>JARQOC010000001.1:368908614-369235655 GCA_033576535.1 Allobates femoralis | reverse complement strand
AAACTAAAATCCTAACCTCTTGTGATCTCAACAGCACCAACGGGGCGTCATACCTTGATACAGGTTAGGGAACTAAAATTAACCCTTGTGATTCAACAGTCCCAATGGTGTACGTCATACCTTATACAGGTTAGGGAACTAAAATCCTAACCCCTTTTTGTCCAAAATCACCACATGGGGTTTCGCATACCCTTTTATACAGGTTAGGGAACTAAAAACCCAATCTCTTGTGATCTCAAAATCACCAGAAGGTGTACTAACCTTAAAACGGTTTTGGGAAAAAAATCCTCTCCTGAAAAACCCAAAAGTCACCAACGGTGTACTCTACCTTTAAGGTTAAGGGAACTAAAATCCAACCCCTTGTGATTCAAATCACCACATGGTGTAAAGTCATACCTTGATACGGGGTTTGGGAACAAAACCTAACCTTTTTAAAGCCCCAACGGTTTATTACCTTTAAAAAGGTTGGGACTAAAAACCTCTCCTGAAACCCTTAAGTCACCAACGGTTAGTACTACCTTAATACAAGGTTAGGGCCTAAAATCCCCCTCGTGAAAAAACCCTTAAACCGACAGGTTTTTGTACACCCCTTTTACAGGTTAAGGGAACTAAAATCCTAAACCTTTTTGATCTCAACAGTCACCAGACTGGTGTACGTCATAACCCTTTATACAGGTTAGGGAACTAAAAACTAAAATCTTGTATTCAACATCACCACACTGGTTACGTCATACCCGATAAGGTTAGGGAAACTTAAAAAACCCCAATTTCTTGTGATCCAACATCCCACACAAATCTATTAACAGGTTGGGAATAAAAATCCTAATCTTTGTGATTTTTCAACGTCACCAGAATGGTGGCGTCATAAACCCTTTAAACGGGTTTGGGAACTAAAACTAAAACCCCTTTTTGATTCAAAAGTCACCACACTGGTGTACGTATCCTTGATACAGGGTTTGGGAACTAAAAAAACCAAACTCTGTGATCTCAACAGTCACCACACTGGTGTACGTCATACCTTGATACAGGTTAGGACTAAAATCCTCTCTGAAACCAATTAAAGTCACCCGACAGGTGTACGTAAATACCTTTAATTACAGGTTAGGGACTAAAATCCCTCCTGAAAAAAAATTACAGTCACCAGAAGGTGTACGTACTACCTTAAAACAGGGTTGGGCTAAAATCCTTCGTGAAACCTTACAGTCACCAGACAGGTGAACGTACTACCCTTAATACAGGTTAGGGAACTAAAATCCTAACCTCTTGTGATCTCAACAGTCACCAGACTGGTGTACGTCATACCTTGATACGGGTTGGGAAAAAAATCCTAACTCTTGTGATCTAAACAAATCACCACACTGGTGTACGTCATACCCTTGATAACAGGTTAGGGAACTAAAATCCTACTCTTGTGTCCAACGTCACCAAATTGTTAAATAAAACCTTGATCACACTTTAGGGGGAACTAAAATCCTAAAAACCCCTTTTGCCCCAATAATCACCCACATTTTCACCCCTTAAACATTTGGGGAAACTAAAAAACCTTTTGTGAAAACCTTTTACAGTCACCAAAATGAGATTACCTTAAACAGGGGAAAAAAAACCTAATTTGTGTCTCAAAAGACCCAATTTTCGTTTTCCTTATACTTTAGGGGCTAAAACCTAACTTTGGGATTCCCACAGTCCCCCGGTTCTCAAAAACCGAAAGGTTAAACAAATCCTCCCCCTTTGGAAACCCAACGTCAACAACAGGTGTACGTAAAACCTTAAAACAGGTTAGGGACTAAAATCCTTTTCTTTAAACCAAAGGCACCCGAAGGTGTGTTACCTTAATACGGTTAGGGACTAAAATCCTAAACCATTAAATACCACAGGTACACCAAAAATTTCATAGGGCTAATTTAAACCCTTTACCAACATCCCAATTTTACTCATCTTGTACGGGTTAGGGAACTAAAATCCTAATCTCTTGTGATCTCAAAGTCACCAGACGGTGTACGTACTACCTTAATACAGGTTAGGGACTAAAATCCTCTCCTGAAACCATTACAGTCACCAGACAGGTGTACGTACTACCTTAATACAGGTTAGGGAACTAAAATCCTAACCTCTTGTGATCTCAACAGTCACCAACTGGTGTACGTCATACCTTGATACTGGTTAGGGAACTAAAATCCTAATCTCTTGTGATCTCAACAGTCACCACACTGGTGTACGTCATACCTTGATACAGGTTAGGGACTAAAATCCTCTCTTGACTCAAAAGTCACCAACAGGTGTACGTCTACCTTATACAGGTTAGGGACTAAAATCCTCTCTGAAACCATTACAAGTCACCAGACAGGTGTACGTACTACCTTAATACAGGTTAGGGACTAAAATCCTCTCGTGAAACCATTACAGTCACCAGACAGGTGTAACGTACTACCTTAATACAGGTTAGGGAACTAAAATCCTAACCTCTTGTGATCTCAACAGTCACCAGACTGGTGTACGTCATACCTTGATACAGGTTAGGGAACTAAAATCCTAATCTCTTGTGATCTCAACAGTCACCACACTGGGTGTACGTCATACCTTGATACAGGTTAGGGAACTAAAATCCTAATCTCTTGTGATCTCAACAGTCACCACACTGGTGTACGTCATACCTTGTACAGGTTAGGGACTAAAATCCTCTCCTGAAACCATTACAGTCACCAGACAGGTGTACGTACTACCTTAATACAGGTTAGGGACTAAAATCCTCTCGTGAAACCATTACAGTCACCAGACAGGTGTACGTACTACCTTAATACAGGTTAGGGAAATAAAATCCTAACCTCTTGTGATCTCAACAGTCACCAGACTGGTGTACGTCATACCTTGATACAGGTTAGGGAACTAAAATCCTAACCTCTTGTGATCTCAACAGTCACCACACTGGTGTACGTCATACCTTGATACAGGTTAGGGAACTAAAATCCTAACCTCTTGTGATCTCCACAGTCACCAGACTGGTGTACGTCATACCTTGATACAGGTTAGGGAACTAAAATCCTAATCTCTTGTGATCTCAACAGTCACCACACTGGTGTACGTCATACCTTGATACAGGTTAGGGAACTAAAATCCTAATCTCTTGTGATCTCAACAGTCACCAGACTGGTGTACGTCATACCTTGATACACGTTAGGGAACTAAAATCCTAATCTCTTGTGATCTCAACAGTCACCACACTGGTGTACGTCATACCTTGATACAGGTTAGGGAACTAAAATCCTAATCTCCTGTGACCTCAACAGTCACCAGACAGTTGTCGCTCTATACAGGCAAAATGCGCAAAGGCGTTGGCAAGGGCGTTGGCAAGGAACAAGGAAGTGGACGTGATGGTGGTGCAGGCAGAGGCCGAGGTCATGTGCAAGCACTAATTTCGCAACAACAAAGGTCCACATCTCCTCGCTCGCACGTCCTGTCCCAAATTCTTGGGGCCCGCAGCAGTACACCACTGTTGAACCAAGACCAGTGTCAACAGGTTGTTACTTGGATAGCGGATAATGCTTCAAGTCAGATGGGCACCTCCACAAACACCCTGTCTTCCACACGGTCAACTGTCAGTAGCCGTGATACTGCACCGCACATTTCCCAACCTGATCCTCCTTCCTACCACCTGGCCGAGTACACGTCCACGGACATTACTGATCCCACACTAGGACACTCGGAAGAGCTGTTCACGTATCCATTCGCAGAATCTGGCCTGTCGCCACCTCCTCTTGAAGTGGGTGATGAGGAGATGGTATGTACAGATGCCCAAATATTTGAGCAGCCACGTTATGACGAACGGAACGTTGTCAAAGTGTCTCAACAAGGGGTGGACGATGATGAGACACAATTGCCAGGAAGTCAGGAGGAGGATCAGGGTGCGGAAGAGGAAGACGACGTGGTGGATGATCCAGTAGCTGACCCAACATGGCAGGAGGATATGCAGAGCGAGGACAGCAGTGCACAGGGGGAGGGAGGCGTAGCATCCCAACAGGCAGTACGAAGCAGGGTTGAGTCCGCAGGCAGAAGGCAGGCAACCGTTCCCCGGAACAACAACACGACTCAAGGTGCCTGTGCAAATGTTCGGTCTTCCCGAGTCTGGGAGTTTTTTAAGTTGGCTCCAGAAGACTCTAAAAAGGCCATTTGCCACACCTGCCATGCCACTATCAGCAGGGGTACGAAAACTAGCAGCCTGACCACCACCAGCATGATCAGGCACATGTCAGCCAAGCACCCGACTTTGTGGGAAGTACAACAGAGTCGAGGAGCGGTGCTTGCTGATGTCACTGCTACGTCTTTGCCTGTTGTGCATGCGAGCCAATCCCCTGTCCATGCTGGCCGCGAACAAGCCTCCGGCCCTGCACCTGAAGTTGCCCACGCACAAATTACACCACCATCAAGCACGTCCTTGTCCCAGCGCAGCGTTCAATTATCCATTCAGCAAACATTTGAACGCAGGCGCAAATACGCTTCCAACGCCCCACATGCCACAGTCCTGAATGATCACATTTCGCGACTCATAGCGCTAGAAATGTTGCCTTTCCGGCTGGTGGAGACGGACGCATTCCGCGACCTGATGGCGGCTGCTGTCCCACGTTACTCGGTCCCTAGCCGCCACTATTTCTCCAGATGTGCTGTCCCCGCATTGCATAACCAAGTGTCCAACAGCATCACACGTGCCCTGAACAATGCTGTTTCAGCCAAAGTCCACCTAACAACAGACACGTGGACAAGTGCTTGTGGGCAAGGCCGCTACATCTCCTTGACGGCACACTGGATTAATATTGTGGAGGCTGGGACCCAGTCTGAGCGAGGGACGGAGCACGTCCTTCCCACACCAAGGATAGCAGGCCCTACCTCTGTCAGGGTTTCACCGACACTCTACAGCTCCGGAATGTCATGCTCTTCAGCCTACTCCTCCTGCGCATCCTCATCCACTGTACCCTCCACACCAGTCCCAAGCTGGAAGCACTGCAGCACTGCCTCTGCAAAGCGGCAACAGGCTGTGCTGAAGCTAGTCTGCATAGGTGACAAACTCCACAATGCAGAAGAGGTGTGGACAGCTCTGAAAGAGCAGGCAGATCACTGGCTCACACCTCTGAACCTAAAGCCAGGAAAGGTCGTGTGTGACAATGGCCGGAACCTGGTGGCAGCTTTGAGGCGAGGGCAGCTGACGCATGTTCCATGCGTGGCCCATGTGCTCTACCTGGTGGTTCAGAGGTTTGTGAAGTCATACCCAGAGGTGTCTGACCTGCTGGTAAAAGTTCGGAGTCTGTCTGCACATTTTCGCAAGTCACCTGCTGCTTCAGCCGGCCTTGCCGGCTTTCAGCGCCGTTTGCGTCTTCCGGCCCACAGACTGGTGTGTGATGTCCCCACGCGTTGGAATTCAACTCTGCACATGTTGGTCAGGATATGTGAGCAGAAGAGGGCAGTTGTGGACTACCTGCATCACCTAAGCCGTCGGGAAATGGGTCAAACTCCACACATAACACCTGAGGAGTGGAGATGGATGTCGGACCTATGCACCGTCCTCCAAAATTTTGAGGACTCCACCAAGATGGTGAGTGGCGATGACGCCATTATTAGCGTCACCATACCACTACTCTGCCTTCTAAAACGGTCTCTGCTGAAAATCAAAGAGGATGCATTGCAGATGACTTTGAGCAAGAAACAGTAGTGGGTGTGGGTGAAAACACACAGCCCAGCCTCATCTCATCACAACGTGCAGTGGAGGACTATGACGAGGAGGAGGAGGATGAAGACATGGAGCAACTCTCTGGCCAAATTGAGGATATGACATGCACACCAGTCATACCCTCGATTCAGCGTGGCTGGCCAGAGGACAGGGCAGATGAGGAGGAGGAGGAGGAGGAGGACAGCATGTTCAGTCATCGTGTTGGTCTGGATACTGAAGTGATGGCTGTTAAGAGTCTGGCGCACATGGCTGACTTTATGGTAAGCTGCCTGTCTCGTGACCCTCGCGTTCAGAACATCTTGGGCGACAATCAGTACTGGTTGGCAACACTGTTAGACCCACGCTACAAGGAGAACTTTATGTCTCTCATTCCTGAGGCGGAGAGGTCAGCCAAAATGCAGCAGTTCCACAGGGCCATAGTCACGGAAGTAGTGAAATCATTCCCCTCACAAAACGCTAGCGGCATAGGTCAGGATTCGGTGGACAACCAAGGCGTACAGCCGAGAGGGGCACAAGTCCAATCCGCCAGAGGCAGGGGAACTGTCTTTACGATGTGGGACAGTTTTCTCAGCCCCTCACGTACCACAGCCCCTGAGGTGCGGGGTAGTGCCACCAGAAATGCTAAGTTTGGGCAGATGCTGAAGGAGTACCTTGCAGATCGAACAACTGTACTGCGAGATTCCTCTGTGCCTTTCAATTATTGGGTCTCCAAGCTCGACACGTGGCATGAATTGGCTCTCTACGCCTTGGAAGTCCTGGCCTGCCCTGCCGCTAGCGTTTTATCAGAGCGTGTTTTCAGTGCTGCAGGTGGAATCATCACTGATAAACGCACCCGCCTGTCAACTGAAAATGCGGACAGGCTGACTCTGATCAAGATGAACAAGGGTTGGATTGGGCCAGACTTCACCACACCACCAGCAAATGACAACTGAATTAAAATTTTGTTATTTGAATTTGACATGTACCTCCACTCACCCATGGGTACACACTTCCGTACTTTGGCTAATCGCTGGACTGCTCCTTCTCATCATGTGACACCATGATGACCGTTACAATAGTTAGGCTGTTGTTTGAGGTATACCCGCAGTGGTAAATTTTTTCGCCCATTCTTTTAGAATGGGCATTACAACGACAGGAGACCCGCTCCTTTTCAATGGGAAAAATGTTTTGAGGCCCTCCTGCACGTCTCTATCCAGGGACAATGTGGAGCCTCCCAATTTTTGTCTGCCCTGACCAAAGGGCTATACTACAATACACCCACTTGAGGGTTACAGGCCCTACTGCATGTCTGTATGCATGGGTCATTGTTGAACCTCCCAATTTGTGGCTGCCCTGACCAAAGGGCTATACTACAATACACCCACTTGAGGGTTACAGGCCCTACTACATGTCTGTATGCATGGGTCATTGTTGAACCTCCAAATTTTTGTCTGCCCTGACCAAAGGGCTATACTACAATACACCCACTTGAGGGTTACAGGCCCTACTACATGTCTGTATGCATGGCTCATTGTTGAACCTCCCAATTTTTGCCTGCCATGGCCAAAGGCCTATACTACATTACACCCAGTTCTTCTTTACAGGCCCTCCTGCACGTCTCTATCCAGGGACAAAGTGGAGCCTCCCAATTTTTGGCTGCCCTGACCAAAGGGCTATACTACAATACACCCACTTGAGGGTTACAGGCCCTACTACATGTCTGTATGCATGGGTCATTGTTGAACCTCCCAATTTTTGGCTGCCCTGACCAAAGGGCTATACTACAATACACCCACTTGAGGGTTACAGGCCCTACTACATGTCTGTATGCATGGGTCATTGTTGAACCTCCCAATTTTTGGCTGCCCTGACCAAAGGGCTATACTACAATACACCCACTTGAGGGTTACAGGCCCTACTACATGTCTGTATGCATGGGTCATTGTTGAACCTCCCAATTTTTGGCTGCCCTGACCAAAGGGCTATACTACAATACACCCACTTGAGGGTTACAGGCCCTCCTGCACGTCTCTATCCAGGGACAAAGAGGAGCCTCCCAATTTTTGGCTGCCCTGACCAAAGGGCTATACTACAATACACCCACTTGAGGGTTACAGGCCCTACTACATGTCTGTATGCATGGGTCATTGTTGAACCTCCCAATTTTTGGCTGCCCTGACCAAAGGGCTATACTACAATACACCCACTTGAGGGTTACAGGCCCTCCTGCACGTCTCTATCCAGGGACAAAGAGGAGCCTCCCAATTTTTGGCTGCCCTGACCAAAGGGCTATACTACAATACACCCACTTGAGGGTTACAGGCCCTACTACATGTCTGTATGCATGGGTCATTGTTGAACCTCCCAATTTTTGGCTGCCCTGACCAAAGGGCTATACTACAATACACCCACTTGAGGGTTACAGGCCCTCCTGCACGTCTCTATCCAGGGACAATGAGGAGCCTCCCAATTTTTGGCTGCCCTGGCCAAAGGCCTATACTACAATACACCCACTTGAGGGTTACAGGCCCTAATACATGTCTGTTTGCATGGGTCATTGTTGAACCTCCCAATTTTTGGCTGCCCTGACCAAAGGTCTATACTACAATACACCCACTTGAGGGTTACAGGCCCTCCTGCACGTCTCTATCCAGGGACAAAGAGGAGCCTCCCAATTTGTGGCTGCCCTGACCAAAGGGCTATACTACAATACACCCACTTGAGGTTACAGGCCCTACTACATGTCTGTATGCATGGCTCATTGTTGAACCTCCCAATTTTGCCTGCCCTGCCAAAGGCCTATACTACAATACACCCAGTTCTTCTTTACAGGCCCTCCTGCACGTCTCTATCCAGGGCAAAGAGGAGCCTCCCAATTTTTGGCTGCCCTGACCAAAGGGCTATACTACAATACACCCACTTGAGGGTTACAGGCCCTACTACATGTCTGTATGCATGGGTCATTGTTGAACCTCCCAATTTTTGCCTGCCCTGGCCAAAGGCCTATACTACAATACACCCAGTTCTTCTTTACAGGCCCTCCTGCACGTCTCTATCCAGGGACAATGTGGAGCCTCCCAATTTTTGGATGCCCTGGCCAAAGGTCTATACTACAATACACCCACTTGAGGGTTACAGGCCCTCCTGCACGTCTCTATCCAGGGACAAAGAGGAGCCTCCCAATTTGTGGCTGCCCTGACCAAAGGGCTATACTACAATACACCCACTTGAGGTTTACAGGCCCTACTACATGTCTGTATGCATGGGTCATTGTTGAACCTCCCAATTTTTGGCTGCCCTGGCCAAAGGGCTATACTACAATACACCCAGTTCTTGTTTACAGGCCATCCTGCATGTCTGTATCCAGGGGCATTGGTGAAACTCCCAATTTTGGACTGCTCTTGCAAAGGAAGATACTACAATAGACCCAGTTCCTCAAAATGGGCACTTTATTTCTAGACAGGGCTTCATGTACGTCTCTTGTCAGGGTCATCGGAGTGTCGCACAATGTTTTCACGTAAAATCTTTCATGTAATCACAAAAAGTGACATACACCAGCTGTATCTCACTATTGGGTATGTGCCCTTAACATTTCCACCCTAAATATTCATTTTGGTGTCATTTTGGAAGGTTTTCTGGAGACTCCGTAAAATTGGCGTGAAACACGGACAACATTGTTCACAGCTGTGACTTTTGAGTGAGAAATGCTTCCAGGGGTCTTCCCCATGGTGTTGCCATGTCATTTCAGCACTCTTCTGAGACTTTTGTGACATTTTTAGGGTTTTTCCATGCTGCCGGCAGTCATTTCATAAAAATACTCGTGTCTCCCATAGGATAACATTGGGCTCGTTACTCGGGCCGAGTACACGAGTATCTCGGGATGCTCGGCCCGAGCTTCGAGCACCCGAGCATTTTAGTACTCGCTCATCACTAATAAGTAACATAAGTCATGTTTGGGAAAATACCTCCATACTCAAAATCACTCAAAGAACTAATCAACATTTAAAGTGCAAGTGCATAAATCTTTTTTTACTCTAGAAATCTACAGTGACAGTTAGTAAATGCTGGTATGTTCAACACCGCGCACCAGAATAAGCATTCTTGGGCATGGTCAGTGTGCATGTAAAGAACCCTTGCATCAGAACATACCCATGATACAAAGTCTTGTGATCACTTCACTAGTCAAGCCACAACCAGAGAAAAGAAAATAGAGGCCCCCCCCACCGTAGATTTAGATTTCTGGCATGATTTTGACAGTATAATCATATGCTTTATGCAGCGAGAGGACTTCACATTCAGTCTAGGAAAAATATCATCAAAGTTATTAAATAATTCTGGAAGGTGCAGAATATTAAAAGAATTCACAGAAGCTAAGTGTCTAGATAAACTACTAGAAAAACAAACGTCGCCCCAAGACAACCTTTGAGACTTTTATAAATGCTCTTTATTTAAAGTGTATAGTTTGAGTATTTCTTAGTTTATAAGCAGATTGACGTGTTTCTATATTATTTTTCAGCTATGACCCGGCTTGCATTATGAAAGTGGTTAGTTTTTGCTACATAAGCAGAAAAATCACTTTTGCATCTCAAAGGCGACACTTGACATCCATGATAAGGAAAGCCTACAATCTGTAGTTGGGCTGCAGAATTGGAGATCAGGACAAGAGTTGGGCTACCTACATATATTGATGTGCATCACATCTTACCCAGTGGTAGAATGGGAATTGGCAATCTGTGTCTTTTGCAGTCCTAATCATCTGGAGAGAGCCAACAGATCACACCACCAATGGCTCCACAATAGGAAATGAGTTTCAAGGAAGAAAAAGTGGAATTTATAGTATCCAAACATTATATCTCCAATATGTCCAGTACCACATACAGAAAAACTGCCTGATCCAAAAGCCGCAGAAACAGTTAAGTCAAACGAGGAAGAAGAGGGCACTTGGTGTCATGAAGCATCTTCCTCTCATGACCTAGACTTTCTGTCAGCAACCTCAACTGAACCCCATGTTATAACACAAAGGGAACTGAGCAATGTTTTTAGAAATTTGGATCCACCCTAGAGTAAAGGTACCGTTGTACGCTGCAATATTGAAATGATATCACTAACGATCTCGTGGGCGCGCAGTCAATTGGACATCGTTTTGACATCATTGGTTAGATGTCACACATCTAGATATCGTGGATGATGCACCAACAATCCAGCGAGCAGCTATCGTTCGCACAACCTTGCGAATGATACTTGTTCACTGATGTGAATGGGTGAAGTCGTGAACACCATCATTATTGCGGTGTCACACAGAACAATGCAGCAGGTTGACAGATCGAGGATCATTTGATTTGAGAACATGTTCTCAAATCTGCGAACAACTATCCAACGATTTATCGTAATTGAATCTCGGTGTCACAATCAACGAAGTAGTAACGATTTCGTTTGATAGACTCCAAACCCGTGATGTTTCAGCGATATCGTTCACAATATCGTACCGTGTAACAGGGCCTTAAGGCTGATCTGTTAGGTTCCATATTGCAGCAGTGAAATTTCCTAGCAGGCGATGTTTGAAAATCTTTGCTCCATAAATGTAATAAAGATGTTGTCCAAGACTCTTTCATGGAGGGCAATGTGGCATGCATCAACATCAACAGTTTAATAGAAGCTTTGAACATAAGTCATAATACAGAGGAATGGAGGCTCTTCATCAATTCGTCCAAAACAACCCTAGAAGACATCTTGCTGAATAATAGCGATGTTCTTCCTTCAATCCAAAGCATTCAAGAATCTTATTGATAAATTTCCAAATTTGAGTGAAGCAAAGATACAGGAAGGAGTCTTTATTTGAACTCAGATTTGTAAGCTTCTTTAAGATGAGGAGTTTCTCCATTTGATGCACGACAAGGAAAAGGCTGAAAGGGTAGCATTTGCATTAGTGGTAACTAATTTTTGGGGAAACTCAAGAGCAGATAAGGTAACTATAAAAAGTTGGTGGATAACCTCCTGAAAAAATATAAGGATCTTGGCTATAACATGTCCTTAAAAATATATTTCTTACATCTAGATTTTGTCCACCAATCCATGGAACAGTGACAGACAAGCCCAGTAAGAGATATCTGATATCATAGAAATAAGAGTAAAAATTGTCAGATTTGAATTCAGGAGGTCAAAATCATTAAGAAATGTCTCATTTCACAACTCTTAAGCCTGTTTCACACCTCTGCGCCTGGCCACATCACCTGCGCCAGCCTGGTCGCGCTGGCGCAAGGTGCAGGCGCAGAGGTGATGTGGGGCCGCGTTTACAGGTTTGGTAAAAGCATACCTAGTGCCACCTATGCGCTTAGCTGCACTCGGTGCCCGCATTATAGCCTATTGCCGAGCACAGCTGAGCGCGCGCTCTGCCAGTGAGAAGCGCAAGTGAAACTGGGAGAGCGCACGGCGCATGCGCCTGGTCTTGACGCACCCGGAAACGCCCTATTGAGGCGTTTCCGTGTGCGTCAGAGCTGATGCATGCAGGCAGGCAGGGCAGCCTAACGCAGTGAGCGCATAGATGTGAAACAGGCCTTAAAAATATGTAAAACAGCGTAATTTGTGCACATAGATATTCTCCTTAGGCTAGCTTCACACCACAGTTGTGGTGTTTTAGGTTCTGTCCGGTGTTTTGCTGGAAACACCGGACAGAACCTGACTGCCCCGAACAAACAGAACTGGAAAATATTCCCTCCGCTCCTGTTTTCTATCGCAGCTGCAGCTGCTGAAATTTCAAGATCGCGGCTAGCAAGGAGCTAGCCGCAGTCCTGAAATCTCAGGCAGGGAGCTCTCCAGCTGCTGAAGTTTAGTAGCCCTCACGGCGTCCAGGAGCTGCATCCGATTTTATGTCTGGATCCGGAGAATCCAGGAGGATCCGATTTGTGCCGATTTTTCCCCCAGACATAAAATCACAGCAATCTGCGGTTTTTGTGTCTGGGAGAAAAACCCGCATTCTCCCGGATCCTCCCAGACAGATGGAAACCGGATGGCAAATGACTGCCATCCGGCTCCATCCTGCTCCATAGGGAATAGCCCCATAGGGACAGCCCCGGATCAGCAAAACCATGATGTGAAGCCGGCCTAAAAAAACTAAACTTTACTTTTACTTTCTTATATATTCAGGAGTCGGGTTTATTAGTACTGTATATTGAATTCACCTGATGTTGTTAATAAAAAAATTAACTGCAAAACGACTAATAATTTTGCACAAAGTGTATAATCATAAACATCCGTCATATATCAATAATCCTATTCCTAACAGGAAACAAAAAAGACGGAAAATAATTTGTAAAATAAAACAGTACATCCAATATTCATGTTGCAATTTTTCTTTATAGGGAAAGGAACAAAACTTCCCTTAGGAAATGAAAATCTTAGAACATGCTTGTCTCAGGACTATCTGTCCCGTACAGTGCCACGTGCATTTTCAGGAAGAAAAATCCAAGATGAAGCAATGCCAAGGATGGTTACTAAGCATAACCCCCTGAACTGAACATGAAGGCGTAATATTACACAGCTTTTCTTCTTGACACGACTGTTACTTTACGACGTTACATTGTATTATCACCTGCTGGGAAATTTGTTCATTTGAAAACAATGTCAGCAGGTTTTCTGACAATTAACTGTTATGTGGATACACTCTCTTTTCTACAGAACGACTTGCATTAACCATCCACTCTTGTGGATTTATTGTGTTGCTGATGAAAACAGGGGAGGGACGTCTGCGAAGAGAATTAGACTGAGCTCCCTGCACGAGGATGCTCAGACCAGGCTTACATGTGACTGGAAGAACATCCTCACCCAGACACCGCACATGTCTGCAGATTACAAGGACACAGAAAAGGAAACAATTGTTGTGGTTCTTCCTTATGCAAACAAATGATGTATGTTATGTTGTTCTTATTATTTGTGTTATAGTTATCTAGATGGGAATCATAGAAAGGGGAATTTCATAGAGAACTGATCACGTTGCCAAACCAATGCTTTCTATCAGGATGTACAATCACATTAGTTATTAAACTTCACATCATAATATTCTTTTCTACAGAACTGACCACACCCAACCAAATACTATGTTCTCCATACGCACATGGCCCAAAGACAGTTCTCCCTTACAGTTACAGTAGCTTCTTTCTTAAAATCCCTTGTCATTACATTTCCTTGATCTCTCTTTTCTATCAAACTGGTAAAAATTCTATTTAGTTGTTTCTCAAATTGATTTTGGGATGGTGACAAGCAATTGGCTGTGATTGGAGTTACAACAAGAAGAAATCATCAAGTTTTCCAGGAAGTATATATACAAATGCAGGGTGGGATAATGGGTGATGTGAAGCATGTAGTGATAAATTGAGAAGGGGATGGAGCAGGTGGGGGAAGTAAAATCATAGATAAGAGGAACAGACAGTAATATAGTCCTTTGATTAGTGGTAAGTTCACGATCAAGAGGGGGTCAAGTGGTTGCAATAACAGTTCATGTAAGAAATGTCAAAGTTTGTTGTCCTCTAACTGGGGTCTGTTCAAAGATATGATACTCCGAAATCTCCTTTCAATTAATGTAAAAAGCCATGAATCCATGTGAGACATTCATTCCTGCTTTGAATGTGTCAAAGGTCGTTATCAATTTGTGTTCTCAAATTCTTCTCTCTCACTGAAATTTAAAGTTACTTCTTAAAACAAGCAGCCTCATATCTGTTACACTGTGGTCAGAGTTACAAAAATGCTTTGCTACAGTTAGGTCCATACATTTTTCTTTTATTGTGTGATGATGAGAATTCCTTCTTGTTCTGAATTTTGTCCTGTCTCACCTACATACATACCACCTGTTGGACATTTGGTACATATGATTAATTGCTTGTGGTGCAACTGAAGTTACCTGGGATCCTGTAGTCCTGATCAATTCCAGGAATCTTTATTTTGTCGGTTATCATTATAGATGGACATGTTTTGCACCTGTTCTGGTTGCAGGGAAAGTTTCCTGTTGCTGTTGGAGAGGACAGGGAGCTTCTGACAATGATGCGTTTTAGATTCGGAGGTTGTCTGAAACACAAGAGTGGGGGATCCAGAAATATTGGTTTTAGTCGGACATCTTTTTGTAGGAGTGGTTGCAGTTTCCGTGCAGCTCCTCTTAACACCTCCAGATTTGGATTGTAGGTGACTACAAGAGGAACCCGGTTGTTTTTTTCTCTAGTTTTGTAATGTATGAGATGATTCCTTGATATTCTGGTGGCTCTTGTCCCATCGACTTCCTCAGCTGCTGTTTCCTTCTACCAACTGACCACTAGATGCTTGATATCACCTGTGTTATGTATTACATTATCCCACCCTGCATTTGTGTATATATATATATATATATATATATATATATATATATATGTGTGTTTCTCTAGAAGTTGTATCATTAAGCTTGATGAAGAGGTTGTAGTGTCTCGAAAGCTTGCTTTGCTTTTTCTTACCATCTTTTCAGTTAGGCATCAAAATGTATCAACCACTGAGGCTAATATTTTTCTTATCTACTGGTTAACACGGTACAAACATTTTTTACCTTATATTACTACCGTAAACAGCATTCTGGAGATATTGTAAAATTAAGGTACATGTCTAATGAAATAATGATAGGAGTTATCCAGCTTTATTACAGTCCTTGTGCAACAAATCTGCCTAGTTTTGTAGTGATATCTAGTAGAGGACGCTAAACGCTGCACAATTAGATTGATGTATGTTCATATACAGTACAACAAATGTGTTACATTTTTGTGACTGTTCTACACATCTAAATGATGTTTGCAGAACTGCAAATTGCCTCTTCAGAGAAGAAGAGGACTTGAACTCTAGTGCCACCTATCAGAAGTAGCAATCTTAAAAGGCAATATCATCCCTTTAATGAGACTTGTCAAATTACTTAAGATTAAAGCCAAACCAGAATCTATATTTGCAGACATGTGTTCCTGGGTGCTGCCCCTTCTCAGTACGGAGACTTATATGTCATGCAATGCTCCTCTGAGAAATTAAATTTGCATATTGCCTGTTCAGAGAAGAAGAGGACTTGAACTCTAGTGTCACCTATGGAAAGTAGCATTTACTTTGCAGTACTGCAAATGACTGAGAAACAGCTAGTAGAATTACAGATAATTTGTGGAGTTTTTGGTAAGCTTTTGACACATTTTGACATGGAGCTAGACCATAGGCACTGTGGCATCCCAGAACTTTTGCCGACCCGGCTACTGAGTACACCCCAGTCCTTGCGGCCAACGCAGATGAAATACGTACCATAGTCAAGCATGCGGTCCACTCCTCCTTGGCCGCTTTTACAACACCCCCCTCCCCCTCCTCCTCCCCTTCCTTCTCGGACCATCTCCCTATAAGAAGAGAAAGATAGCACCTATGGATTCTGACTCTGCTTCTAAGAGCTATTATGACTCAGATTCAGCTTGTCCCTCAGCAGCAACACTAACAGGTCAAGCAATGACTCCATGGGGGGGAAGCTCTCAAACGTTTTCCATCAGTGGCAGGTACTTTCCATATGCCTGTGGGTCCTCAATGTTATCAAGGAGGACCTCCTTATAGAGTTTGAGTGCTCCCCTCCTTAAGGTCTAAGAGTCACCTCCCTACCATTTTGGGATGGACCAGTACAAGTGGGTAGGAGGTCACAATTCCCTCCTCTTTCTAGTGAGAAAACCTTCAGGAGAAGCATAATATATGGGATATCGTATCCCCTTTTTCTGAAGCTGAGTCATAATAGCCCTTAGAAGCAGAGTCAGAATCCACAAGTTGGATCTTTCACTTATTATAGCGAGATGGTCCCGGAGAAAGAGATGGTGGAAGAGGAAAGGGGGTGTGAAAGCGGCCAAGGAGGACAGGACCTCTTGCTTACCTAGGTATGTATTTCATTGGCATCGGCTGTAAGGACCGGGGGAACTCGGTAGCCGAGCCGGCAAAAGTTTGGGGATGTCACGGTGGCTATGGCCAAGCTCCATGGCCCTGGCCGCACAATTATGGGGGTTTATATTTACAGGGGATTCTCGTGATGCCACCTGTGGAACCTGGTCATAGGTGACCAGCTCTGCGATTGTGGACCTCTGGGGTGGATGGGATTGCAGCTGGGATGGTATCGCTCCCCAAAAGAGGAGTAGAACCCCAGGGTTAGATAAGAAAGTCTTTAGGGGATGATGGTGGTGGTAGTTATAAAGTGGAAGGCGACAAGGGTGAGCAGTATATAAGCGGAGGACTCCATGAGTGCAGTTCTTTTACCTTTTACTCGGAGCTTGTTCAGATCACCCAGCCGGTGTTGGACTCTTCAGGTCAGTAGTCTAGCCAACTCCCAGGCTGTCCGGGAAACACTCTGCCGAGACTCCCTTCAGTATGCCTTTCCGGTTGACTTTCCCTGCGCTGTGTCTCTCCTACTCCAGTGCGCCTTCGTGGTACAAATCCCCACGGCAGGTGGCTGCGAGCCTTTTACAGATTCTGCGGTACTCACTGCAGGTCCGGACTCCATGTCTAGCCATTGTGTCTGAGACTGTCCACGGTTGACCACTGTATTTGAAATCCAGTGGTCGCTGGTTTCCTGGTGCAAGCATTCACCATTGCCACCAGATCGGGGCATGTCCCCTCGTGCAACCAGTCCTCTCACCACAGCAGGACAACCAGTGGTGTGTTTGGGGTGTGCTTCTGGGCTGACCTCGGCCGACCTTTTCACTGGTCCCGTTAGGTCCCCAGCAATGGAGCTCCTAAGACTCCATGTTCTTCTCTCAACTGTCATCTGCAGATTGACTCTACTCCTCCTCCACTGCTCTGCTTATGTTTCCTCACTTTCTCCTCTCACCCCCTCTACCTATTCCCTCCTCCAGCCAGCAGATAGGGCTCCCTCTTTTATCTCCTGGTCTGGAGTTAGGAGTGGTGTTGGGTGCAGGTGTGTGGGTGTCATTATTGTGTCCCCATCTAACCTGGGAGTGGGATACCACACCTATGGATTAGGTGCAGTACCTCTGTGGCAACTAGACCTCAGGGGTGCTACACATCCAGGAGAGAGGAATGTTCAGCCCTGACCACCTTATCCATACAATCCTTACATAGCTTCTTCTCCCAGGGTGAGTGAAGCTTATTATTGCAGATGGCACATCTAGGACCTTTATTAATCAAGTTTTTGGGGCAGACTTTTCTCCCTAGGGGAAAAGGGGGGAAGTATAGCACTATATAGAGTATAAAATTCCACTATGAGCTGCAAGACCCATGATTTTGGGCAAGGACCCCTTCCACAGACTTACTGAGGCTGGGGCAGTGCTGGGCTCTGCAGGTGCAGGGCAGGAAGCAGACAAACTATCCATATGTAGGGATTAGCCTTAACTGGAGGTGTCTTCTGGCAGGTGTATATAGAAATAAACCCTGCCCCCAGCGTCCATCAGGTTGTCACTCCACCCACTCCGGGTCCTGAGCAGGCATCAGACTAGTTCAGTGTGCTCTGCACGCCATTTGGAGGCTGTGGAAAGCCAAACCCGGAAGTGTATGTGTTCTACTGTGGAACGTAAAACATGGAAGTGACTCGTGCGCACGGTGTGACGTCACTTTGGGGTCATGCTGAACGGCATGCACAAGGAAAGGAAGCTGGAGAGCTCAGGGAGGCCTCCAGCTATGGAGATTGCTGACCGCTTTACCCCCAGCGGGAGTGCAGGTGGGACAGGAAGTCCAGAATACACCGCCAGTGAGGAGATGGAAATGTAGTATCCCAGGGTCCGGTTACCACGCTAGTAAGCTTGGAAACAAGGAAAGCAGCCCACCTCAGGAGAAACACATACACAACACCTTCTAAACTCCAGGCCAGAAGGGGAGCTCTACACACGGGTTCAGGGCAGGTCCCCTATAAATTCTGGTCTGGGGGGAGGTCAGCCAGTTCAGTTCCTAGGAGGACTGTAGAAGAAATCTTATGGTCAGGAGCTGTGCTAGGCCCATTGGAGGAAACTGACTACCCAGTGTGAGGGACCCAAGGTGAGGGTCTGAGGGAAGTGGAGGAGTAGGTGTGGGGAGTGGAGCAGAGCTAGCTCGCCCCAGCACCGAGCACAGAACGGACACCGGAGTCCGAGGTCGAAAGGGACTTTATGCCCAGTAACCAACACCGGAGGGTGGGTAATTCCAAGTTGCTCACCCACCACAAGGTCAGGAAACACAACAACATCCCAGTGAATTCCACCAACTTCAGTCCCGCTAACTTAATGAAAGCCATTGCCTATTGACCTAGAAATGGGGGTACTGAATCCTGAAACCAACCTCCCAGGAGACAGACTATGATACAGGGCACCAACAGAGGTATCGCCAGGTGCAAGAATGCATTGGAAGAAACCTGCCTCAGGCTAGGGTCACACATAGACGTTTTCAGTCTCACCGCTAAAATCTTAGTGATTTTCTGCAGAAGTGGAAAGAAGCGGACACCGATACCGTTGTCCGCTTCAGCAGAATGGAGAGCCATAGGCAGCCATTCATTACCTGTACCGCGGCTGCACACACTCCGCTTCGGGGGCCGCTTTTCAGTGGTGCACAGGAAACGTTCCAGTCAACGTTTCCTTTGCCTCAGGCTAGAGGAAAGCAGGAGAGAACATACAACCAGAATGCACCAGCAGACCCCCTGGTACCAGGAGGACTGGTCATAAAGAGAAAACGACGGGTTCACAAATTGGATGATCAGTGGGAGGAAGAGCCCTACACCATGAAGCCTTCTCACTTTGATCCACAGAAAGTCTGCTTGATCAGCAAAGACGGAGGAGAAACCTCCGCCACCATCTCCAGAGATCACCTGAAAAGATGCCACGAGCAGCTGAAAACCCAAGGAAAGTCCCTGACAATACCTACACTCAAACAAGCAAAGGAAGAGATGGTCTGCACTGTACTAGGAGATTTCCCCAAGACTTGAACTCAGATCAATGGGGCTATTGTGGTCCCCGTACTGACCTTTCCTAAGGGATGAAGAACTGGAGCAGAATAAGCCCCTCACTATTGGAGTGCTTGTCAGTCCCATGGTGAGTCAAGAGTCAACCTGCTGCCATTTCACAACCACCGACATCAGTAAGTAGTGCACACACTACATGAGTAACAGACACTACAGATTCAGATAACCAGACAGGAACACCAGGTTGTGTAGAACCACATATAGTTGTTTACTGTACTGCATAGGTCTATATGCAGCAACCTAGGCCAGACTCCAGCCCATTACAGGGATAATTAGCCAGGAAATGTGATAAGACTTGCAATGTAAATATGTTTGTTTTCTTTTATGCAACAATGCAACCACAAAGCTTACCATGCCTACAGAGACTTTCCTATATGAACTTTTGAGTTTTCTTTAACTTTTATTCAATTTAAACCTAGACTATTAGCCACGGCACTGGTTGTGGCAAAGACTTCTTGTAAATATACTTATTCATCAGCCAATGGTGGGAGGACTAATCACCAAAGTGACTGCTTTTCAATTATTCTTGGCTTTTGTAAGTTTTTCCTTTTTGAGACTCTGTTTATTAAGTACTGTATTGTCATTGGTATGTTAGTATATGTACAAAAGGTGTTTCCTTCCCAATGCCAGGCCAGAAGGGGGAGCTCTACACCCAAGTTCAGGGCAGGTCCCCTATAAATTCTGGTCTGAGGACGGGGTCAGGCAGTTAAGTTCCCAGGAGGACTGTAGAAGACA
Source organism: Allobates femoralis (assembly GCA_033576535.1). NCBI lineage: Eukaryota > Metazoa > Chordata > Amphibia > Anura > Aromobatidae > Allobates > Allobates femoralis. Next base: position 369,215,271 of record JARQOC010000001.1, on the reverse strand, counting down.
TCCTACGGTCAGGAGCCGTGCTAGACCCATCTGAGGAAACTGACTAGTGAGTGTGAGGGCCCCAAGGTAAGGGTCTGAGGGAAGTGGAGGAGTAGGTGTGGGGAGTGGAGCAGAGCCAGCTCGCCCCAGCACCGAGTGCCAAACGGATGCCACAGTCCGAGGTCGCAAGGGAGTTTATGCCCAGCAACCAACACCGGAGGGCGGGTAATTCCAAGTTGCTTACCCACCTCAAGGCAAGGAGACACAGCCGCATCCCAGAGCTGAGAGAGATGCCGTGAGAGGAGGGAACATAAATAGATCTTAAGCTACCTGTCACACGGCCAGGACAGACAAGAGAGGAGAGGGACACAGCACACCTTTAAGCAGCCAGGGCCCACAGGGAGTAGCGCAATAGGGAGGTCTCAGAAGTTGCCAGGTGTGGAAAACTTGAACTTGCTTCCAGGATCCGGACCCCTAACACCACTTGTGAAATGTGCCCTGGATGAACCTGCTTCTGACTTCAGTAAAGGTAAAGGAGACTGTTACCCCTGTGTCTGTCAGTTATTCCGTATACTGAGTCCTTGCACCTCCAACGAATACATCATATGCATAGACTATTCAGTTACCCTGGGGACTTACTCTTTCCATTGAGAGCTGAATGATCCTCGCTGCTACTCCCATCATCCCCAGAGGTCCTGATTGCAGCAGCGGCTATGCCGGCCGCATTCCACAGCTGGCGTCACCACACTCTTTGATTTTTGCTTTATTTTACTTTAATCCATTTTTTCAATTCCCCTTTTCTAACTGCTTGCCCGACGAGGGGATCAAGGACCAGTCCATGCCACTGTGACATCCTGCAGCCCCAGACGACAACGAGAGGCCTCGGTACCGAGTACCCCACGGTCCCCACCAGGGGCGAGTCAGAAGCAGCTTGGAGGAGGAGAGGGGAGCCCACAATCACCATTGCCCATCTTCAGCATAAAACAGGTACACTGTGGTTGCAGGCCACACAGCATAAAGAAAACTAAAAACCTCTCCATGCCCCATGGGGGACAGGAAAGACACTGGCTAGTAGGAGGTGGGAGAGGCTCTTAACCTCTTTGTGCTTCCTGTCCCCCCATTAGGGCATGGAGAGGCAACCAACTATGCTGTCGTGGAAGGTGACTAGAGTAATATATACTGTATATACCATGATGGCCCCAGGATGAGGACATTTATACCAAGGTGTGGGCATATTTACTAGGATTGGGGCATATTCAACAGTATGGGTAACATATATGTCAGTATGGGCCCAGGATGGGGACATATTTAGCGGGATGGAGAACATACAGTATATATCAGTATGGGACCAGGATGAGGACGTACATAACAGAATGGGTCCAAGATACGAGTATATATATATATATATATATATATATATATAGTGAAAAATAGGAACAGTGCAAAACATTACCTGACAACGGTGCAAAGCTTCCTCACAACACCAAGCAAGTGTCCTTTTTATGATATTGAGAAAAATGAAAAAACTGCTCCAAATTTAAAGTGATGTGGACTTTTATTGCCCAGATGGTGTGACGACGTTTCGGATACAAGAATCTTTTCTCAAGCACTTGAGCAAGGATTCTTGTATCCGAAACATCGTCACGCCACCTGAGCAATAAAGGTCAACATCACTTTTATATTGGTGCTGTTTTTTTCATTTTCTTCTATATATAGGCTAAGGTCACACATACAATCTGTTTTCAACAGCACATGCGTTTTTGTTCACCATCCCAAAAAACGCTGTAAAAAAACGCATGCGTTTTTTTAACATGGGGCCCTATGGGAAATGCATGCGTTTACGCATGGTACATATAAGCACCATGCGTTAATGCATGCGTTAACACATATGCATTTTCAAGAAAAAATGACTAGCTCCAAAAATTTCCAAAAAGCGTCCAGGACCTCAGGGGACACTATTGGCCCCCTAAATAAAACAGATGCATTTTTCTAGGGGCTGAAAAAAGCTAAATATACAAATATACCAGGGTGGAGAATATATAGGACATATATATCAGGATGAGGACATTTAAATCTGGCTTGCGTCCATGGTAGGGACATATAAACAGAATGGAGGACAAACATACCATGGGGCCCATGATGATTTCATATATACTAGGTTGAGGCTATATTTACTAGGAAGGGGCTCAGATGGAGGACATATATACCAGGATGGGGAAATTTATACTGGAATGGAGACATAAATACAAGGATGGGAATTTATATACCATGATAGCGAAATATATACCAAGAAGGTGCCAGGGATTGGGGGAATATATACCAGGATGAGAAAATATATACCATGATGGGCCCAGGTTGAGGACTTATATTCCAGTATCGGGACATATTAACTAGGATGGGGCATCTACTATATAATTGCCGTAGGCACTTCCGTGTCGGACCCCGCAAAAGGCCGTGGCTTTGTCACTCTGTGACGTCACCACGAGCGAAGCATTGCCCGCATAGCGGGCAATGTGAGTCGTTGGCCTGCACGAGCAATGGCCGCGAGGCCATTGCGAGTCGCTGGCTGAGTGCGAGCAATGGCCGCGAAGCGGCCATTGCGAGTCGCTGGCCGAAAATCGAACCAGAGGCTCGGCTACAAAGTTAGCGATTTACCGCTCATGTAGTGCGAGCATTGCGAGTCGCTGCCTGAGCCGCGATTCTGAGCGGACCAGAATGAAAACTGTGTCTTTACAAATGACACAGTTTCCATTCAGGTCCGCTCAAAAGAAACTGTGCCCCCCAATATGTCCTCACACCCCCCCAAAACGTCCTCACACACCCCCAAAATGTCCTCTCACACCCCCCCAATATGTCCTCACACCACCCCCCCAAAATGTCCTCACAACCCCCCCAAAATGTCCTCACCCCCCCAAAAATGTCCTCACCCCCCCCAAAATGTCCTCACACCCCCCCAAAATGTCCTCACACCCCCCCCCCAATATGTCCTCACACCCCCCCAAAATGTCCTCACAGCCCCCCAAAATGTTTCTCACACCCCCCCAATATGTCCTCACACCACCCCCCCAAAATGTCCTCACACCCCCCCCCAAAATGTCCTCACACCCCCCCAATATGTCCTCACACCCCCCCAAAATGTCCTCATCCCCCCAATATGTCCTCACACCCCCCCCCAAAATGTCCTCACACCCCCCCCAATAAGTCCTCACACAACCCCCCAATATGTCCTCACACACCACCCCCCCCAATATGTCCTCACACCCCCCCCAAAATGTCCTCACCCCCCCCAAAATGTCCTCACCCCCCCCCCAAAATGTCCTCACACCCCCCCAAAAATGTCCTCACACAACCCCCCCAAAATGTCCTCACCAAATGCACACCCCCCAAAATGTCCTCACCCCCCCAAAAATGTCCTCACCCCCCAAAATGTCCTCACACCCCCCCCAAAATGTCCTCACACCCCCCCCAATATGTCCTCACACACCCCCCCAAAATGTCCTCCCACCCCCCCAAAATGTCCTCACAGCCCCCCAAAATGTTCTCACACACCCCCAATATGTCCTCACACAAACCCCCCCAAAATGTCCTCCACAACCCCCCTCAAAATGTCCTCACCTCAGACACAACACCCCCCAATATGTCCTCACACACCCCCCAAAATGTCCTCATCCCCCCAATATGTCCTCACCCCCCCCCCAAAATGTCCTCACACCCCCAAAAGTCTCACCCCCCCAAAATGTCCTCACACACCCCCCAAAATGTCCTCACACACCCAAAGTCCCAACCCCCCAAAATGTCCCACACACCCCCCAAAATGTCCTCACACACCCCCCAAAATGTCCTCACACCCCCCAAATGTCCTCACACCCCCCAAAATGTCCTCACAACCCCCCCAATAATGTCCCACAACCAAACCCCCCCAATAATGTCCTCACACCCCCCCAAAATGTCCTCACACCTCCCCCCCCCAAATGTCCTCACACCCCCCCCCCAAAATGTCCTCACACCCCCCCCAAATGTCCTCACACACCCCCCAAAATGTCCTCACCACCCCCCAAAATGTCCTCACACCCCCCCAAAATGTCCTCCAATACCCCCCAAATGTCCACCACACCCCCCAAATGTCCTCACACACCCCCCAAAATGTCCTCAACACCCCCCCCCAAAATGTCCACCCCAAGCACCCCCCAAAATGTCCTCCACACCCCCCCAATATGTACTCACACCCCAGCCACCCCCCCAAAATGTCCTCACACCCACACCCAAAATGTCCCCACCCCCCCCCCCCAAAATGTCCACACACCCCCCCAAAATGTCCTCACACCCCCCAATATGTCCTCACAACCCCCCCAAATGTCACACACCCCCCCAAAATGTCCAACACCCCCCCCCAATATGTCCTCACCCCCCCCCCCCCCCAAAATGTCCTCACACCCCCCCCAAAATGTCCTCACCCCCCAAAATGTCCTCACACCCCCCAAATGTCCTCCACACCCCCCAAATGTCCTCAACCCCCCCCACAATGTCCTCACACCCCCCCAAAATGTCCCCTCACAACCCCCCCCAAAATGTCCCCACACCCCCCCCCAAAATGTCCACACACCCCACACCCCCCCAAATGTCCCACACCCCCCACAAGTCCACAAGCCCCCCCCACAAATGTCCCACACCCCCACAAGTCAAACAGCCCCCCCAAATGTCCACACACCCCCCCCAAATGTCCGCCCCCCACAAGTCAACACCCCCCCAAATGTCCAACACCCCCCCAAATGTCCCACACCCCCCAAAATGTCCAAACAGCCCCCCCCAAATGTCCAACAGCCCCCCCCACAATGTCCCAATACCACCCCCCAAATGTCCACACAGCCCCCCCCAAAGTCCACACACCCCCCACAATGTCCCACCCCACACCACACTACCCCCTGCCTCACACACACCCCCCACACAATCGCAAACCCCCCCCAAATGTCCCACCCCCCACAATGTCCAACACCCCCCCCACCCCACAGCCCCCACAAACACCCCCCCCCCAAATGTCCACACCCCCCCCAATGCCCCACCCCCCCACAATGTCCAACCCCCCCACAATGTCCACACCCCCCACAATGTCCCACGCACCCCCCCCCAAAATGTCCAACAGCCCCCCCACAATTTCCACACACCCAACAAGTCCCCCCCCCCCCCCCCCAAAATGTCCGCACAGCCCCGACACCGTCGATCTCTTACCTGTCTTCATGAACATCTGATTCGTCAGTCCAGTCTTCCATCCGGCCCAGGCGTCCTCTTCCCACAGCCCGGCCACGAGTCTTCATCCGGCCCAGGCGTCCTCTTCCTTCAGCCCGGGCCACGAGTCTTCCATCCGGCCCAGGCATCCTCTTCCTCCGGCCTCGGGGGTCTTCTTTCTTCCTTCAGCGAGCTCCAGGTCCTGGATGTTCGGTCCGCTCCGCTGACTGACGATTAAAGATGGCCGCCGCGAGTTTCTGGAAGCCCCGCCCACGGATCCAAAATGCACCAATCACATTCACATACACAGCAACCAATCACATTCAAGGCTCATTCATACATTTTTATCAATGGGAAAAATCAATTCTACTATTTTACTACGGCCAATCACATTCCAGCTTCATTCAGACATCTTTCTCAATGCTAAAAATTCTCTCACTTACTATCACATTAATATACAATCATACACATCACAATAATTACACTATAAAATAAAAATGCTAATAATAATGATATTAATGCTATTAATACTGCTATTAATGCTACTAATAATGCTATTCATGATATTAATAATGTTATTAATGCTATTAATAATGCTATTAATGCTAATAATAATGCTATTAATGCTAATAATACTGCTAATAATGCTATTAATACTGCTATTAATGCTACCAATAATGCTATTAATGCTATTAATAATGTTATTAATGCTATTATTAATGCTATTAATGCTAATAATAATGCTGTTAATGCTAATAATAATGCTAATAATGCTATTAATGCTGCTATTAATGCTACTACTAATGCTATTAATCATGTTATTAATGCTATTATTAATGCTATTAATGCTAATAATGCTATTAATGCTAATAATTATGCTATTAATGCTAATAATGCTAATAATAATGCTATTTGTGCTATTATTAATGCTATTAAGGCTAATAATCATGCTATTTATGCTATTCAAAATGCTATTAATGCTAATAATATTGCTATTAATGCTCTTTATGCTAATACTAATGCTATTAATGCAATTATCTATGCTATTAATTCTATTATTTATGCTATTAATGCTATTAATAATGCTATTAATGCTAATATTAATGCTATTAAGGCTAATAATCATGCTATTAATGCTATTCTTAATGCTATTAATGCTAATAATATTGCTATTAATTTTATTAATGCTATTATTATGCTATTATTAATGCTATTAATAATGCTATTAATGCTATTAATAATGCTATTCTTGCAATTAATAATGCTATTAATGCTAATATTAATGCTATTAATGCTATTACTGCTAATAATAATTCTATAAATGCTGCTAATTATGCTATTAATGCTAATATTAATGCTAATAATGCTAATAATAATGCTATTAATGATATTATTAATACTATTAAGGCTAATAATCATGCTATTAATGCTATTAATAATGCTATATAATGCTATTATTAATGCTAATACTGCTATTAATAATGCTATTAGTGCTAATAATAATGCAATTAATGCTAATAATTATGCTATTAATGGTAATATTAATGCTAATAATGCTAATAATAATGCTAATAATGCTATTATTAATGCTATTAAGGCTAATAATCATGCTATTCATGCTATTAATAATGCTATTAATGTTATTAATGCTAATATTAATGCTATTAATTCTATTATTAATGCTATTAATGCTATTAATAATGCTATTAATGCTAATAATAATGCTATTAATGCTAATAATTATGCTATTAATGCTAATATTAATGCTAATAATGCTAATAATAATCCTATTAATGCTATTAATAATGCTATTAAGGCTAATAATCATGCTATTTATGCTATTCAAAATGCTATTAATGCTAATAATATTGCTATTAATGCTCTTTATGCTAATACTAATGCTATTAATGCGATTATTTATGCTATTAATTCTATTATTTATGCTATTAATGCTATTAATAATGCTATTAATGTTATTAATAATGTTATTAATGCTATTAATGCTAATATTAATGCTATTAATGCTATTAAGGCTAATAATCATGCTACTAATGCTATTAATAATGCTATTAATGCTATTTTTAATTCTATTAATGCTATTAATAATGTTATTAATGCTAATAATACTATTACTCCTCATAATAATGCTATTAACGCTATTATTAATGCTATTTATGGTAATAATGCTATTAATACTAATAATAATACTATTATTAGTACTATTATTGCTATTAATAATGCTATTAATGCTAACAATAATGCTGTTAATGCTAATAATTATGCTATTAATGCTAATAATAATGCTATTAATGCAAATAATATTGCTATTAATGCTATTATTAATGCTATTAATGCTAATACTAATGCTATTAATGCTATTATTTATGCTATTAATGCTATCATTTATGCTATTAATGCTATTATTAATGCTATTAATGCACATACTAATGCTATTAATGCTATTCATAATTCTATTACTTCTATTAATACTGCTCTTAATGCTATTAATACTGCTATTAATGCTATTAATACTGTTATTAATGCTCATAATACTGCTAATAATGCTATTAATACTGCTATTACTGCTAATAATAATGCTATTGCTAATATTATTGCTATTGATGATGCGATTATTATTTAAAAATCTTTAAAAAAACAATAAACATATTCTAGACACCCGATGCATTTGTATCAGGCTAACAGCTATAACTATTATAATCAAATTAATGCACGTTCTAGAATCCCGATGCATTTGCATCGGGCTCACAGCTAGTATTTAATATTTGGGCCCAGGATGGGGTACATACATTCGACATGTCCCAGGAGGAGGACATGTATACCAGGATTGAGGAAATGTATACCAGGATGAGGACATATTTATCAGTAAAGGCCCAGCATGGAGGACATATATACCAGAATGGGGACACACATACCAGGATTTGGACATACATACCAGAAAGGGGTCCAGGATGGGGGACATATATATCAGGATGGGGGATTTATTTACCAGGGTGGGCACTAAATGGGAGATATAAATATCATTATGTGGACATATATATCAGGATTCGGACATGCATGCCATGAAGGGCACAGGTTGGGACACATATACCAGGATGGGAACATATTTACCAGGATGGGACCTAGAATGGGAGAGATATTTACCAAAATGGGGGACATAATGCACAAGTATAGGACCAGAATGGGAGCCATATACAGTTGTGGCCAAAAGTATTGACACCCCTGCAATTCTGTCAGATAATACTCAGTTTCTTCCTGAAAATTATTGCAATCACAATCTTTGGTATTATTATCTTCATTTAATATGTCTTCAATGAAAAAACACAAAAAGAATCGTCCTAAAGCCAAATTGGATCTAATTCCACACCAAACATAAAAAAGGGGGTGGACAAAAGTATTGGCCCTGTTAGAAAAATCATGTGAAGCTTCTCTAATTTGTGTAATTAACAGCACCTCTAACTTACCTGTGGCACCTAACAGGTGTTGGCAATAACTAAATCACACTTGCAGCCAGTTGACATGGATTAAAGTTGACTCAACCGCTGTCCTGTGTCCTTGTGTGTACCACATGGAGCATGGAGAAAAGAAAGAAGACCAAAGAACTGTCTGAGGACTTGAGAAACCAAATTGTGAGGAAGCATGAGCAATCTCAAGGCTGCAAGTCCATCTCCAAAAACCTGAATGTTCCTGTGTCTACCATGCGCAGTGTCATCAAGAAGTTTAAAGCCCAAGGTACTGTGGCTAACCTCCTTGGATGTGGATGGAAAAGAAAAATTGACAAGAGATTTCAATGCAAGATTGTGCAGATGGTGGATAAAGAACCTTGACTAACATCCAAACAAGTTCAAGCTGCTCTGCAGTCCGAGGGTACAACAGTGTCAACCCATACTATCTGTCGGCTTCTGAATGAAAAGGGACTGTATGGTAGGAGACCCAGGAAGACCCCACTTCTTACCCTGAGACATAAAAAAGCCAGGCTGGAGTTTGCCAAAACTTACCTGAGAAAGCCTAAAATGTTTTGGAAGAATGTTCTCTGGTCAGATAAGACAAAAGTAGAGCTTTTTGGGCAAAGGCATCAACATAGTTTACAGGAGAAAAAAGAGGCATTCAAAGAAAAGAACACGGTCCCTACAGTCAAACATGGCGGAGGTTCCCTGATGTTTCGGGGTTGCTTTGCTGCCTTTGGCATTGGACTGCTTGACCGTGTGCATGGCATTATGAAGTCTGAAGACTAACAACAAATTTTGCAGCATAATGTAGGGCCCAGTGTGAGAAAGCTGGGTTTCCCTCAGAGGTCATGGGTCTTCCAGCAGGACAATGACCCAAAACACACTTCAAAAAGCACTAGAAAATGGCTTGAGAGGAAGCACTGGAGACTTCTAAGGTGGCCAGCAATGAGTCCAGACCTGAATCCCATAGAACACCTGTGAGAGATCTAAAAATGGCAGTTTGGAGAAGGCACCCTTCAAATATCAGGGACTTGGAGCAGTTTGCCAAAGAAGAATGGTCTAAAATTCCAGCAGAGCATTGTGAGAAACTCATTGATAGTTACTGGAAGCGGTTGATCCCAGTTATTTTGGCTAAAGGCTGTGCAACCAAGTATTAGGCTGAGGGTGCCAATACTTTTGTCTGGCCCATTTTTGGAGTTTTGTGTGAAATGATCAAAGTTTTGCTTTTTGCTTTATTCTCTTTTGTGTTTTTTCATTGAAGACAAATTAAATGAAGATAATAATACCAAAGAATTTGTGATTGCAATCATTTACAGGAAGAAACTGAGTATTATCTGACAGAATTGCAGGGGTGTCAATACTGTTGTCCACAACTGTATACGAGAATGGAGTAATATATACAAGTATGGGGTACATACTTAATAGGATGGGAACATTTTTACCAGAAAGGGGTCCAGGATAATGGACATTTCTACATAATGGAGAGGTACAGGGGTAACTCGTATGTCTTTATAGGATTATAAGAACATTAAAAGGGCCCATACATGTTAATCTACCCAGTATGCCGAAGTGAGAGGGCTAGGTACAAATTTTGCACCTGTTCATGGCCAGTTGGACAGTAATCATGCCACTGCTTATAAATGATCATGTTTTGTAAAGTGGTGGTCACTCAGTACTTAGGCCATCACAGATCAGTGGTTCCCAGTACAGTTTGTGCGGCAGAGTAGTTTTTCATGTCCAGAGTCACTGGCTTGATCACATGAGCAATTCGGAGTTTTATCGGATAGCACTTGGCCCAATGTTATACTACGGAGAAGTGGTGTTCAGCAATTTTTTTTCTATTGCCAACTTGGCATGAGAAAAAAATTGCAGCATGATGTGAGTGCATCCGTTAACCAATTGACACACATGTCATCCAAGTTCCGTCTTAGGGGTACTTCACATACATCGATATCGCTAGCGATATCGCTGCAACGTCACATGTTTTGTGACCTAGCAATGACCTCGTCAGCGACGTCGCTGTGTGTGACATGCCGCAGCAACCAGCGATGAGCTTGCTGATCGCTGCAGAATGGCCAAGACCATTTTTTGGTCATCGGTCTCCCGCTGGGCAGCATACATCGGCGTGTGTGACGCCCCTCTAACCCGATGTGTTCCCTGGTAACCAAGGTACACATCAGGTTACTAAGCACAGCGCGCTGGTAACCAAGGTACACATCAGGTTACTAAGCACAGCGCGCTTTGCTTAGTAACCCAATGTGTACTCTGGTTACCTGCGTTCTCCTGCTTACCCTAGCCTATCAGAATACAGTAGCGGGACCTCGACACCGTGAAAAATAATAGTTTATATTCTTTTTCACGATGTCAAAGTCGTTACACAGGTTGCTGGTCGCTGACGGGATCTGCCTGTTTGACAGCTCACCAGCAACCACACAGCAATGTTCCAGCGATCCCGACCAGGTCAGATCATTGGAGGGATCGCTGGAACATTGCTATGTGTAACGAGGCCCTTATGGGTGCAGACACAGACAAGGGAGAAGATGGAGAAATTAAGTTTTCCATCTTCTCTTCACCTGTGCTCTGATTCTTACATGTGAGAAAATCAACAAAGTAAATGACACTCAGATTAAACTCTGACCAGAGTTTGAGTTGAGTGTCCTTAGCATAATCAGGCAGATTCTCTCACAAGAGAGAATAAACGTCCATGTGACTCCAGCCCAAATCACTCTCTTTCATCTAAATAACGTGTAAGCTCTTAAAATCAGCAGGGTTCTTTGTCTCACTCTCTCATAGGGTGCAAGCTCTTTTGTCAGCTAGATTCTCTCCTTCCTCATTGGCATTTTCCTGAGCAATTACAAGCTTTCCAGTTTTGATACAAAACCACATGTAGAAACACAATGAAAAAAGGCAAAAAAATCTCATTTTCATTATATTTGCAGAAATGCAGCAAAAAATTGCAACATCAAAAACTCACCAAATACTCATAGTGCGAACATAGCTTTAAAGGATTTCAAATGCAACTGTATCATGATACCACAGCTTCATTAGTAATTGTTTTTGGGTGTTTACATTCAAATTTTTCACCACTTGTTTTTGACCTATTACAAAAAGATCAATGAGAATTTATATAAAAATTATATGAAAGCTATTCTTTTCATTTGGCAGCAACTTTCCCCCTAGGGCACCATCCCATTTGGCACCAAGCAGGGCCGGTTTTAGACAACGTGGGGCCCTAGGCAAAAATTTTAAATGGGGCTCTATTTGCTCACATATTACACCATCACACAAACATTTAAGTTATATTTACGTGAGCTGAGTTCAGAGCAGTAAATGAGTGCGACCAACAATAGTCAAGTCATTCAGCACTTGTTTCTGGCCTTTTTACACAGGATTAGGAAGAATGATGGGCACAGAAGGACCACTATAGATCAATCTGTCTCCTGATGGCCACAGAAGGACCACTATAGATCAATCTGTCTGCTGATGGCCAAAGAAGGACCACTATAGATCAATCTGTCTCCTGATGGCCACAGAAGGACCACTATAGATCAATCTGTCTCCTACAGTATCATGTTATCAGCAGCACTCCTGCAGTCTGCACCAGGCGATGTGCTGACGAGAACAAGGATTTTTGTTCCTCCATAAACCGTCCAATCACCTGATAAATGGCCATCATTTTGCTCATTCGTTAGGCCTTTGCCGACATGTTTACACCTACTGTAGAACCTCTCGTCTGTGTTGCCAGGATTTACAAACGTGGATGATATATACACACAACACACGATATGTGACGCAAACACTGTGACACACGTATGTAAAACCGAGCACACACAAACACACATGTATACACCAAAGACACACAAATATCACACACATATGTACACATCAAGAATACACAGACATGTATACAACAAGCACACACATGTATACACGGATCACACACACACATGTATACACGGATCACACACATGTATACACCAAGCACACACATGTATACACAAAGCACACACATGTATACACTGAGCACACACATGTATAAGCACACACATGTATACACCAAACCAAGCAGACACATGTATACACCAAACCAAGCAGACACACGTTTACACCGAGCACACACGTGTATACTCCGAGCTCACACACATATGTATACACTGAACACACACATATGTATACACCGAGCACACATACATATGTATACACCTAACAACACACACATATGTAAACAACAAGCAAACACACATATGTATACACTGAGCACACACAGACTATACACTGAGCACACACAGACTATACACTGAGCACACACAGACTATACACTGAACACACACAGACATATGTGTACACGAGCACACACACATATGTAAACACCAAGCAAACACACATATGTATACACTGAGCACACACAGACTATACACTGAGCACACACAGACTATACACTGAACACACACAGACATATGTGTACACCGAGCACACACACATATGTAAACACCAAGCAAACACACATATGTATACACTGAGCACACACAGACTATACAATGAGCACACACAGACATATGTGTACACCAAGCATTCACAGACATATATATACACCAAGCACAGACACAGACATACATCCATTCCCATCATTGTCTGTCTGTGTCATACAGCACGGCTCCTCCAGGTAGCGTCTTTGTACCCACTTATACTCTGACCAAGATATGAGGATTCTGAACACAGGACTCCCTATATTGACTAAATGTTACCTACCAGTGTTTAAGAAAATAGGATTTACAAACTGTAGAGTCAATAAAAACAATGTTTTCATGTGTTCATCTACTTAAATGTAATCTTTAACAGAAAAATCCTATATTCTCCATACTAAAGTCTATTTTTAGACAAAAAAAACTTAAGCACTTTTCACATCTATGCACCCCTGGGATTACCTGCGTTTGTCTGCCCTGCGCTAGCGCAAGTGCAAGCACAGGTGCTATCAGAGGCAAGCACATGCAAGCGCATTAGAGCATAGATGCACAGCCCTTGCGCTGGCCTGTGCTCCCGCTAGCCATTACATTCTATGTCGAGCGCACGGGAGCGAAACCTGGAAGCACAGGTATGCAGAGAGGCTGAGTCAGAGCACAAACCCCTTCTTCTACTCCAATTGCTGAAAAACTTATTTATTTCCCTAATCTCCCTTTGACTCTCTGGTGTGGCATGTGGTATAGGCAGTATTTCAGAAAATACCACCTTGGAGGTCCTTGCTTTAAGCTTACAGTCTAATTCCCTGAACTTATCTTTAAAGACCTTTCACCTACATCTAACTTTGTCATTTGTGCCAATGTGCACCATGACTGCTGGGTCCTCACCAGCCCCTCCCAGTAATCTGTCAACCCAATCAGCAATGTGCCGGACTTGAGCGCCAGGTAGGCAGCACACTGTTCGGTGATCCCTGTCTTTGTGACATATTACCCTATCTGTTACCCTAATAATTGAGTCCCCCACTATCAGTACCTGTCTGGCTTGCCCTGTTCTCCTATTTCCCCCTTTATTGGAGCAGACACTGCTCTGGCTTTCAGAGGACATGCCTTGCAGCAGCAGTCCTACCCCTATACTGACAAATCCCTCTTCTGCCAACTTAGCAAACGTGTTGGGGTGTGCCAGATCAGGACTAGTCTCCCTGGCACTCTTCCCTCTACCCCACCTTCCAATTTTCACCCAGCTAGCTGGCTCACTGTCCTGCAGCCACATACTACAATCCTCCCCTACATCTATTCCAGTGAGCAGCTGCTCAGTGAGCACCAGACTCCTTTTCATATCGTCTATGAATCTCAGTGTTGCCAGCTGCTCATTTAGATCCAGTACCTGGGCTTCCAAATGCACAACGTGCTCACATCTCGCACAGCTGTATGCATCCTCAATCAGCTGTTCAAAGATTGCATACATGAGACACGATTTACACAGGATGGCATTGTCAATAATGGAGCACATTTCCTAATGGGGATTGCACCAGACAGAAATGTTAAGTATTAAAAATAAATGTAAAGTATTAATGTAATACAAACAGCAATTCAATACAAATTCCTCCCTTCAAAACTCCCCGAATGCAAAGTTGCTGAAACACAAGTCACATGCTTTCATCCACACTTACGCTCCAGTGCCACGCAGCTAAGGAAGAAGATTTAAAGCACCTTGCTTAAGAAAGACCTCTGTGCAGGTCAAAATGTCCCTTGGGGTTGGATTAAAGTCCACTTTTTGCATTATTTTGGTGTGTTGCCTGATGTTTTCACTTTATATATTTGTGTATTGGACACCGCATTTTTTCAGGAAGTATTGCACCAACAGTTTGTTTGAGTTTGTGCTGTTCCTGTTTTTTTTCATGTTTTTCAATTTTTATCTATCTGTCTGTCTATCTATCTGTCTCTCCATCTATCTTTTCTGACTTTTTACTGCATGGTAATGACCATGCTATAATGGCTGTACGAGTGCTGTGCATATGGTATGCGATTTATTATCGCACCCATACACTTGTATTGGTGGAATCTTAGCAAGATCCACAGACATACGCAGCAGGCTGTGATTTTTTTCCTCAGCTGGTTTCTCAATGTGCACAGCACTATTGTTTAATGTCGGGCCGAGTGCAATCCGATGTTTTTCCACAGATGAGAATGCACCCTAAGGCTAGGGTCAGACCTGTGTCGGCCCTCAGGCTGATGATTCTGTTTAAAAAGTAGATTTTCTCAGCCTGAGCGCATAGCGTTAACATCATATAATGCTATGCACAGGCTGACTATCACTATGGATACCTGACGCATTGCACAGCCGCCAGCCCCACACAGAAGTCCCGGATATGAGCTTTTGCAGAGCACACAGGAAACTTGTTCTGCAGCGTTTTCCTGTGCGCTCTGCGATAGCACATATCCGGGACTTCTGCGTGGAGCTGGCGGCTGCACAAAGCGTCAGGTATACATAGTGATAAATAGCCAGCCGGCGCATAGCATTACACGACATTAACGCTATGCACTCAGGCTGAGAAAACCTAAGTTTCTAATGGATTCAGCAGGCTGAGGGCTGACGCAGGTCTGATCCTAACCTAAGAGTGACTACACAAACAAAAAAGTGAGTTCATTTAAAGGAAGACCATGGTGATGTGTTATATTTTTATAAGGACTCTTGCAATGCCAAAGCGTAAAAAATAAAGTTTTGCTCAAAGACATCAATCAAGATTCCACTTAATGATGTGGTGACCGCTGAAAATTCACCAATCTAAAATGATCATTCTTTGTAATCAGCAACGCCTTGACGCTAATGATGAGCTAGTAGCGATATATTTGCAGTCGCTATACTTGAAATTACTAGTTTTTAATACTTGCATATTCATTCGAACAGCGAGTCTAATGTTAGTCAATTAGTGATAGGCTCTGCCCACATACATCCAGCCAAAAAATGAGTCTTTCCAGGACAGGGCGGGAGGGTGGGCTTGATTTATATTTGTACTGCATAAAAACCTTGCAGAGCCTCTAAGAGAGTCTAACATTCAATCTACCCTCAGTGAGGTGTCAGCTCCCTTTGTTTACTGAAGGAAGCTGTCAATTTGTGTCTGATTGATAATGATCGACACATCACTCACGAGCACTAGCGATTGTCGCTGAGTAACAAGTATCGTGAATACTGTGCTATCCATGAAAGTAGCGAATAGTAACGATTATACTCACTCAACCTTACTTGACACCACTAAACGTTAAGGGAACCTAAACATAAAGCTCTAGTATCATTTTAAAGGGAACCTGTCACCTGGATCTAAGCCCCTACACTATCACTACCTGTCCCTGCACCTTCCTAGCTGCTCCCTATCTATCCCTCTCTGAGCTAAATCCGCCCTATAAAACAGCAGAAAAATAACTTATAACTTACTGAAGTCCCTGAGGCTGGGGACTGAAAAGGCGGGCCCAGGCTCCATTCTGCCCCTCCTCGTTGCAGCAGCACACGCCCCGCTGGGAGCGTTATTCTTTCTTCATCGCCACCTCCTTTATTTGGAATCTCCCGCCTGCTTTACACCTATCATGTATACTCAGGTATTTACTCACATAGCACACAGTTTAATTGCACAGTTCAGGTATTCAAAGACCTCCAGGTTCCGGGGCGCAGCCGAGTACAACCTCATATAATCCCAACAGCTGATATAGAAGCTCCGTACCTTCCCCCGGGTAGGCTGTGTTAGGTCAGCACAGAACCTATCTCGCCTCACCGCCGCTCATTAGCCTCATGAACATCCACCCTGAGAGAGCTCACAGGTTGTGTATTTAACACAGCTCTCTCTACACAGCAGCTCCTGCTGCTGTCCTGACACACTCCACCCCCTCCCCACAGCCCAGGGCAGCCCATATCATCTCCTATTCACACTTGGGCATCAGTGCTTTCAATCAGCACTCAGCTCCAGCCGCAGCTAACCCTGTGTGTGCTGCTACCGAGCAGAAGATACAATCTCCCATATGCTGTGTCACGGTCAGGGGACACATCGAGGTCGCATCACCACAACATGATAGGTGTAAAGCAGGCGGGGGATTCCAAATGGAGGAGGCGGTGATGAAGAAAGAATAATGTCGCCCAGCGGGGCGTGTGCTGCTGCATCGAGGAGGGGCAGAATGGAGCCTGGGCCGCCTTTTCAGTCCCCAGCCTCAGGGACTGCTGTAAGTTATAAGTTATTTTTCTGCTGTTTTATAGGGCGGATTTAGCTCAGAGAGGGATATATAGGAAGGAGCTAGGAAGGTGCAGGGACAGGCAGTGATAGTGTAGGGGCTTAGATCCAGGTGACAGGTTTCCTTTAAGGGACAATTTCAATATGTTTGCAGGTCAAAATAAAAAAATTATATATATATATGAGAAAAAAAAAAACTGCACAGCACTCACAGGCTAAATGTGAACTGTTGCCAGCAGGGACGCTGGGTCAAATAACTAGAAAAAGTTCTCTGCAGCACTCAGTTACTACCAATGACGTACAAATGCTAACAAGCTATATGTATATGAGAAAAAAGTTTAAAAACTTAAGTTTTTTCAAAAAACTCAAAAATGTTATCTTTTTATTTCTGAAGTTCTTGGTACATACATTGGCCAATGTATGTACCAAGAACTTCAGAAATAAAAAGATAAGATTTTTTGAGTTTTTTGAAAAAACTTAAAGGGAACCTGTCACCTGGATCTAAGCCCCTACACTATCACTACCTGTCCCTGCACCTTCCTAGCTGCTCCCTATCTATCCCTCTCTGAGCTAAATCCGCCCTATAAAACTGCAGAAAAATAACTTATAACTTACAGAAGTCCCTGAGGCTGGGGACTGAGAAGGCGGCGCCAGGCTCCATTCTGCCCCTCCTCCATGTAGCAGCACACGCCCCACTGGGCGGCGTTATGCTTTCTTCATCGCCGCCTCCTCCATTTGGAATCTCCTGCCTGCTTTACACCTATCATGTTGTGGTGATGCGACCTCGATGTGTCCCCTGACTGAGACACAGCATATGGGAGATTGTATCTTCTGCTTGGTAGCAGCACACACAGGGTGAGCTGCTACTGGAGCTAAGTGCTGATTGAAATCACTGACCCCCAGGTGTGCGGGTGAATAGGAGATGATATGTGCTGCCCTGGGCTGTGGGGAGGGGGTGGAGTGTGTCAGGACAGCAGCAGGAGCTGCTGGGATTGTATGAGGTTCTACTCGGCTGTGCCCCGGTGTAACAGGCCAGACTAACCCCCCCGACCAGAATATACTCGGGGTTAAAGTGGCCTAGGCCAGATTATACCCCTCCGTATACCACAGCAGCTGTAGATCAGGGCTCCAAGCAACACATGGGGGCCCGAGGCAGCACAAAGTGGCCCCAGGCAGCAGAAAGTGGCCCTACGCAACATACAGGGGCCCCAGGCAGTGCTAGGGCCCCAGGCAGTGCTAGGGGCCCCAGGCAGCACAAAGTGGCCCCAAGCAGCACACAGGGGCCCCAGGCAGTACTAGGGGCCACAAGCTACACACAGGATCCCAGGCTACACACAGGGGCCCCATGCAGCATACAAGGACCCCAGGCAGTGCACGGGGCCCCAGGCAGTGCACGGGGCCCCAGGCAGTGCACAGGCCCCAGGCAGCACAAAGTGGCCCCAGGCAGCACAAAGTGGCCCAGGCAACATACAGGGGCCCCAGGCAGTACCAGGGGCCCCAGGCAGCACAAAGTGACCACAGGCAATATACAGGGGCCCCAGGCAGTGGGCCACCCGGGGCCACTTTGTGCTGCCTGGGGCCCCTGTGTGCTGCCTCTGGCCCCCATGCGCTGCCTGGGACCCCTTTATACTGCCTGGGCCCTTGTATGCTGCATGGGGCCCCTGTATGTAGCCTGGGACCCTGTGTGTAGCCTGGGGCCCCTGTATGTTGCCTGGGGCCCCTGTATGTTGCTTGGGGCCACTTTGTGCTGCCTGGGGCCTGTGCACTGCCTGGGGCCCCGTGCACTGCCTGGGGCCCCGTGCACTGCCTGGGGCCCCGTGCACTGCCTGGGGCCCCGTGCACTGCATGGGGTCCTTGTATGCTGCATGGGGCCCCTGTGTGTAGCCTGGGATCCTGTGTGTAGCTTGTGGCCCCTAGTACTGCCTGGGGCCCCTGTATGTTGCCTGGGGCCTCTTTGTGCTGCTTGGGGCCACTTTGTGCTGCCTGGGGCCCTGTGCACTGCCTGGGGGCCCTAGCACTGCCTGGGGCCCTAGCACTGCCTGGGGCCCCTGTATGTTGCGTAGGGCCACTTTCTGCTGCCTGGGGCCACTTTGTGCTGCCTCGGGCCCCCATGTGTTGCTTGGAGCCCTGATCTACAGCTGCTGTGGTATACGGAGGGGTATAATCTGGCCTAGGCCACTTTAACCCCGAGTATATTCTGGTCGGGGGGGTTAGTCTGGCCTGTTACACCGGGGCACAGCCGAGTAGAACCTCATACAATCCCAGCAGCTCCTGCTGCTGTCCTGACACACTCCACCCCCTCCCCACAGCCCAGGGCAGCACATATCATCTCCTATTCACCCGCACACCTGGGGGTCAGTGATTTCAATCAGCACTTAGCTCCAGTAGCAGCTCACCCTGTGTGTGCTGCTACCAAGCAGAAGATACAATCTCCCATATGCTGTGTCTCAGTCAGGGGACACATCGAGGTCGCATCACCACAACATGATAGGTGTAAAGCAGGCAGGAGATTCCAAATGGAGGAGGCGGCGATGAAGAAAGCATAACGCCGCCCAGTGGGGCGTGTGCTGCTACATGGAGGAGGGGCAGAATGGAGCCTGGCGCCGCCTTCTCAGTCCCCAGCCTCAGGGACTGCTGTAAGTTATAAGTTATTTTTCTGCAGTTTTATAGGGCGGATTTAGCTCAGAGAGGGATAGATAGGGAGCAGCTAGGAAGGTGCAGGGACAGGTAGTGATAGTGTAGGGGCTTAGATCCAGGTGACAGGTTCCCTTTAAGTTTTTAAACCTTTTTCTCATATACATATAGCTTGTTAGCATTTGTACGTCATTGGTAGTAACTGAGTGCTGCAGAGAACTTTTTCTAGTTTTTATATATATATATATATATATATATATATATATATATATTATGATCTTTTTTGCTTATGAAAGCATCTTTTTTTTCTAATGAGTACCTTGGGAATACTGTACTTAGATAACTCAATTAACTAATAATAGGATGAAAAAGCTCTGGAGCTGATCGCAGTCTGAGGTCCCCCGGTATAAAATTTGATGTGTGAAGATCTTTTCTTTATAACATTTCCTTTTGATGTGTTTAGATATTTCTAGTTTGAGAGAGGGCTTAAAGGCTCAATGGTAATGAGCAGATGACATTTTCAGCTTTTCAGAGGCAAACGGATTAACAGTTCATAATAAGGATAGAAAACAGTGCATCTCAAAAAAATGAAATGATTTAATACTAAAGCACATTAACTTATTATATGGTGACTTTTGGCTTAGCAGTTTTGTAAGGTCTCATGCAATAAC
Organism: Allobates femoralis; assembly: GCA_033576535.1. Taxonomy (NCBI): domain Eukaryota; kingdom Metazoa; phylum Chordata; class Amphibia; order Anura; family Aromobatidae; genus Allobates; species Allobates femoralis. The sequence continues at coordinate 369,194,623 of JARQOC010000001.1, read as the reverse complement.
AATCTATCATAACACATTGAGTGCCCATATGTCTATTTCATAAACCTGTAGGAAATTAAGGCTACCATAGCAAAGATCACACTAGGCCTCTCATTATGAAGATGAGAATGGCAAGGACAAAGTCATCTCTGTATCACTAAAGGGTGGATGAATTTTTGAAAGATCTATTATACTTTTGATAAGTCTGGATGGTAATGTTGAATCTTCCTTGATAAGGTGCTCATATCGAAAAGATATCCTTTGGCTTTGTGGGTCATTCATCTGACAGCTGTCTCTCCCAACTTCATCATATATTACCACGTTCGGCTTGGCCAAGTTCTCACATCTTCTCTTTAGGGAGCATCCTGATCTGGATCAATACAAAATGCCTGCACATGTATTACTGCATTGTGTATTGCCAGCTATAATGTCAGTTTGACTTCTCTGCTGGAAACAACTGCCTTCACACATTGTATCCAATCCCTTACTGGAGCTGTGCACTTTGCCTGAGTTTAGGGCTTGTACATGGAACCTAACTGGGGGAGGAGGTGCTTAGTTAAAGTGAGTTTAATAGTGGAGAAAGAAGGAGAACATCCTGGATGAAAGTATATAGTCCAGAGCAGAAATGAAAAGGGGCACCACCGTAGCTAACAGTGGTGTAACTAGGTGTGATGACGCCCGGGGCACAGATCTACTTTGACGCCATCCCCCAAGGTAGGTGAGGAGGTGAGGACCGGGGGGGAGATCGCCGCCCCTGCAGCCTTGATTGAGGACCAGTGGGGGAGGGGCTTTCCTCGGTCAGTCACCCCTGCTGCCCCCCTCCTCCTCCCTCGGCTGCTCAGTCACTCACCCCTGCTGTCTCCCGTCCCGTCCAGGCCGTCTCTCCTCCGTCCTCCGATCACACACTGGCGGCGCCGCCGCCAGTGATGCAGTTTCCAGGGTCTCCTGCGGTCACCCCGCACCAAGTCTCCCAGGGGCCCCCTCGGCCTCAGACTGGCGCGGAAGCAGAAGTGCCGCCGGCGCCCCCCGCTAAGTGGCGCTCGGTGCAAAAGGTCCAGCTGCACCCCCCTGGATACTCCCCTGGTAGCTAATACTGGGGTTCCCACTGGGGAACTCAATTACGTGTGAGGGGGAGACACAGGACCGTCTGAGGTGCCAGAAATAGTCTCAGTACTGGAAATCAAGCAAAAAGAAGAAAAAACATTGGCACTCACCAGAATGGCATATAGCAGGATTTTTCTTTTTACTTAGTCCAGGAGCAGCATACAAAGGGGTGCAGGGAGGGGGCGCAGAGGTGACGACGGCACCGTTTTGGGTAAATACCCTTCCACAGGTCCCAGCAGGAAGATGCTTGCTTACCATGATGTCTGGACTTAAAGTTGCAACCAGACGTTTACATGTACAATATAAAAAGACACATATGCATGTTTTTCTCATTGGCTAGGGTCACATTTGGGCAGGAAATTGCGTTAACTGCATCCAGATCCGGATGCGGTGAACGCTCTTGCCTTTACACACATTTTTTAGGAGAAATGTATGCAGAAAACCGCACTCCAGCAACTGGATTGCTCAGGATGTGTAATCCTGAGCAATCCGGCTACTGGATAGTTTGCACATCCATGCTGCCACAGGGATGAGCAAACTGTTCTCTGTCTATTAAAATTATAAATTTAATAAATAAATTATTGATTAATGTCTCTAGGGGGGGCTTAGTCCCCTAGAGACCGTACACCCACTCAGGTGGGCTTCTCCTGCAATGTCCAAATGTGCCACGGTCCTCATAGCTCCATGCATGACCCCAAACTCACTTCCCCCCGTATCTATATAGAGGGGTCCCTGCACCCCTCGTTTCCAGCTATCCCTTTTGGTGACAAAAACTAAGTGTTAAAGTAGACAATTGAGCTTATAGTTACGTGTTGTGCCAGTTTCATTTTGTAGCCATAGGCGGGGCTGTGTGCTGATGCATTCGCCTGCTAATTAATTATGCCCGCCCCCTCTGGCCTTGCTCCAGTGTTGAGAGGGAGGCCGCGTCATGAAAGGGGCGGGACTACATCGAGTCATACCGATAGCCCCGCCCCTTTCATGATGCAGCCTCCCTCTCAACACTGGAGCAAGGCCAGAGGGGGCGGGCATAATTAATTAGCAGGCGGAGGCATCAGCACACTGCCCCGCCTATGGCTACAAAATTAAACTGGAACAACACATAACTATAAGCTCAATTCTCTACTTTAATACTAAGTTTTTGTCACCAAAAGGGATAGCTGGAAACGAGGGGTGCAGGGACAGGTATATAGATACGAGGGGGGTGAGTTTGGGGGTCATGCACGGAGCTATGAGGACCGTGGTGCATTTGGACATTGCAGGAGAAGCCCACCTGAGTGGGTGTACGGTCTCTAGGGGGACTAAGCCCCCCCTAGAGACATTAATCAATAGTTTATTTATTAAATTTATCATTTTTATAGACAGAGAACAGTTTGCTCATCCCTGCAGCAGCAGGGATGAGCAAACTATTCAGTAGCCGGATTGCTCAGGATTACACATCCTGAGCAATCCAGTTACTGGAGTGCGGATGCTTAAACCGCTCCAAAAACTGCAGCCTGCATGATTTTTCACGCAGGTTGCAGAGCCAGAGACGGACAACGGATGCTTGTGAAGCAATCTGTTTTTTAGCATTGGCTCCCATGAGGAGCGTTTCCTGATCCGGTTTTGAGCTTTTTGAAAGCTCAAAACCGGATCAGGATTTAAAAGTAAAAACGTAGATGTGACCCTAGCCATTATTTGAGATGAAATCAGAAAAACCTTTCCCGTTTTAGGCCAATTAGGATTACCACAATTATTATATTTTCCAAATGCCAGAATAATGAGAGGGAGAGAATGTTTTAAGGCATTTTTAATACTTTCTGCGAAGTCACAAGTTTACATACATTTCAGTTGTATTTGGTATCATTGCCCTTTAACTGAATGACTTAAAGGTACCGTTACACACTTCAATGTTGTAACAATATCACTAACAATCTCATGGACGTTAGGACATCTTTTTGACATCGTTGGTGAGATGTCACACGTGTAGATATTGTGGATGACACACCAATGACCGATGTAGCGATCAGCTATCGTTTGCACAACCCAGCGAACGATACTTGAGCACTGTGGTGAATAGGCGAAGTCGTTAACGACATCGTTATCACGGTGTCACACACAATGATGCAGAAGGTTGGCTGATCAAGGATCGTTTGATTTGAGAACATGTTCTCAAATCTGTGATCAATGATCCAACAATTTATCGTAGCTGTATCTTGGTGTCACATGCAACAACATCCTAACGATGTCGTTTCAATGGCTCCAAACCCATGACATTTGAGCGATATCGTGCACAATATCGTACTGTCTAACTGGGCCTTAAGTCAAATATTTTGGATATCCTCCCATAAGCTTCTCTCAATAGTTGGTAGGAATTTGGGCCCATTCCTCCTTACAGAACTGGTATAACTGAGACATGTTTATAGGTCACTTTGCATGCACCTGCCTTTTCAGCTTTACCCTTAAATTTTCAATAGGATTGAAATCAGGGCTTTGTGATGGCTACTCCAAAACATAGACTTTGTTATGCTTAACCCACTTTGTAACCTGTTTGGCAGTATATTTCTGGTCATTATCCATTTGGAAGACCCATTTTCCCCCAAGCTTTAATTTCCTGGCTGATGTCCTGAGATTTTGCTTCAATATTGCCACATAATCATCTTCACTCATGATGCCATCTATATTTTAAAGTACATCAGTTCCTCCTGCAGCAAAACAACAACACAACATGATGCTGCCAACCCTGTGTTTCACAGGATAGTGTTCTTAGGCTTCCAAGCTTCTCCCTTGTTCCATTTTAGTTTTGTCAGACCACAGGACTTGTCTCCAAATATGTAGGTCTTTGTTCCTGCATGCATTTGCAAAATTAATTTAGTTTTTAGTATGTATCTGTGGAGTAATGGCTTTTTTCCTGGCAGAGTGGCCTTTCAGCTGATGTACTCATACAGTACATCAGTACAGATACAGATAAAGTACTTGTTTCACTGTGTGCAATGACACAATCTTACCAGCTTCCACCTTCATCTTTACAAGGTCTTTTGCTTTTTTTCTTGGGTTGACATGCACATGACAGATGGAAGCACATGTATCAAGGGACACATAACCCATCTCCTGCCTAAGCGGTATGATGGCTGAACACTTCCATCTTGTATGTACTTGCATATAATTGTTTGTACATATGAACGTGGCACCTTCAGGGACTGGAAATTGCACCTAAGGATGAACCAGACTTGTGCAAGTCCATAATTCTCACAGATTAGCCGCATTTTCTAGCTGACCTGAGGTTAACCTGACTGTGACATCAACCCACTCATAGAAGTAGCTGAAAATCAGTCAGTTTCCAGTCCTGTTGTTAATACATTGCAGAGGATTGTGAATTGTTTCTGTGGGCGTAACAAAAATGGAAACAAGGATTGTGATTGTGTTCTTTTTGAAAACTTTTTTTTATGGTGTGATGTATTATTTACTATTTACTTTGAGGCTCTTAATGTACGTCTCTAATATTGACCCGACATTATGAACATGTGTGGCGCCCCTGCGGGTATGCGCCACAGAGTGGTATTGCATTTAACATCTATATGTAATATATTGTAAGTTGCTAGGTTAGGATTTAATGCTTATGGAGTCTATTTTTAGCACTCACTTAGGACCGCACCACTTAGTGTAGGAGGAACTGGTAATATAGTAGGTTCCACAGGTGGTGGGCGAAGCTTAGGATAGAGCAGAGTGACAGTTGAGAATTTACCTCAGTCGGTGCTGGGAAGGCGGACAGTGTGGTCACGCCTGGGAGCTCAGCTGAGTGGAGGGTACCCCATCTTTATGAGGGGGCCCAGGACAGATGGCAACGGACCAGAACTGGTAGGAGCCAGCTGGTCATGTTGAGGGTACACAGGTGACACAGACGACCGAGGCAGCCAGGAGTTCATCCCTGACTGCAAAGCCGACGAGCTACAGGCCCAACAGGAACGGGTTGCTGACAGCACCACAAAGGTACCTCTCCCCTCAGGACTGAAAACCGGTTCAGGACACTAGGAGAAATTAAAAGGAACAGATATTTACTGCGGTGCTGGAAGGGAACTTTGTAGTCTCGGGTTGCTCTGTCCAGACCGGGTAGTGGACAGACCTTATCTCCTAGAAACAGACCGTAGGACTGGCGGGGGAGCTCTTCAAAGGTGGGAAAGACAGAAAGATCTAGAAACAGAATAGAAACCCTGAAAGACAGAGAAAGAACATCTAAAGACTCCTTAAGAGAAATCCTGAGTTGGTAACAACACCCTAAACCAAACTGTACCGTGTATTGTTATGCCATCAGCCGGTACCGAGTAAAGCAAAGTTAAACAAGAAATGGTTTCTGTTATTCTTCCTGCCGCAGCTCAAAGGACTTAACATCATCAACATCAACAGCAGAGGGGTAAGAACTGCACCACATTTCCATCACTGTCCTCCCTCACCGTCTCACCACCATCATAGCTGCCCTGAGGTAAAGCTCCACCTGTGGGGAGCTGTACCACACACTGCTGCCCCCTCCATCACCTCAGCGGCCGGCTGGCAGCGCCGGTACCACCTTACCGGACTCTACAGGTGGCGTCACGTTCCCCTGTAAATAACCCCTTTCACCCCCACCGTGTACCATCAACATCTGGTATAGTTGTTCGCCAGAGCACGGCACCGGGGATACCGACCACCCGTGACATCCCACACAGAAGCCCCGGTGACCGAGTACCCCATGCACCCCAGCTCTGGTCGAAACAAATTGGCGTCACGAACAGGACGAGCCAGCCTGGTATCTACCAGGTGAAGTGTGCCTTCAGAACTTTATTACTGTCTAACTGTGTGGATTATAAAAACTGAGCCGAGCCGCCATTACACCGCCTCAGAAATTCAAACTGCGTCACTACAGCAGGAGAAAGAGCGGGAAGATAAGCCCCGCCCCCTCCGCTCTGCCGAGGAGTGACGAAGGTAGTGGCGGGCTCCGGAAAAGCCCCAAGGACTTGCCCACAGGAACTTCGTGGTGGGTGGGCTTAAAAGTGCAGAAACAACAATGTGCCGGCCTAGGGGCGTGTCTCGGCCCCTCAACAAACATAGGCCGTTCAAGAGGCGCCAAAAAGTCTCCCCGCCCCCATTGCTCTCAATCAACCAAGGGGGCGGGTCGAGCGCCAGCCCACACCGGTTATGGACTATAAGAACTAAGCAGGATGCGGTCGGGAGCGGACTCAATATACCTGGTCAGGCTCCGGACCTGTTACCTGAAACCGGCTGTGAGGCAATGGCAGTCCCAGCTGCTGATTCCCTGGGACTGGGTTATGCACCCCTTGTGGAGCCCGGAAAGGAGGATATCACCGAGGCGGAGGACTTCATCCAGTTCCTGAAGGAGCCCGAGCTGACGGAGGAGGAGCCAATTGCAAGTGAAAGCAGCCAGGTCAGTGTCGGGGAGGCAGAGGAGAATTTGGAGGAGGAAGCACCACCTGTGGGGAGCTGTACCACACACTGCTGCCCCCTCCATCACCTCAGCGGCCGGCTGGCAGCGCCGGTACCACCTTACCGGACTCTACAGGTGGCGTCACGTTCCCCTGTAAATAACCCCTTTCACCCCCACCGTGTACCATCAACATCTGGTATAGTTGTTCGCCAGGGCACGGCACCGGGGATACCGACCACCCGTGACATCCCACACAGAAGCCCCGGTGACCGAGTACCCCATGCACCCCAGCTCTGGTCGAAATACATCAGACTCAGTGCCAGCTGGCAATACATAGCTGGTATTAACCCCTTTATCACCAAGTTTGCCACCGTTAACAGTGCAAATGGAAGAGTTGAGTACAGCGTCAGAAAATGGAGATTCTATGAATGTGTTCTTACCATCCATGCCATAGACAGAAACCAAATGCACTTACAGGATGCAGTCAGAGCCCAAATGTGATGCAAGCCCAGCTGCAAGCTAATAAATCACCTCAACCATAGGGGCGCCATTCATCTAGTGGTGCAGAAGCATCGTTCTGTGCGGCCCAATGCTCAGGCAGCGGAGCGGTTGGGTAGCTTTCAGACACTCTGCATCATATGTATCAGTGTGAATGGTGTCCTATGCAGGCCTAGTATATGCATGGCAGGTCGCCTCCCACATCTAGCTGGTTGAGGTGATTTATTAGCTTGCAGCTGGGCTTGCATCACATTTGGGCTCTGACTGCATCCTGTAAGTGCATTTGGTTTCTGTCTATGGCATGGATGGTAAGAATTTTTGATGCTGCTTTTTTCTAGTAGTTTTTGTACAATTTTGTTAGGACTGGTGAGCATGGGATCCCTTGATCGTGGGTCATCAGCTTAAATGTCTTGGGCCAACACATGAACCAAAATCCCATCTATAAAGGTTTTTTATTTATCATATAAAAAACTTTTGCACTTTTTTATCCATCCAGGGTGCAGTTGGGCCCATAGGGGCGCCATTCATCTAGTGGTGCAGAAGCATCGTTCTGTGCGGCCCAATGCTCAGGCAGCGGAGCGGTTGGGTAGCTTTCAGACACTCTGCATCATATGTATCAGTGTGAATGGTGTCCTATGCAGGCCTAGTATATGCATGGCAGGTCGCCTCCCACATCTAGCTGGTTGAGGTGATTTATTAGCTTGCAGCTGGGCTTGCATCACATTTGGGCTCTGACTGCATCCTGTAAGTGCATTTGGTTTCTGTCTATGGCATGGATGGTAAGAATTTTTGATGCTGCTTTTTTCTAGTAGTTTTTGATTCTATGAATGTGCCATTTTCTGGGGTGGCTGTGGGCTGAATTTGCAGTTGGGGGCATCCCACACTGAGATTTCCAACACCCAGCTGACTAGTTGTTCCTGACTGGCAACCAAAAATACAGAGAAGCCCCATGTCATTTCTTTTTTAATTATTTCAAGAAATATTTTTAAAAAAGGGCTCCCCTATATTTTTTAATACCAGCCAGGTAAAACTTGGCAGCTGGGAGTTGGTGGCAGCCCATACCTGCTGCTGTACCTGTGCTATTGACCAAAAATACAGCAGAGCCCCATGTCATCAGAGCAAAGTACTCCCAAAATCCGTGCTAAATATACATCAACTATGCACTGTGTGAACACTGCTGAGTATTTAGAAGCTAAAATATGAGTTATTCATACACTAATTTCTGCATATTTCCAGCTCAGTGCTAGAACGTAGTGCCGGCTTGTAGGTCAGCTGCCGCTGCAAGAAATTGACAGCTGCCTTACAAGAAGGGCTTGTGCACAATCTTATTCTATGAAAAAGTTAATAAAAATGTATGTGTATATGCTTTTACTGTGGGGGAACCTGGTGAGGTACAGCACGAGCAGTTTCAAACCACAAATTTATTATAATCAATGATTAAAGTCCCCATTGGCTTTTGCCAATGACGCTCTACATAGCTCCTTATGTTCTTTACGTATAGAAATATAAGAACTGGTGTAAGTGCTGCTCCAGTGACAAAAGCCAGAAACAGACTTGCTGCTGTGAGTGGGGTGTTGTCACAGTCTGGTTCACCTGAGGTCAACCACAGTGACAAAGTTGAGCTGTGACATGAGATAAACCAGGCTGTGATGTCACCCCATTAACAGCAGCCAGTCAGTTTCTGGTCCCACTATGAACGGGTGTCTATGAGCATCATGGAGGATATGTGTGGGGATAATAAACATGGCAGAAGAGGAATATTTGTGCTCTTTTTCCAAATTAATTTTCATGGTGTGGCGTATTATTTACTATTTACTTAGAGGTTCATAGTGAGTGGATCTAACATTGGCCTGACATTATGAAGCTCGGGCTTAGTGCCATCTGGAAAAATTTAGCTTACATTTACCTCTTATTACTCAGTCTGCCATCGCCACCAGGGCAAAAGAAAGAGTGTGATAACCACCAGCTTTGGCATCTCATGGAGGCTGCAATTTTTAGCGTTGGGGCCCTGAATGCTGGGGCGTCACCATGCAGAGAATTCCATCCGCCAGCTGCCTGGATTACCTTGGCTGCCAATCAAAAATACAGCAAAGCACATGCCCATATTTTCAATCATTTATTTATTTGCCTAGTAATTTGACGTCACTTTGGTTGCCATACTGGTAGTCAATCAAAGATGCCGGCAGAGAGGGTGAGTGGGGCTAAATCTGACTTTAACCAATCAAGAGAGGGAAGTACTAAGCAGTGATGTTCATGAGCGGGCCCGGAAGCAGGGTGACAGCGGCACTGAAGCTTGGTAAGTAATACTTCAGGAAGCTAATCTCTGTGCAAAAACAGTAGCGCTCCACTATGAAACGATTTGAGCTGTGTTGGGCAGCTTTTGGGCTCCTTTGAAAACATTGTCTATGCCCTTGATTTTGCCTCTCATTCATTTAAACGGGGTTCGGAAGTTCAGCGATTTGTTAACTGAACAATTTGGCAAACATATGCCCGTTTGGCGAACAGGGATCGCTTATCTCTAAGTTAAGGTTATTTTGCTGGCAGTGCCAGGTAATGAATAGATGTTATCAAGTTTTCTTATAGGGTACTGTTAAATGCTGATAATTATATTAGCATATCTTGTAAAAAGTTAATGTTGAGGGGTACTTTTCAAAAACATAAGAGTATCTAAAATAATTAACTTTTTCCTGGCTCCATTGCTGGGCTCAGGCAGTTGGATGAAACTTGTTCATTCAGGCACTTGCTATGTCACTACATTGCCATATGGCCACTCTGCTACATTGATGGGCCCTGGTACATTACCAAAGTGAATATTCTGACCTACTGAGCTCTGCCATATTTCTGGGCTTGTCAACATCGCCACATGGAGTCTCCTGACTCAATTAGCCCTGCCACATCACTGGGCTCTTCTATATTGCTCAACTCTGCTGAACAATGCCATTGAGCCACCTGATATACCCTGCATTGTTGCATCACTTGGCTCCTGACACACTCAACTATAAGGGTAGAGACAAACTATGTGAGATTTATTCCAGATACTTGCAAGAGTCTCACATGGCTCACCTGGCACAGCTGCCGACCCTCAAAGTTGTCATCATTGTCCCTGAGGAAGGAGCCAGGTGAAGGCTCCGAAATGTGTCGGATGAATAAAGACACAATTCAGCCCAGATTCTCTCTTGTCTCTTGTGATCCTTTTGACGGCAGCGCAGACACAACAGCACTTTGTCCTACAGATCTACTTGCATAGCACTGGCACACACCTGCCTAGCAAAAACTAATAGGAACTGCTGTAACCTAGCCCTCAAAAGGGCTGATATTATAACTAGTCCCTACTTCTATAAAGTAGCCCTGAAAAGAGCTGATATTTACAATTAATCTCTACTCCCTCCTTGTCTGAAGTAGCCCTGAAAAGGGCTGAGATTCTAACTAGTCCCTACTGCCTAAACCTATCTTTCTATCTAACTTGAAATTCGCTCACTATCTATCTAACTAACACTGTATAGCGCCCACAGCAGCAGTAGTGGTGCCTGACTAACACACAACTGCAGCACTGAGGAAATGGTGGCGATGGGGAAAATGACCAGGTCTTATAGGGCAAGGACATGTGACATACACAGCTAAAGACACATGCCCTTGCTTGTGTGCAAAAAATGCACTTTGAGGTGCGTGTGTGTGATTGGCTGACAGCCTGCACTGCCCCACTGTATATGCAGTTAGGAGAAAACAAAATGGAGATCGGCATTATTTCTGCAGCACCGATCAAAACATCACCCCCCCCCTGCACACTATACACTGACACTGGATATTAACATTTATTAACAGTATTACTGTGAAAAGCCAGTTACGCTTTTGGTGATCAAACTGTTATCGAACATAACCTAGAACTGCCGAATTTGAAGCTAATTGTTCGCATTCGCTGAATGACTCGAACATCGACCAAAACAGCTCGAAATTTGAGATTGGCGAACATTTTGAATCGAACACCGCTCATCTCTGCTCATGGCAGACACATGGATCACAGCTGACCCCTGGCTGTTAAAACAGCACATTGGCATGTCACAATAATATCATTGCACTGCCGATGGGAGCGGGGACTGGTGCACTCTGGCAATGCAGATTGGCAATCCCAATATTAGAGATTGACAGTGGGATTTAACTAGTTAAACATAGCAGGTGGCTCTCTGGCCTGCCTGCTGCTGTTAGAGGCACATGTCAGATGATCAGATCGGATCAGCTGATGTGTGCAGGGAAAGATGTAGGTTTGCCATGCGATATCAAAGGCAGGGATATGACCTTGGACATAGCAGTACATCTAAGGTCGTGAAGAGGTTAAGATTGTAATTTATATGAAATTCTACAAATGTATTAAGTGAATATACAGTATCTTGTATATCCACTGTTGTGACCTACAATCAGTGAGTTGAAAGGTTCAAAACCCATAATAACTCCCATTTCTTAATGACGTTATGTTTAATCTCCTTGAGGTTATACACCGCTGAAGATGCTTTAACAATTTTAGAATAAACATTGATTTTATCTACTCATGTGTGCTGGATTCTATGATGACTTGGACACCTATTATACTATAGCACAGTAAATTAAAGTATGTGGGTCATTATTTGCTTATATGTCTTGTAATGAAATTACAGTAGACAATTAATGTTTTGTAGCTTTTTTTAATTTAAAGTATTCCCCAAGGGGTATTTCAATATATCTAGTTGCTGTCTTATATTTACAAAATATGAAACCTTATTCCTCAATAGACACATAGACAATGTTATACTTTTTAATGTGGTAAGGGAATAACTTGAGACAACTAGGTCAAGGAGAAATGTGAATTTAATTCAATTTACTGTACGCTGATTTGAAACATAGGAAATACTGCGTTGTCTGTTGACTGCACATACACTCATCTTATTCTAGTGTGTACATCTTTGTGTATATTGAAGCTAATTAATTCTCTGTGGCAGTACACTAAGAAGCTCAGGATCCACTCTGTATGGACACTTACAGATACCATTTAAAACAGAAGTTTACATACACTATATAAAAAGACACATACGCATATGTGGCACCTGAGGCTCCAAGTGCCACAGTGTCATTATCGCCCCAGCGTGGTAGTGTCACACTTGAGAGCAACAGAGGGACTTCACACCAGACAAATCTCAAAGCACACAACACCTTTCTGCCTCTAGGCCTGAAGGGGGAGATGTAAACCTCGAGTTTAGGGTAAGTTCCCCTATAAATTCTAGTCTGGGGCAGAGTTAGTCAGTTCAGTTCCTAGGAGGACTGAGGAAGACATCGTGTGGACTAGAAGTAGTGCTAAGCTCATCGCAGGGTAGCTAAGCCTAGCGTGAGGGAACCAAGGCAGGGGTCTGAGGAAGTGGGGAGGAGCCTGGTGAGCGGAGCGTTGTCATGCTCACACCGGAAGAACAGCACCAAGGACGGACACTGGTGTCCGAGGCTGTGCAGGGCCTAACTACCAGGCAGCCAATACCGGAAGGTAGGGAATTCTAAGTTCCCCAGCCACAATGTGCCCAGAGGTAAAGCAGCGTAAAGAGCCCAGGAACAGCCGCCTGAGACTTGGGGCTAGAGAAGGACTCATGTTGCCTGCCATACCGGCACCAAGCGGGAGAGAGAGAGGGCCAGCAGCTCAGCTTAAGCAGCAGCAGAGACCCACTAACAAAGCGCAGTGAGGAGCCTCAGAACTTGCCAGGTGAGGAGAACCCCCAGTTGCTCTCAGGTGTGAGGACACACTCGTGGGGAGCCGCTCCATCTCAGCTGCCTGTCCATCATCCCTGGAGGTTCTGGGTGGTGTTATGACTAACCTTTCCTTACAACACCCCCCTTCCCTACCAAGCCAAGAACTCCCTTTACAACTGCACCCAGGGTCACGGAAGCCAGGTCTCGACCCTTGTGACTACCCAACAATGTTAACAGCCCAGTTCCAAGTACCCCACCGCCCTGGGGTGATCCACATGTTTTTCTCACTATCTGACATGAAATCAGAATAAACCTTTCCTGTTTTAGGTCAATTAGGATAACCATAATTATTCATATTTGCCAAATGCCAGAATAATGAGAGAATGAGAATGTTTTAAGTCATTTTTATTTCTTTCTGCTACATCACAAGTTTACATACACTAAGATTACTATGCCTATAAACAATTTGGGACAACCCATAGCCCATATGATGATGTAATTTGTTTCTGATGGATTTATTAGCAACATCTAAGTTAATTAGAAACACACCTGTGGATGTATTTTAATGCACATCTGAAACACACTGTTTCTTTGTGCAGCATCATGGGAAAGTCTAAAGCAATCAGCCAATATATTAGGAAAATTATTGTGGACTTGTACAAGTCTGGTTCATCCTTGGGTGCAATTTCCAGATAGCTGAAGGTTCCTCATTCATGTGAACAAACAATTATAGACAAGCAGAAACAAGATGGGAATATCCAGCAATCATACCACTCAGGAAGGAAGTGGGTTTTGTGTCCCAGAGATGAACGTGCTTTGGTCCGACATGTGCATATCAACCCATGAACAAAAACAAAACACCTTGTAAAGATAATGGTGGAAGCTGGAAAGATTGTGTCATTATCCACAGTAAAACGGATATTGTAACAACATGGGCTTAATGGCCACTCTGCCAGGAAGAAGCCATTACTCCAAAACAAACTGTCACGTTAATTTTTGCAAATGCACACAGGAACAAAGTCTTCAGTTTTTGAAGACATGTCCTGTGGCCTCATGAAACTAAAATTAAACTGCTTGGCCATAATGACCATCGTTATGTTTGGAGGAAAAAGGGAGAAGCTTGGAAGCCTAAGAACACTATCCCAACTGTGAAACATGGGGGTTGTAGCATTATGTTGGGGGGTTGTATTGCTGCAGGAGGGACTGGTGCACTTCACAAATAGATGACATCATGAGGAAAGAAGATTATGTGGCAATACTCAAGCAACATCTCAAGACATCAACTAAGAAGTTATAGCTTGGGTAGAAATACTTCTTCCAAATATACAATAACCAGGAGGATACTGACAAACTGATTACAAAGAGGCCTAATGATAAAAAAGTCAATATTTTGGAGTAGCCATCACAATGCCCTGATCTTAATCCTATTGAAAATTTATGGGCAAAGTTGAAATGGCAGGTGAGAGCAATACAATCTACAAACATGGGTCAGTTAGGCCAGGGTCACACAAACCATCCGTTTTTGGCTTAATTCCATTTTTGGGAACATTTTGGACATTTTTTTTCAAAGTTCAAAAACGCGTATGCGTTAACGCATGTGCATGTGCGTTTTTCAAAAAATGCATACGTTTTTATGCAGCATCCCAAATACACTGCTAGCAGCGTTTTTGGGGCGCTTTCAAAACACGCATGCTTTTTTTAATATGGGGCCCTATGGGAGATGCATGTGTTAACGCATGATACATATAGGCACCATGTGTTAACGCATATGCGTTTTTGGTGAAAAAATTACTAAGTCCAAAATTTTCCCAAAAAACATCCAGGACCTCAGGTGACACTATTGGCACCCTTAGAAAACCGGATCCGGTTTTCTAAGGGCACAAAAAAGAGCCAAGTCATACAGTTTAAGAACAATAGTAGCAAAAACTAATTAAATGTATGTAAATTTTTGACTTGCACAAAAAGATAAAAATGCCTTAAACATTCTCTTACTCTCATTATACTGGCATTTGGCAAATATTAATAATTATGGTAAACCTAATTGACCTAAAGCAGTAAAGGTTTATTTTGATTTAATGTCAGATAGTGAGAAAAACCTGTAAATGTGGCTTTTTATATAGAGTATATAAACCTATGGTTTCAACTGTATATATGGGAAGGCAAGTTTAAAGATAGGAACTTGGTGCAAAAAAAAAGGCAGCAGGTGTACTAGACAGATGAGTCAAAATGTGAAACATTGTAAGGCTTACATTTGTAAGTCTAGGATCACATTACCGTTATGGGTTGCGCTAGGGGGGTTGCATTAAAAACATAGGTTTTGGCAGCCTAGATGCAGTGCTACCGCTATGGTAGCACGGCATTAATGCTGCCAATGCTTACCTATGGTGGCACCGCCCCTAGCGCGGCTAAAACGCCGGCATCTGAGTGAAATCTCACACTTTTTCATAACCCAGAAAAGACGCTTTCAACCTATATTTTTAAGGCAACTCCCCTAGTGCAGCCCACAGCGTTAATGTGACCTTAGCCTAACTGAAGACAATATGTTTGTTGAATGTTTGGAGAGCAATAAAATAGCAAGTGTCTGCAGACAACAGTGAAGCAAGATCAAGATTCCTTACAAGTTTGGGGCTAAATTTCAGTTAGGCTAGGGTCAAATTTGGGATGCATTAAAGGATCCTGTTTTTCCCCTTGCCATTTTTATGTTTTTTTTTCTATTTTTAGTGCGTGTTAACGCTTGCGTTAACGCATGGTACATACATGTACCATGTGTTAACACATGCGTTCCCCATAGACTCCCATTTCAAAAAAACGCATGCGTTTTTGCAAAAGAACCAAAAAACCCTGCAGACCGCGTTTTTTGGTGCTTTTGCAAAAACGCCTACCAATTGTCATGCATTTTTAACATGGGAGCCTATGGGTGCGTTAACGCTAGCATTTTTCTACATTTGCACATAAAAGAAACGCTCTCTTTTAGCGCACACATGGTGCTAATGTGACCATAGCCTTAATGTTGTGGGGATTTGGTCAATATTAATGGTGTCATAAATACTGATAAATACTGATAAATACAGGCAGATACTTATCCATCATTCAGTATTATCAAGGAGGGGTCTGGTCAATTCCAAATTTATGCTGCAGCAGACCAAGGCCCCATACAAACAGCTAATACTATTAAGAACTATCTTCATGTTAAATTAGGAGTACTGAATGGATGTTAGGACTCCCACAGTGCCCTGATCTCAACATTGTTACATCGCTGAAGCTGGAGTTACAAGGAGATACCAGGATTTGTGCAAGCGTGCATCCACAGATCTGTGGTTAGTTCTGTTATGAATAAAAAGAGATCAACTATGTTAAGACTCGCATAGAACCAGAAAGAGCGCTGCCACGGATGCAGAAGCCACCTCTACTAGGCAAGTCCTTAAAGGCCAGGATATTCTTCACCTGCTCTCAAAAGGGAGGGGGGCTTTGACAGAGCCCTTCCAGGATTGCTGTAACAGCATAGGTGACTTCTGGTGATGTGACAGATGTCAGAGTAAAATGACAGAATTAAAACAAAAACTAACAGTGCAGCACCAGGGATGAAGAACCAGAAATAATTGTTAGCAAATGCTGAGAAGCAACCAGAACCTTACAAAGGTTGCAAATGACCTCTCTTATTGTCTGAATTTTCGTTAAAAAAGTGCCAGACTGGGGGACATCAAACCCATGGCCTGGGAACTTACAATGTGTGGGTGATATTGGGAATAGTTGCCTGCCTCCTCCCTCTGGCCACCCCACTGTTTCTTCCTGCCAGTTGCGGTGCTGCATATCACTACCCCTTTGGCCTGCTTTCTTCGCCTCTGCATGGCACCTTCCCAGGTTGAGTCATTGACTTCATCGTTCACCACCTCGCATTCAACCTCTGCACTCTGGTTGTCTTGACTTGTTGACTTAACAACATCACTTGTTGACACCTGTGTTTCATTATCTTCACCTCTCACCTTTTCAGACACTGGGAAACAGACTGAAAGTGTTATCTACCATTCAACCGACCACCTATTCACACTTTTTTGAATTCATGAGTTTTGTTTCGCGCCCCCTGCAAAGTGGTACAAGAAGCTGAGTGTTGTGAATAACCATGCCTGTGGTGCAACCACAGCAGGCACAGTTTCACCTGGCTCACAGCCTTGGTCTCTGCATGCACTCAGCAGCAGCACATCTACCTTCCCATCACTTACGGAATGCCTCATGCATTTTAAATTAGGTATATAATATATCCTTGCAAACTTTTCAGTATTAATATAAAAAAGAAAATGTATAGCCCTGAAAAGGAATTTTGGTTTGTAGGTTGTAGCAACAGTATGCCTATAAAGGGTCTGTAAGGCAATAACCTCTGCCTGTATGCTGTAATCCAAAACTATCCCTCCTCCAACAGCTATTCCTACATTGAATGCAGGTAAAAGTGGATTTACAAGAGAAAGGACAGTAGGTTGCCCCGAAAAGGACCTTTGCTTTTAGGTTGCAGCAAGACTGCAATCAACCCTGCCTATATGCCTGTTCTAATCTAATCTCTCCCTCCTCTCAACTATCCCTGAACTGATTCCAGGAAAAGAAACAGAATCGTTTGCGCCAAACTGCTATAAAAGATTATATGGGGTCAGTTTAATAACCCCTCCGCTTACCTTCTAAGGTTGTGCAGGTCCGCAGAACTGGATTAGTCGCTAGTGCTGCTGGGCTCTCCTAGTTGAAATCGAGCGGCGAGGTGGACGCTGCACGTGCCCTCTGTGTCTCTCTCTCTGCACGTGACTGCTCTAAGGAGTGGTAATCTGACGTCTGCCAGGTCCTGTGGCTCAAAGCTGCTGGCTATCACACTTCCCAGCAGGGAAGAATGTGTATGTAGCTCCAAAAGATAATGTGATATAATGAGCGCTAAGATACACACAAGGGCTCGGCCATTAGATATTTTACCTTTCAGCTTTAATCAGCAAGTGGGTCCCTCTAGTCACAACGCGTTTCAACGCAGATAGCGTCTTTCTCAAGTGATACTTGAAGAAATCACTTACTACATACTACAAGAATCACTTGAGAAAGACGCTATCTGCGTTGAAACGCGTCGTGACTAGAGGGACCCATTGCTGATTAAAGCTGAAAGGTAAAATATCTAATGGCCGAGTCCTTGTGTGTATATTAGCGCTCATTATATCACATTATCTTTTGGAGCTACATGAACTGATTCCAGGGGAGCGTGTGCCAAGTATTGCATCACTGGGTCTTATACAAGACCCAATGATGCAGTGCAGTTGGTGAATTTCAATATTGCCAGTAGCCAACATGGCTACAGCAATGTATGTCAGGCACCCATAACACTCAATTGATTTATGAACATGTGACACCAGCACTGATGTCCCTGCAGAAAGGATGCTGATGCACTAACCTCACTGGCCATCCAGTGGCTTCTGCTCTGGTTCCTGTTGTGGCTCTGTTCTCCCAGGTCCTGCACATGCCACACAGGTCTCCTGGGAGCATGCTAAGAGCACGGCCATACCCACTTCCTACATGTTAAAAGGGCATTGCACATACTCAGTAAATGTTTCCATCCAATGACTGGAGGACACTAGGTACTGAAGGTTTCTTCCCCTATTGGGAGGTGCCTGAGCAACATGTCCTGTCATTAGTCTGCATGCTTGCTAGCTGTCAAGACCCCTGTAATTGTACCTGTATACACTAGCCAGTGGTCCTTTCTCAGTACCAGTCTAGTCAGTACACATAATAATAATCTTTATATAGTGCCAACATATTCAGCAGTGCTTTACAATTCAGAGGTTCATATACAGTCATAAGTAACAGTTATAAAAAATACATTAATTAAAGCAAAACAATAAAAATAATGACAACCTTGCTCATAAGAATTTGCAATCTACAATGAGAAGGGGGTGACATAAAGTAAACGTGCTTATTTTAAATGATAGTCCAACCATCTTGAGGAAATGGGAAATAGATAAGAGCTGCATGAGTGATCACCAGCCAATAGTTGTAATGCTTTTGGGTCTGGTGGAGTTTGACGGAGAGTTATGTTCAGAGAAATAGTGGATAGGCTATGTCTGAATGATTTTGATTAGGGAGCAGGATAGGCCACCCTCCCCATGTTTCTGTACCATTATCTGCCGTTCTTCCAGCACCTTCCATCATGGTAGCTAGTACTTGCTATTCTTCCAGTACTTGTCTTTTTGCCAATACCAGCCTGACTACCAGTACCAGCCTGCCTGTTTCATTCATCCTACCTGCACTTGAGTCTGTACCTGCTTGATTGACCCCTGAAGTCAGATGCTACTGACACGCCCCTCCAGGGCCTTAGGATACTTGGAACTGGGCTTTGAGGCTTCTTCACAAGGTTCACAGGGACCGAGACCCGCCTCTGTGACCCTGGCGGCTTCATTAAAAGTTCAGTGTGGGTGGCTCTCTCTCTTAGGGAAGGGCATGTGGTGTGGATGGTTCATTCTGGGTAGTGATGACTGGACTTGGGGATACTTGTATTTTTACGTGATGCCACCTGCAGATTGTGGCTATAGATGGCCGCTGCTGCACGACAGTTCTCCTAGTTCTCGATGGTAGGGAGGCAGCAATGTTCTTAAGCCCTCTATGGGTAGGGCTGACCCCTAAAGCAGCTGGAGATACCTGAGTGAGTTGGTAGTTGTGTTTCTGGTGCTTTTGATGTGTTAAGAATGTTCACAGACACAGCAGGTTGCATTCTTTAGGCCTTTTACTCACAGTCTCGGTACAAAAGCCCTCTGAGCACAGGGTTTTCGGAGGCAGGGATCCAGCTATTCCCAGGTTGTAGGATGGTACGTAACCAGCACCCTTTCTCTGTACTTTCTCAGCCTCCTTACACTGCGCTTGCCTCTCCTTGCCCCTCGCCACATAGAGCTCTGAGCCAATGACTGTGGGCTTTTCTTAGTAGTAAACCTGCAGTATCTCCCTTTAGCCCTATGGTTGCCACCTTTTCAGCAGATGTGCGCAGGTGTCAACTGTGTTACCATGGACGTACCACAAAGTCTCCGGGTTGCTAGTTGAAACTGGTCTGTATTCTCCACTAGTCTTGGGGCTCCCAGTATCCCTGTTCTTCGACCTGGTCCCTCCACATACTTGTGCCTGACAATGGATTCGAGCTCCAGGGGTTGATTGCTCACTTCCCGTGTCTCTATGACCCTCTCTTCCTCCTGGAGCCACCTGGATGTTGTTTCTGCTCCTCAGTCTGGCATTAGGACGAGCTCCCACTTGCTCCAGTCCTCTGGGCACTTAAAGTGAATCTGTCACCTAACTTAAGCAACCCAAGCTGTCACTACCTGTCCCTGCTCCTTCCTATTACTATTCTAACTATCCCTCTCTGTGTTACATGTGTGCTGTGATGGTGTATAAAAAGCATTTTCTACTTACAGGCTGGTATGGTAATGAAGCGGGGGCTGCTGTTATTAGCCCCCCTGGGTGCTCTCTTTTGCTCCAGGTCCCCACTTTGATCCTTCTTTATTACACCCCGATAGGCGTCTTCATTCCCTTCTGAAAAGTCTCCTATTTTTTTTAATTCCCGCCCCTCCTCGTAGTATTGCGCCAAGCTGGAGCATCATATCCGGCCCTGTGCATTGTGGGACTGATAATGTGGGACGGCTAGGCTCCCGGTACATGCACAGTGCGCTTATCGAAGCCGGGACGTCCCACGTTATCAGCCCCACAATGCACCGGGCCGGATATGATGCTCCAACTTGGTGCAATAATACCAGAAAAATCTGTGTTAGACATATTAGCATAATGCACAAATTAATTTAATTCAACCAATTTATCACCTGTTTAATCCTCTTTATGCTTAATATTTTCCCATCATTTAAAAAGCTCACTATATAAATGAGGAAAGAGGTTTTTAAGACTATGCTAATACTGTGGCCAAAATACTATTGATTTTATAGAGAGATTAGAATAGATTATTGGCTGGAAGTAGTAACAGAAATCTGAACACCAAGGGGCAGATTAATCATTGGCAGTTTTTTCTAAATGAGTTTTCTTTATCTTGGAATTGCTTGTGTTTTTTGCACTAAATTAGTTAAAGTGGTTAATGAATTTAGTGCAAAGCTAAAAATGATCTTTTTATATGTGTTTAATCATTCTTCAATTTATAAAAAGTAATATTTTCTAACTATAGTAAAAAATGTGTGATATACATAGAGTCACACCATAGGGACACTGGATTACATTTGCTACAAATTTTGAAACTTTTTGAAAAGCAACAATTGATTGATTAGGTGAAAATATCTGTAAAGGCCACGTTACACACACAGATATCTGTTCAGATATTGGTCACAGATCTCTGGTTGCAGTGAAATCATGGACACATTTGTACACAGCCACAAAATGGAGCAATGTGTCCATGATTTCACTGCATCCAGAGATCTGCGAACAATATCTGCACAGATATCTGTGTGTGTAATGTGGCCTTAAATGATAAATCACTCCTGCAGTGACAAACCTGAATTCAACAGATTTAAAAAATGTAAAGGAGCAGGCAAGAAAAAAAGGTGCAAAAACTTGACAAAAATGCAATAATCAATCAAGCCTCACAATAATGCATTGGGACCAAAATCAATTTAGTATTTCCCTGGAGCAAAAGTGGAAATCTGCAGCCAAATACCATTTTACACATACCGTATATACTCGTGTATAAGCCGAGTTTGTCAGCCCAAAAATTGGGCTGAAAAGTCCCCCCCTCGGCTTATACACGGGTCAATACGAAAATAACCCCCCCCCCAATAATAAGACCGGGCGGGGCAGGGAGGGCCTGCTAATATAAGTCCCCCCCCGAAAATAAGACCGGGGGGGGGCGCTGCGCAATATACCGTATAAGACAGGGGGGGGCGCTGCACAGTATTTCCTACCTTGTCCTCCGTGCCGACCGCTGTGCTGCCTCCTCGATCCTCTTCTTCTGTGCTGGGGTGTCCTCTGTGCCTTTCGGTGGGGTCCTCACTCCGTTCCCGGTCTGCTGTGCCTTGTGGTTCCCCCTGCTTCGGTTCCATCATCATAAGGGCTGGGGGCCGCCATCTTCCTTCTTCCCTCCGCCCCCTGCCAGTGATGTCAGAGTGATGTCAGTGCAGGCCGCGCTGTGATTGGCTTAGCAGGCTTAGCACCCATGACACGTGATCACGGGTGCTAGCCAATCACAGCGCGGCCTGCTCTGACATCACTGGCCGGGGGCGGAGGGAAGAAGGAAGATGGCGGCCCCCAGCACCGATGATGATGGAACTGAAGCAGGGGAACCACAAGGCACAGCAGACCGGGAACGGAGCGAGGACCCCACCGGAAGGCACAGAGGACACCCCAGCACAGAAGAAGAGGATCGAGGAGGCAGCACAGCAGTCGGCACGGAGGACACCGGAGGCACTGCAGAACGGGGGACAAGGTAGGAAGCTGTGTGTATGTGTGTGTGTGGGGTATGTGTATATGTGTGTATGTATGGGTACCCCTGGGGCTGCTGTATGTGTGTATGTGTATATATGTGTATGTGTTTGTGTGTGTGTATATGTGTGTATGTATGGGTACCCCTGGGGCTGCTGTATACCACACCACTGGGGCTGCTATATACCCCTGGGGCTGTTATATACCCCTGGGGCTGCTGTATACCACACCACTGGGGCTGCTATATACCACTGGGGCTGCTATATACCACTGGGGCTGCTATATACCGCTGGGGATGCTGCATACCACTGGGGCTGCTGTATATACTGCTGGGGCCTGCATACCACTGGGGCTGCTGTATATACTGGTGGGGGTCTGTATATACCACTGGGGAGGCTGCTGTAATACTGCTGGGGTCTGTATATACCACTGGGGAGGCTGCGGTATACCACTGGGGCTGCTGTATATACTGCTGGGGCCTGTATATGCCACTGGAGAGGCTGCTGTAATACTGCTGTGGCCTGTATATACCACTGGGGAGGCTGCTGTAATACTTCTGGGGCCTGTATATACCACTGGGGAGGCTGCTGTAATACTGCTGGGGCCTGTATATACCACTGGGGAGGCTGCTGTATACTACTACTGGAGAGGCTGCTGTATACTACCACTGGGGGGCCTGTATACCACTCTGCTGGGGGCTGTATACCTGTGCTGGGGTCCACCCTCGGCTTATACACGAGTCAATAGGTTTTCCCAGGTTTTGGGGGCAAAAGTAGGGGGGTCGGCTTATACACGAGTATATACGGTATATCTGAGTCTAAGACCGAGGTCACATAAGGGTATGACTCATGCAAATGCAAGAAAATCTTGTATTGCACTTCACATTATGTGAGGCAATGATGGTGCTCAGAGCTGCAAATTTTTCGTCAGCCCTAAATGGCCTGGGGACAAACATTGCAGCATACTATGATAGTAAGTGAGCCTCACATCATAAATACATGTCCATAGGTGTGTTTGAAACATCGCACTACACTCGTATGTCACCCGAGTGTAGTGCAATATACGCCGAGGCAGGCAATGGAGGAGATGGAGAGATAAATCTCTCTCACTCCTCTGCACTTGTGATACAATCATAGGATTTGATCACAGTATAATTAAACTCAGCTCATGCTTGCAGTGACGCTTGAGCCGAGTGTCATTAGCATGTGGCATCCAATGCTCTTGCATTGGATGCCATATGCTAATGTGACCCAGGCCGAATTGAAAGTCTGGCTAAAGGGAGAAAATGAAGTTACAGTATATTCTACCTAAAGCTGCTTGATTCCTATCATCAAGGTGGGATATTAAGCACCCAATGATCACACAGTACACAGTGCTACTTCTTATTGATTGGCATTGTGCGTTGCACAAGCACTGCAGTGCAGAATGGCAGTCAAGAAGCAGAAAAGTGAGGACTAGACAGGTATGAGAAGAGCCATGGAGAGTTGAGTATAAAGGTACTGTTACACGCTTCAATGTTGAAAGGATATCACCAACGATCTCAGGGGAGCGCGGTCGTTAGGACATCTTTTTGACATCGTTGGTGAGATGTCACACGTCTAGATATCATGAACAACACACCAACGATGCGGCGAGCGAACGATACTTGCTCATTGTTGTGAATAGGGGAAGTTTTTAACGACATCGTTATCACGGTGTCACACCGAACATTGCAGCAGGTTGGCTGATCGAGGATTGTTTGATTTGAGAACATGTTCTCAAATCTGCGATCAAAGATCCAACGATTTATCATAGTCGTATCTAGGTGTTACACGCAACGACGGCCTAACAATGTCGTTTGAACAACTCCAAAACCATGACGTTTGAGCGATAACATTCACGATCTCGTACCGTGTAACGGGGCCTTAGAATTTACTGGGGATTATTCAACCCCTTGTCTGTGCACAGTATTTAGAAGAATACTTGTCAACTGGATGCAATTTTGCTAGATTCATGCTAACCATATGAGTGAATCCATTTTTTTTAAAATGTGTTTGCTGCCATTAATGTCTCTCTATCTCATTTTCTTTCTGATAATTTCTAAGAAAAATATTTAGAACTATACAACATGTGTTCTCAATAATTATCTGCAAACCAGTAAATACTAGCTATATTTCCTGTTCCCTATGTGTGTCTATAGAAAACATTGTGTTACCATTATTAATACAATGACTTTATTTCCTGGATGTGCTAAGTATAGATAAATACTTCGGAGAAATACACGTAGAGATATTTGATGGAACGCCATGCCCTAAGGTGTACAATGTAATGTCAGATTTTCAAGCCAAATATAAAGGTACCCTGAACTAAGATATACTTGAACACACCAGAGGTAATACTTTTCAGAGATTATCCCGCAGATCTTTAGAGGCTAAAGTCTTTGTCACTGCAAAAACAGTATCAAGTGTCCATGATAATAGTAAAATATACTTAAAGGGGTTGTCTGGTCTTAAGCTACATGTCAGCACTCACTTATGGTGGGTTTACACACACCAATCATTGTATCCAATCTCTGAACCAATCTCTGGTTGCAGTGAAATCATGGACACATAGTTCCATTTTGTGGCTGTGTACAACATGGAGCAATCTGTCCATGATTTCACTGCAACCAGAGATTGGTTCAGAGATTGGATACAATGATTGGTGTGTGTAAACCCACCATCAGAGTGACCTTGAACTTGTGAATCCTCACATTGCATCTACTGAGCACTGCAAAGATTCAATGGTGCTGGCATAGTCATTTAACTGCAGGCTTATGTTCCCTCACATTGTGCGCACTGCTCGCTTTGAGGATTCTCTGGTTCCTTGGAAATAATTTTAAGAGCCTACAGCTGTTTAGGAGCTAAACCAGACACGTTTTGACATTGCAAATGCATTGAAAAGTATTAAAATCTGAGAGTCCTCAGTGGTTGATACCTTTTAATAGCTAACTAAAAGACAAAATCTGTTGTGCCACATATAGAGTGCCTTGCCAGAGTATTTGGCCCCCTTGAACTTTTCAACCTTTTGCCACATTTCAGGCTTCAAACATAAAGATATAAATTCTAATATTTTTGTGAAGAATCAACAAGTGGGACACAATTGTGAAGTGGAACGAAATTTATTGGATATTTTAAACTTTTATAACAAATGAAAAACTGAAAAGTGGGGCGTGCAATATTATTCGGCCCCTTTAGTTAATACTTTGAAGCGCCACCTTTTGCTGCGATTACAGCTGCAAGTCGCTTGAGGTATGTATCAGTTTTGCACATTGACAGACTGAAATTCTTGCCCATTCTTCCTTGCAAAACAGCTGGAGCTCAGTGAAGTTGGATGGAGAGCGTTGGTGAACAGAAGTTTTCAGCTCTTTCCACAGATTCTCGATTGGATTCAGTCTCGATTGGACTTTGACTTGACCATTCTAACACCTGGATATATTTATTTTTGAACCATTCCATTGTAGATTTTGCTTTATGTTTGGGATCATTGTCTTGTTGGAAGATAAATCTCCGTCCCAGTCTCAGGTCTTTTGCAGACTCCAATAGGTTTCTTCCAGAATGGTCCTGTATTTTGCTCTGTCCATCTTCCCATCAATTTTAACCATCTTCCTCCCTGCTGAAGAAAAGCAGGCCTAAACCATGATGCTGCCACCACCATGTTTGACAGTGGGGATGGTGTTTTGAGGGTGATGAGCTGTGTTGCTTTAACACCAAACATATCGTTTTGCATTGTGGCCAAAAAGTTCGATTTTGGTTTCATGTTTAAAACTTGGGAAATCTTTTTGTATCCAAATCCAGCTTTAAACTTCGCCACAACAGTATCTCTGACCTGCCTGGTGTGTTCCTTGGTCTTCATACTGCTCTCTGCACTTGAAAGAGAACCTGGAGACTATCACAGAGCAGGTGCATTTATATGGAGACTTGATTACACACAGGTGGATTCCATTTATCATTACCAGTCATTTAGGACAACATTGGATCATTCAGAGATCCTCAATGAACTTCTGGAATGAGTTTGCTGCACTGAAAGTAAAGGGGCTGAATAATATTGCATGCCCCACTTTTCAGTTTTTTATTTGTTAAAAAAGTTTAAAATATCCAATAAGTTTTGTTTCAGGCTAGGGTCACACTTGGGAGCCTGCATACAGTAACTGGATGCATTACTAGATCCAGTTTTTCCCCTTGTCTGTTTGGAGGCATTTTTACCGGATCAGGTACCTGAACAGGTAACTGATGGTACGTATATGTACCATCAGGTACTGGATCAGGTTCCCATAGGGTCCCATGTTAAAAAACTGATCAGGTTTTGCTAAAAGGCCAAAAAGGCTAGGGTCACATCTACATTTTTATTTTTAAAACCTGATCTGGTTTTGAGCGTTCAAAAAGCTCATAACCGGATCAAGAAACGCTCCCCATAGGAGCCAATGCTAAAAACTTGCTTCACAAGCAATCCGGTTCCGTCTCCGGTTCTGCAGGAAAAAATCATTCAGGCTGCAGTTTTAGCATCCGCAATGCGGGAACCGGATTGCTCAGGATGTGTAATCCTGAGCAATCCGGTTCCTGGATAGTTTGCTCCGCAAACTGTGCTATGTATAGTAAATCGATAAATGTAATAAATAAATGATTGATTAATGTCTCTAAGGGGTGCTTAGTCCCTCTAGAGACCTTACACCCACTCAGGTGGGCTTATCCTGCTTTAATCTGTAATGTACAAAAGCGCCGGGCTCCTCAGAGCTGCGCGCATGACCCCCAAACTGACCCCCCCGTGTCGGTAGACCTGTCCCTGCACCCCTCTTATCTTTTCTAGCTATCCCTTTTGCTGTATAAAACTATGTATTAAAATAGAGAATACAGGTTATATTTACATGTTTTGCCAGTTTCTGTTTCTGTAAGTACCCATAGGCGGGGCTGTTGCTTTTCCCTCCGCCCACTTATTAATTATGCACGTCCCCTCTCAGCTTGCAGCAATGCTGAGAGCCTGGCAGAGTCATGAAAGGGGCGGGGCTAGAAGTATGACACAATTTTAGCAAGTGAGGTGGAGTAGAACAGGAATGATCAATGCGAGATGGGGTGAAATGGTTATGGCAATAAATATCAGAACAGTTCACTGATAAGAAGAGTGAAAGTTTTACTCTAGTCAAAGATATGATGCCCCCAAATGCCCTTTCAATCGATGTAAAAAGACATGAATCAATGTGAAAGATTAATTCTTGCTCTGAATATGTCAAAGGTCATCATCAGTTTGTATTCCCAAATTCTTCTGTCTCGCTGAGACTTGAATTTACCTTTTAATACAAGCAGCTTCATGTCTATTGTACTGTGAAGCGGGCTACAAAAATGCTTAGCTATAGGTAGATACATACGTCTTTCTTTTATTATGTAGCAATGAGAATTCATTCTTCTCCTAAGTTTCTGTCCACTTTGTCCTACATTAATGTCCTATATTTGGTATGTTTGGTAAATAAATTAAATACACCTCATTAGTTGTTGTGCAACTGAAGTTATCTATGTTTTTGTAGTCCTGATGTCTTTACATTGTCTGTTGTCAATATAAATGGACAGGTTTTGCACTTTCTCTGGTTGCACAGAAACGTTCATGTTGTTTTTAGGGAGGACAAGGGAGCATCTTATAATGATGCCTTTTAGATTTGGGGGATGTCTTAAACAAAAGAGTGGGGGGTCTGGAAAAATAGATTTTAGTCGGGCATCTTTTTGTAGGAGTTGTTGTAGTTTCCGTGCAGCTCCTCGTAAAACCTTCAGGTTTGGATTGTAGGTGACTATTGGAGGGACCAGTTGTTTACTTATTTAGATTTGTAATGTGTGGCACCCTGCCAGTACAGGTAACCACAGACCTACCTAAAACATGGATGGATTTCCATAGTGAGTACCCCTAATACATACAACACCTTCCACTCCAGACCTGTAGGGGGAGCCCAACTTGTTGCCTTTAAGCAAGATCCCCTATAAATACCAGTGTTGGGGGCAGAGTTAGTCAGACTGTGCAATCACTAGGAAAACTGTGAAGACGTCCTGGTGTGTCGGGGCTGTGCTAGGCCCGAGACAGTTGATAACCGAGCAGTTAGCAGCCTAGCCAGTACAGGGCCCTAACAGTGAGGTTGAAGGCAAGGTGTGAGGAACGAAGTGAGAGCAGACTGGCGGCAGAGGAGCCGTACCGGTTCAAACCAGAAAGACACCCGGACACCGGAGTCCGAGTCTGCAGGAGAGCATCTAGCCCAGCAGAGAAACCAGTTCACCGAGGAGACTCCAGTCTCCCAGGTATCTGTGTAGCAACCAAGAAGGGAGCCAGGCACTGCAGGAGAAAATATAGCAGCAGTCCACACAAAGGTTTCCCACTACAACACACAGGTGACAGAAGAGCAGAGGAGGCCAGGCCTAGTTTTACACAGGGCAGGGGCTTCAACAAGGAAAAAGTGAAAAGGAGGCCTTAAACTCACTCACTGTGGAGATCCAGAAGTATTTCCCGACCACTGGAGAGAACGCTGGACATTACCTGCAATTCCACCAGTAAATGTACAGAAACAACTTTCGGTGTGTGTGTCGATTCCTCAGTCCCTGACCCTGTTCGCTACAGAGACTGCCCCAGCTGCCTGGCAGCAAAGCCAATTCCCTGTATCAATACCTGTCACCTCACCACAGCCCCAGGGACCCTGCTCCGCCTGTGGGGAGCGATACCACCCAGCTGCCCGACCATCATCCCCGGAGGCCCCTGGCAGTGCTGGTGCATTCACCAGAAATCAAGAAACCACAAGTGGCGTCAAGACAAACTCTATTCTCTTATTTATCTTTATTCTCTTTCAGCAACCTCCCCCAATTTTTAGGCTGACCACTAGGGCCACAGGTCCGGGCGGGCCACTGGTGACATCCCTGCAACTCCACGCCTGGGTACCGAGTCCCCATAGGCTCTCGGGTGCATCAAATGTAGGGGATCATTCCTTGATATTCTGGTGGCTTTGGTAATTTGGTTTTCAATTGCTCCTGAATGGTAGCCCTGATTCAAAAAGGTCTTTCTGAGGCCGTCAAGGTGATTGTCTCTATCTGTAGGATTGGAACATATCCGATTGTATGTGATGGCCTGGCTGTACACAATAGAGTTTTTTATGTGCAGATTTCAGTACGAGAGTAGCTTTTGTCAACTATCTTAATAATAATAATCCATTTAATTTGATCTTTACTTTTCAAATGGATAAAAAAAATATGCCATTTCTGGATATAGATCTTAAGAGTGGATTCACAAACAGGGATCAATTGTGAGTTATACAGGAAACCCACTTCCGGTAATTTCCTGTTATTTGCGAGTAGTAATCACCCTAGATCTACAATCTGTAATGTGCCAGTGGGTGAATTCATTAGGGCAAGAAGATGTTGCTCTACTGAGGATATTTATATGTGACAATGTAAGATCATAAATCGCCGGCTTACCAATACTGGCTATAAAAGGGATCTGCAAGATTGCACCCACAGCATTGCAGACAGAAAACCCAGAGAAGATTATTTGAGTCAACATTAAATTTAAAAGGTTCTACCTAACTTGGTCTTTACAACTAACTATAGTAATCAAGTTATAAAAATTGTTAAGAAGTATTTACCAGTACTGTACTCAGATCCAGTAATAAAAACTATCTTAGGGCCCTTTCACATCAGCGTTTTTTTCAAATCGCGGCAGATGCGGTGAAAAAACCGCATCTGCCGCGATTACCGCATACCGGCTGCACTTGCGGCGCGGTTGCGGTTTTTGCCATGCAATGTATAGGCGTACTTGCGGCAGGTGCGGCAAGTGCGGTTTTGCACTTGCGGCAGGTGCGGCCGCGAAAAAAACCGCGGTCAGCCATGCAAAGTATAGCCGGACTTGCGGCAGGTGCGGCAAGTGCGGTTTTGAACTTGCGGCAGGTGCGGCCGCGAAAAAAACCGCGGTCAGCCGCGGTTTTTTTCGCGGCCGCACCTGCCGCAAGTGCAAAACCGCACTTGCCGCACCTGCCGCAAGTCCGGCTATACTTTGCATGGCAAAAACCGCAACCGCGCCGCAAGTGCAGCCGGTATGCGGTAATCGCGGCAGATGCGGTTTTTTCACCGCATCTGCCGCGATTTGAAAAAAAACGCTGATGTGAAAGGGCCCTTAGGCCCCTTTCACATCAGCGTTTTTTTCCGATCGCGGCAGATGCGGTGAAAAAAAACGCATCTGCCGCGATTACCGCATAACTGCTGCACTTGCGGCACAGTTGCGGCAAGCCCCATGCAATGTCCATGGGGCTTGCGGTAAGTGTGCGGCAGGTGCGGCAAGTGTGGTTTCGGCACTTGCGGCAGGTGCGGCCGCGAAAAAAACCGAGGTCAGCCGCGTTTTTTTGCGGCCGCAAGTGCCGATACCGCACTTGCCGCACCTGCCGCAAGCCCGCATAGACATTGTATGGGGCTTGCCGCAACTGTAGCGGTTATGCGGCAATCGCGGCAGTTGCGGGTTTTTCACCGCATCTGCCGCGATCGGCAAAAAAAGCTGATGTGAAAGCACCCTTAGATGAAGGATATACTTTTGTCTCCACTAGAGGGTTATTTAGTGTCACCCAGTGACCATACGAATAAAATTGGAAATATTACTGGTAATACAAAAAATTGGTTACCTTCCTTTGGGTCATTTAAATGTGGTCAAAACGCCTGTGGTTTGTGCCCCTATATGCAGAATAATAAAAAATTCTCCTCAGCAAATGGACAAAAAGAGTTTATTCTATAATCACTGATTAACTGCGGGAGCCCCTATGTAGTGTATTTGATCCTGTGCAAACAGTGCAATTTAAAATACATAGGTTGCACCACTAGACCACTCCGCAATGGGCATATTTTTGATATAACAAACAAGACCACTAGACCAGCCTGGGTTGTGTAACCCTGTTGTTGTGTGTTTCCTCTTTCTGGTTTTATGTAATAAAAATTTGCACTTTTGTAATTCAAACAAGACATATGGTTGTTGTTTTTTCAATATTATTCCAACAAGTACTTGTCTGGCCAAAATGCCAACTATCTCACCAACCCACCAACATGCCTTTAGGAAGGTCCACTGACATTGTCTCTCATCAATTTCAGCCTTGCCCTGGATGGTTGTTGCATTTTTTTCCTGGTACTCTGACAGTCTTGGGGAGTCGCAGGGGCTATTCCTGCATGGCCATTCTCGCCACCACCTGCCCCTCAGCACACTCCGTCATGGCCACCACTGGAGAGGATGATAAAGGAACTAGTGGATGAACATGCTTTATAGGACAGACAGGACCAGCTTGTTGAACACCGACAGGCCCTCTGGGTTCGAGTGCATATGGCTGACCAACCAAGCGACAACTAGGTTACACCCAATGCCACCTTCTCTCCAGGTCGGACTCCTCCTGCCACCTCTCAAATTGGTCAGAAGTGGCAACCCCAACATACACCAACCACAAACCACCCTTTGCTGCCCAACAACTTCATGAAAGTGACCTTCGTCCTGAAAAAGATGGTACATAGTCTTTGGGGAAGATTGTCACACAGCAGGGTGGAGCACTTGACGTAGTACTGATTCTTAGTGCCATGTTCCATTATGAACTCATACCCCTTATTCTGTTAAAATTACACCACCTTGCCTTGGGTGCATTGTTCGAGGAAATCATTAGCCTAAGGCCAATGCAACCAGTCCTGGGCGATGGCATCTGCATGCCGATTCTCCTCAACTAAGGACACAGGAGGACGGGGTCATTGATGCCTTGTCAGATAGTTGCTTGGAGAAGGTAGGGGTACCCACATGGCAATGTCCCAGTTGAATGCCTCTAAAGGTGGTGAGGGTGATCCCCACTGGGAAACAGTGCCTTCTAGGTCCTCCTCATAATGGTCCTGGTGGTATTGGGGAATGGGATCCAGCAGCTGCGACACTGGCTGGTGGTGGAATCTTGCCAGACATGCTGCAAGATCATGTGTAGTCTGACATGTGGTGTTCTGTGTCCCAGATGACACAGGGAAAGTATCACCTGACTGCTGTTACTTGTTCCTGAGGACCGCATCTGGCACGAAAGCCCAGGATTGGATTTGTACCTCATTGCAGATGAGACTTTCCAATTTTCATTTTTGTAAATGCAAGGTGCTTTTAGTGAAACATGGTGCTTGCATTGCCCACTAGTGTAGGGGAGCTACATTTCATTAATGATATCATGAATTTACAGATGTTATGCTTTATATTAAAAGAGAAGATGCTGCAATCAATGTACTACTTTTTGTACTTTTTATTTATATCCTGGTAAACTCATAACTGCCTTCTGTTTATCTTGTAATACACAAAAGATAAAAGCGCTCCCATAGGGAGAACCTGGTGGTCTAATGGGGCAAATTAAAGGGTCACCCTCACCTGTGATGGTTGTGCGCCTCCACACAACCTCAGAGTAGCGTATGGCTCAAAGGACCTCCGGGCACCTGCTCCACTCTGACGTAGCTCGTGCCAGCTTCCTGACCAGCTCCTGGCTTGCTCTGATTGGATGGAACATGGTCACGTGGCTCACGTCACTGGTCACAAGGTCTGACATCACCACAGGTCCTATCAGTCCAGGGACGCTTGGCTAGGATTATCTGTGCACCTCTGCAGCTGCAGTAACAACACACCCCGAAGGGTGGTTGTGCAGAATTAAGGAAAGAAAGGGTTACTGGCTAAGAGCGCTTGGGAGCACAAATAAGATTACTTATTGGTTAACACATTTATTTACCACAATGCGTTTCCACAATGGATTGTTATCTTCCTCAGGTAGTAATTCTGTTTATCCTTTGATACAATGCTAGAAAGCAAATTATCACCCTTCAGAGACTATTGTCTACACCTGACAATATTATCATGATGTAAGTGTTATACATGCATTAATTTATTTTTCAGCTACTGGGAACATTTTGTGATTTCTAGAGATTGTCTTGTTTGGAGCACTTTTTTCAAGTCATTCAACAATAAAGTACTAGAAAAGCAGCTATAGGACACAAGTCAACTCCTTAATATTTCACACAGTATTTTACTCCCATTTACATAAATAGGCCATAGATGACATACTGAGATATACTGGATTCAGCAGAAGGTTTTTACTAGGGGAAAAGGTAAGTGAGCAACCCCCCTCATTTATATTGATTTGCCAACAGGTACATAGTCTCTTAATTAATAAAACTAAAAAAAGAAAAAATCATGTAGGAAAGTTAAAAACTACAAAATCCAGTACATAAGCTAAAATGATTGTTCAAGATAAAGCCAAGGAGTTTTGTACTATGTCTAGATTTTAAAACTACCATTCATCACTGAAGTACACTTTTCCATGACATAATATTTCCTTGATTGTATCTGCCAACAAAATGCTCTCATGGTTTTACTTTCCAGACTCATTTCATACACAGATTATATTCTTAAATAAATATTCTTCGTTCCTTTAATTTTTCACAAACAAAGATTTATAGTAAAATCAGATAAAGATCCAAATTTTCTGTTAGCTCTAAAATTAAGCTTTTGATAAAATAATTTCATGCTCTCTTGAACTTGGTACAGCCATATATTATTTGGTCTCCCATTAATTTGACTGGGCATCATTTAATACCAGATTTCCTTTTCTCTCAGCTTCCTCTAGTTGATTACAAGTAAATTGGATGTTCACTGCTACATTTTATGAAGGGCCCATAGTGGTGTATTACAAAAAAAGCACATACCTAATGCAACCCTGTCAGTTTACAGCTCCAAACCACTCCCTAAGTCTAGTTTCACAATTGCTTTTGGTCCTGATCAGGCCAGTAAGGGGTGCATCTGCGTCCATTACAACATGTGAAAACGCATGCCACCGCAGTGGGTTTTTTTGCCTGATCACACAGGATTTTGTGTAGAAATTACATTTTGGCCATGAATTTTTACTATCGTCGGTCCGGGAACAGAGGAGAGAGGGAATCTCAAGGCATGCCGAAGCTATTCTAAGCTACTTTCAGCTTGCTCAATGTGAAATACTGATCTGGCTTGGCTGCATTCACCAACCGCCGGATGCAGCCTCATTAAGATCAATGCATCATTTTGCCGCATTGCGCCGTATCCTGACGCATCAAGATTTTTCAAGCACTGCAAAAGCACAACATGATGTGGCTGGGGGTAACCACATAATGACACACTTGTCTGTTTCCATCAAAAACCTGATGCCACCTGATGTCCCTGCATGTTAAGTATAGGGACTCATGCCTGATCAGGATGCATCAGGATTTCAACGGATACATAACGCAAGACAGAAAAACGCTAGTGTGAAACCACAATTACTCGTTTCCTCTCTGTTTATTGGCTGCACCAGTCATGAGATATCTCCCATCAAAAGATTAAAAACAACACTGGGAGGGGATACAGGTGGTAGTGAGAAAGAACTGTGTGGGTCCAATGAATGTGGGTTTTTTTAAGATCAACATAGGTCTATTAGTGAAATAAAATATAATAGACAACCCTTTTAAAATTTTGTGTTCATATGATCTACTTGCAACAAAATTGAAAAGAATCATTTTTGAACGAAGATACAGTGCGTTGTAAAAGTATTCGGCACCCTTGAACTTTTAAACCTTTTGCCACATTTCAGGCTTCAAACATAAAGATATAAATTCAAATTTTCTTGTGAAGAATCAACAACAAGTTGGACACAATCGAGAAGTGAAATGAAATTTATTGGATATTTTAAACTTTCAGTGCAGCAAACTTACTCCAGAAGTTCAGTGAGGATGTCTGAATGGTCCAATGTTGTCCTAAATGACTGGTAATGATAAATAAAATCCACCTGTGTGTAATCAAGTCTCCGTATAAATCCAGCTGCTCTGTGATAGTCTCAGGGTTCTGTTTCAAATGCAGAGAGCATCATGAAGACCAAGAAACACACCAGGCAGGTCCGAGATACTGTTATGGCGAAGTTTAAAGCTGGATTTGGATACAAAAAGATTTCCCAAGTTTTAAACATCTCAAGGTCCATTGTTCAAGCAATCATATTGAAATGGAAGGAGTATCAGACAACTACAAATCTACCAAGACCCGGTCGTCCCTCTAAATTTTCATCTCGAACAAGGAGAAGACTGATCAGAGATGCAGCCAAAAGGCCCATGATCACTCTGGATGAACTGCAGAGATGTACAGCTGAGGTGGGAGAGTCTGTCCATAGGACAACAATCAGTCGTACACTGCACAAATCTAACTTTTATGGAAGAGTGGCAAGAATAAGGCCATTTCTCAAAGATATCCATAAAAATTCTCGTTTGAAGTTTGCCACAAACCACCTGGGTGACACACCAAACATGTGGAATAAGGTGCTCTGGTAAGATGAAACCAAAATCGAACTTTTTGGCCACAATGTAAAACGATATGTTTGGCGTAAAAGCAACACAGCTTATCACCCTAAAAACACCATCCCCACTATCAAACATGGTGGTGGCAGCATCATGGTTCGAGCCTGCTTTTCTTCAGATGATGATGGAAGATGGTTAAAATTGATGGGAAGATGGACGGAGCAAAATACAGGACCATTCTGGAAGAAAACCTGTTGGAGTCTGCAAAAGACCTGAGGCTGGGATGGAGATTTATCTTCCAACAAGACAATGATCCCAAACATAAAGCAAAATCTACAATGGAATGGTTCAAAAATAAATGTGTCCAGGTGTTAGAATGGCCAAGTCAAAGTCCAGACCTGAATCCAATCGAGAATCTGTGGAAAGAGCTGAAAACTGCTGTTCACAAACACTCTCCATCCAACCTCACTGAGCTCCAGCTGTTTTGCAAGGAAGAATGGGAAAGAATTTCAGTCTCTTTATGTGCAAAACTGATAGAGACATACCCCAAGCGACTGTAATGACAGCAAAAGGTGGCACAACAAAGTATTAACTCAAGGGGCCGACTAATATTGCAGGCCCCACTTTTCAGTTTTTTTATTTGTTAAAAAAGTTTAAAATATCCAATAAATTTCGTTCCACTTCACGATTGTGTCCCACTTGTTGATTCTTAACAAAAAAAAATTAGAATTTATATCTTTATGTTTGAAGCCTGAAATGTGGCAAAAGGTTGAAAAGTTCAAGGGGGCGGAATACTTTCACAAGGCACTGTAATTCCTAAGGGCCATTTGCCTGATGCGTATTGCATTGTGTATTTGTTGAGGCTCCACTGCAGATCAACAGCAGATGTGCACTAAGTTTGCTGCATCATGTTTTCCCACTCAAGTCTATGGGATTCGTGATGTCTTGTCCTCATTGTACGGATTCGCTGCATATTAGGGATGGGCGAATCTACTCGCTAGGACTCGTTACTCTGCGAGTAGTAAGGGACTCGGAGGACTTGGAACTCTGCGAGTTTCCCAGCGTTTACTCGCACAGTAACGAGTCCAATGGAAATCAATGGCAATCCTAGTTTTGTCAGAGACTCTGACAAAACTAGGATTGCCATTGACTTCCATTGGACTCGCTACTGTGCCAGTGATAGCAGGGAAACTCGCAGAGTAAGAGCTGTCTGCTCTGTGCAGCTCCAGGGTCCTAGAGCCCGCCTGCTGCCTGATGTAGCAGAGCTGAGATTGTTCTCAGTCTGCTCATTCCCTGTGCATAGACATCTATATCTATGCACAGGGGATGTAGCAGAGAGGACATCGCGTTTTGGACTACGTCGGACGGAAGAGGATTTTTTTAATTAAAGATGGAGTCCCTAATGGCTTTTTTTTTTATTTCTAATAAAAAAATTTCTCTGTGTGGTGTTTTTTTTAACCCTTTATTGGAGATTCTTAGTGGCTGGGTCAAACCAGGCATGACATTAAGAATCCCGGGCTTAACACCAGCTTGTATAACAAAGGTGGTATTAACCCCTTTATTACCCAGCGTGCCACCGCCACCAGGGCCGCTGGAAGAGCGGGGTTCAGCGCCAGAGGATGGCGCTTCAATGAACGCGCCATCTTCT
The DNA here is from genome assembly GCA_033576535.1 of Allobates femoralis. Lineage (NCBI taxonomy): Eukaryota > Metazoa > Chordata > Amphibia > Anura > Aromobatidae > Allobates > Allobates femoralis. The sequence continues at coordinate 369,157,569 of JARQOC010000001.1, read as the reverse complement.
GGGGCGGCTGCGGGCTGCAATTTGCAGCGAGGGGTGCCCAGAAAGCTTGGGCCTCCCTGCGCTGCGGATTCCAGCCCCAGCTGCTTAGCTGTACCTGGCTAGACATAGAAATTGCGCGGAGCCCCACGCATTTTTTTTATTATTTCATGAAATTCATGAAATAATAAAAAAAGAGGGCCCTGGAGCTGCACAGAGCAGACAGCTCTTACTCTGCGAGTTTCCCTGCTATCACTGGCACAGTAGCGAGTCCAATGCAAGTCAATGGCAATCCTAGTTTTGTCAGAGTCTCTGACAAAACTAGGATTGCCATTGATTTGCATTGGGCTGGTTACTGTGCGAGTAAACGCTGGGAAACTCGCAGAGTAACGAGTCCTAGCAGATAGAGCCTGAAGCTTCCGAGACACATCTGCAATTTGTGAATCGCACATTACTCGCTATTACTCGCTTCCCCATTCATTAACATTGGACTCGCTAGACTCGCAACGAGTAGCGAGTCCCGGGCTCGGACTCGCTAGAGTCCAGCGATTCCAAGTAATTTAGGACTCGCCCATCACTAATGCATATTTGATTGTGGAAAAATCTGCAGCTTGTCAATTCTTGCTGAATATTTTACTGCATATTTCACCAATAGATCCTCAAGTTAACTCTAAAAAAATAAAGCAAATACGCAGCAGTGTTCGCATGATTTGTATTTGTTACTTATTGTGAGCCAAATTTGCATTGACATCCAAAGGGAGAGTGTTGAGGGGAATAGTAAAATTTGAAATATTTTTTTCTCTTTTTTTGACCAAAGTATGCAATCTTTATTGAAATAGACTCAAAGCACATTCATATACGCATTGAATGCGCACCAAAAATGCATCAAAAACACACCGTGCAGACAAGGATGGTATTGGTGCGTTTATCTGACAGCAGGTGCAGATTTTGGAAGTTCAAAACCTGCACCACAGAGTCAGTGTGCGAACAGGCCCTAAAAGAGCTGTCTTGATCACACAGTATCATTACAGGGTTGTCAAGCTGTCAATCAATTCTCAGTTTACTTCATTCAATTTATTGTCACCCAGGTTTTTCAGATTCCTGAATAACAATGCCTTATTACATTGCCATGGGGTAAACTAGAGGAAATTTAGTCTATTCTGTTTAGAGTAGTTTAGAATAAGTGACATATGAGTATGTCAGAAAAAAATATTGTACTAAAATAGAAAAATTTAAAGCATATCTGTTTTGTACAATCAAAAGGTAACAAATTTTGGCACATCACTTTTGTGCAAAAAGTTTGGCTACTTGCAATTTTGCCTTTCAATCAATGTCATGATAATTTTGGCTCAAATAATAGCAAAACAGCAACGAAGAGAAGAGACCTCAAAAAGATAAGACCCTCAATGAGTTCTATATATCCATTATTTTGTGGCATTTGCCAAATCCCTATATCTAAATACTTATATCAATGCAAGTGGAAAATTTCCAGCTCTTTTACAGTAAGGAGTCCTTGAATAAGTTGTTCAAAGTTAGCCTAGTTAGCCTTTAGGAAATACATGATTCGTGTATGCTTTCCAGCAAAGTGCTCCAATAAACATTAACTGGAAATGAAGTATGTTAAATATTTTACTCAATGAGTTCTATGCACAGTACCTATTCTTTTGTGTTAAATGCCAAATCACTATATCCAATATCTTATCTGGGGGGTAGTGAAAAATTCCAGCTCTTTTACAGTAACGAGTCCTTGAAAAGATTCTGCAAAGTCATTGAAACAGTGGAGCTATACATCTCTAGAAGTGAATGATAAGGGCTTACGTTAGCACTTGACTCATGCTCCCATCTACTGAACACTATCTTTACAATATTTTCTGGATGAAATCCAATCTCCAATAAATGACGTTAACAGCAGAATGGCTGGAAGCCAATCCTCAGATTTCAATGTTATGAGAAGTGTTAAAGTAAGACAGAAAACTAAACACAGTTAATGAAATGTATGCAAGTTCAAGGTGGTTGGCTGGAACATTTCATTTTTTTTTTTGTAAAAAATTAATTGGAAAGTAACATTTCCCAATAGGTAAAAGGTAGAGGTGAGAGAATAGATTCAATGCAAGTTAACTTTGCTTAACTTTTAGAAATGGACTGAATTTGAAAAATATGTGATTCACTTTGTGTATATTTTTTGCACTATTTTACATGTTGCAGATTGCATTAACCAGAAAAAGATCACATGATCTCAGGCATGGGTCCTTCCCCATATTACCTTGCAACTATCATATCACGTAGAGTATCAGATTGGAAATGAATCTGCATAGTAAAAGGATGTCACAGCTCAAATTTTTGCCACACAAGTAAGGGTGCTTTCACATTGAGTTATTTTTCCTGTCCGTGGGATCCTACTTTTTACAGGACCCCACGGACAGGAATGGACTGCATTGCAGGTGAGCCTCCTGGTGCTATTTCTGTGTCCGGGATTGTGATTTTCACGGGCCTGGACACAGAAAGAGCTGTGCAGGGCACTTTCACTTCCACAATGCATATCTTTTCTTTTAATGTTTTTTTTTTCCACAATGCATATCTATACATTGCGGAAGTGAAATTAATTAAAAGCAAGGGGTTAAAAATTTAAAAGCTCTATTCTCATCTTCCAGCGATCCTCTGATGCCTCCAGCAAGCTCCGGGTGACTACAGGATCTGCCGTTACGTCACAACCCGGCAGCGTCATCGGGTCACATGACCGTAGTTACCACAGAATCGGGTTGTGATGTAACGGCAAGTCCTGCAGTCACCCGGAGCTTGCTGGAGGCGTCGGGGGATTGCTGGAAGGTGAGAATAGAGTTTTTTTCATTTTTAACCCCTTGCTTTTACATGGATATACATTGCGGAAGTGAAATTAGACGGCACACAGCAGTTTTAGTGTACTGAGCATGCTCAGTACACTAAAATCGGGTCTGAGGAGCGATCATCTGTTTCCTTGGACCCGCGCTCATAGGCCCCCATGTTAACTGGTGCAAATCCTGTCTCATTTGATTGTGTCCAATTAGGTTCGTTGTGCCCAAAATCGGAGCAGTCTCCGATTTTAGGCACAGCAAAAAATCGGACACAATCAGATTCGACAAAAATTGGATGCCATTAAGGGCAAATCCAATCCACGCCCATAGGATGACGGGCGCCAAAGCGGACCCGTGGCTGTCCATTTTATAACGGACAGCCACGGATCCTCAAAAATCGCAGTGTGAAAGCACCCTGATGGTACCTTTACACGCAGCTACAGATAACAGGTTTTCCACAGGTAACTTACTGGTTGCAGTGAAATTATGGAGACATGGTTCTATCTTGTTGCTGTGTACAAATGGAATCATGTCTCCATGATTTCACTGCAGCCAGTAAGTTACCTGTGGAAAACCTGTTACCTATAGCTGCGTGTAAAGGTACCATAAGGGATGAAAGAAGATAAACTTAAAAAACTGTAGAGATAATGTACATAGAAGCTCAGCAGTGAAGAAGATTAGAGTGTGAGGAAAAAGGAATTGTACAGATTTACCTGCTAAGGAGAGAGATCAGAAAATTAACGAAGCCTGTAATGCAGGGCTAATATGCCCTGCTGATACCTACATGGTTAGCGTGGTTAGGGTATGTGTACACAATCCAGAGGCACTGTGTATTGGACGCAGTGCCTCTGAACCTACAGGAACCCACGGGTAAATGCAGGGAGACTGTAGTCACCATGCACTCACCATCTGCGTTGGGTGCAGGGCGACTACCCCCTGCATTCACCCGATGGTGATCACTTCTGACTCTGCAGCATTAAATTAAAATGCTGCGGAGATGTGGAAATCAACCAACCCGCACTATCACTGGCAGTGACTTTCCTGGCAACAGTCCTACCAAATGCAGGTCACAATTGTCCACTTTTGGCTCCAGAATGTATTATAATTAGGAGCTTCCAAATAATGTTATGAACTAATTTGCAACCAGACATTATTTACTGCAGGATGACGTTACCACTGACTGATTCAGTATCAAGTATGAGCTCTTCATGATTAAATACACACACATACATGCCTTGGCATGATAACAGTGATTGTAATGGTAATTATCTGAGGAATTTTCTGCTGTTATTTGGGCATGCAATCATCAAAACTGTTTTTGGCAGCTCCTTTTATTATGGCTGGGCAATGTGTATAAGTGTTTGTGTTTCTGTATATTCAATGCTGAATAAATAAAGAAGTTGTGAAAATTTTGTTTTCAACAGTTCATACTTTCCATAATTCCCCAACTTTTCTTTCATGGTGTTACAATTTCAATGATAAGAAGTGTATATTAAAGGGAGCCTTTCAAGTGAAAAAAAGCTACATATGGGGTTATTCTGCTGGTTAACAGCATTTTGAATCTGAAAAGTGGTCACACTTAGAGCCAGGGGCGTATCTAGGGGGTGCAGGCGGACCTTTTGCCCCGGGCGCCAGTCAGTGGGGGGCGCAGCGCCGCCGCCGGATCTAATCTCCTCGCCGCATATTGTGCACGGCCACGGGCGTCCGCGGAGCTGCGTGCACACAACCATCCCCTGCTGCTGGTCTGCCCTGCCCCCTGGCAGCAGTTAACACCCCCCCCTCCCGGGCACGTCCCGCTGTGGCTGACGTGACGTCACCCGGCGCGCTGCACAGACGGAGTCACGGAGAGGAGAAGAAGAGGAGCCCGAGATTAGGAGCTGCTGCCCGCTGTCTGTGGCCTGCCTCCTCCTCCTGAGTCCCGACTCCTGACTCAGATTGAGTCGTCCGGGTCCCGGTCCGTCCTCCTAGGCTAGCTGCGGTGCACGGCTGCGCCTACAACTCTACTCGTCTCTCCAGTCCTAAAGTAAAAAGTAACCATAAACAGGTGGGTGGGTGGGAGGGGGGTTAATGGGGGGGGGGTGGTGGTTGCCTGTGGGAGTTATGAGGTGTATATATGTTATCTACATCAGGGCAGGTGCAGTCACACACTAAGAGGTATAATATTATACCTCATACTGTGTGCCTGCCTGGTGATGTATACATATATACACCTCACAGTGTGCCTGCCTGATGTATACATATATATACCTGAGGTATATATATGTATGCATCATCAGGCAGGCACACTGTGAGTTGTATATATGTATACATCAGGCAGTGAAACACATAATACACAGAGCACAGCTGAATATAGATGACTGTCATCTATATACAGCTGTGCTGTGTGTGCAGCCTGTGCGTGCTCTATATACAGCAGTGCCTGTATACCTGAGGTCAGGGGCGTATCTAGGGGGGTGCAGCCGGAGGAGAGGGGTAATGGCAGCAGGGGCAGTGAGCAAACCCCCCCCCCGTCCTCACCTACCGGGAAAGGGGGGGCGCCAAATTAGATCTGTGCCCCGGGCGCCATCATAGCTAGTTACACCACTTCTTAGAGCCCCACTGCCGGGAGGAAAATAACTTTATTCCTTCTGGCAGGATTTGGCTACCAGACATAGCGGTGGGCCAGCGAGAGTTCAATCACCACTCTGTGTATCGGGAGGGGTGGCTATAACCAGGTTCCTTACAGTGGCTGATAGAGCATCTGTACTTATGCCAGTCTATCATGTTTATCCTATTCAATGCTAGTGCTGCTGTCAGGGCTGCTAGTCCTACACAGCTGATCATCTCCTTCCTTTCAATTACGTTCTATAACATGCTGTTACAGCAGCTGGTCCTATCCTTAATGAGGCAAATATAATAAACCTGTTGATTGTTCTCAGTGGGAGAAACAAGATACTAATGTAGTTGTGATACCTTTTAGTGGCTAACAAAATAAAAAAAGTGATGCTGCAAGGTGAGCTTTTGAGACGTCTTAGGTCCCTTCATCAGGCTTGGTATGACAAAATATTGAAAGAAACTCAAAATATATACATGAACAACTAGAGCAGATACAAAGTATAATGAATGGACATTAAATTAATAAACAAAACAAAGCCTAGAGAGGATCATGAATCAGCCAGGCTTAGTGATGTCAAAGTTTTTATGACTCTAATTTATATGAAATCCTGTTGTCTTAAGACTTCAGTGTCTTTGAACAACATTCTTCAGATGTTATAATGAGCCATAAATTCGTCAGTTAGGTTTTGCTCTTTCTGGATACAATCGAAAGTTCTAATGAATTTGGATTCACAGACCTTTTGATGCTTTTTTTTATTTGAAATTACTTCTCAAAATTGCAACTTTCATATGTTCTTGACTAGAAAAATGTTTGACTACTGGTAAATGGATTTTTTTTAAGTGTAATTGTGTGATGATGAGACTTCATCTTTACTCTTAGCCGTTGTCCAGTCTCACCAACATAAAAAGTCCCCACAGGACATATAGTGCTCACAACTAAATACACAACTTTGGAAAGTATCACAACTATAAGATTATTATCTTGTTTCTCCCACTGGGAGCAATCAACATTTTCTCAACTGGCTAAGACAGTATCAAAACATTTTCTTCTAAAGAAACCTTTTATAAGAATTACGTTTACCAACTTTCAGATTTTGTTAAAAAAATGACTTTATTAACTATTTAAAAAGGTCAAAGACCTACATAGAAAACACATAACCAACTCAAACAACATTTGAATACATAGAAGTGGAGTGTGATTACAAGGGAAGCTATGCTTGCCCTCATCTGTTTCCACCTACCTAACAATGGGGGATTTTCACCCTACGGTATTTGGTGCCTACATACCACATTGGCTATCCCTCATCTGACCCTGTTTTGCCTGATAGGGGATTATAGAGGGAAAAACTCCTGATACCACTTAACTCAAGAGTTAATCAATTATAGGTTTTCAGGAGATATCACACGCTTCTTCCTTCAACGATTCAAAATAGATGCAGTAGTTTCTCCAATTTTTACGCGTTTCGTTGAACCTTATATTGTCGGACTCATCAGAGGGCGGAGATATGGATACTGACTTGCCTAGAAGATCAAGAACAAGCAAGAACCAATAAGTCCCCAGCTTAAGGTTAATACAAATATCGCATAAATCCAAAGAAAGTTATAAGATCTTATCATGATAATTGAAAATATTGTTTGAATTTTATATTGGGATAAGTTATCCATAGTCATCCATAGAGAGTATTTGGAAACAAGGGATATCATAGGCATATTAGAGACATAGATGGATTTACCTTTTCAGAGTGCAAATGATCCCAAGGTGTAAAATGTGCAAACCATCAAGAATCATACCCAAGATTACTCAAATGTTCAAAATAATGGGTGCAGAAAACTGGAAAAAAGGATATAATAGATTTATGTCTGAAAAGTATATATAAAAAGGGAGTCCACCTTTAGCTAAAATTCCTTACCAAAGATCAAGCTATGAAAGGCAAGAGGGCAATCACGATATTGTTATTCAGCAAACTACGTTCTAAAATTACAAAAGTCAGGATTGATGTTAGTAAATTTAAATAAAAGAGAAGAATCAGAAAAAGAACAACAAAGAAGAAAAAGGGGAGCAAAGATAAAAAATAGAGGGGAAAAGAAAAAGAAAAAGAAAAAGGAGGGGAAAAAAAGAAGAAAAGGGAAAAAAGATGAAAAGGTTAAAAATTCACAAACCTCACTTGGAACATGAACCCTATATGTGTATATAGGTAAGGATAAGAAATTGAGGCTTCAAATACAGGAGATGACCCTGTCAAAATAGTCCATTATGGGCTATGGAAGAATAAACATAAATCGGGTGTTATGAGGAACATGCACGACTACACAATCCAACATTAGCACACCACCAAACCAATCGAATCTACCTTTTTAATCCTTTTCCATTATTCATCAGCGTATGCCCAGATAAACTTAAAATATACCAATGTAATGGTAGTGGGAGGGCATCATTATAAAGCCTAAGGGTTCACACAAATAAAGGTCCAAGGTGAGGAAGAGACAATAGGTGAGGGGGCTAACAAACTTTATATAACTTCATTTAACGTCTCAGACAAAAATAAAAACATAAGGTCCTATCAAGATGAAATCATTATATTCATAAGGGACAGCTAGCAAATGAATAACCATACAAAATATGTATATACATATAAAGAAAACCCACTCCTGGACATAATATATATATCCCATATTAAACAAAACAAAATAAGGGACCCTAGATTTAAAATACATTCTGTCCTACCAATAGTAGCCAAGAGCCCTCCTCAAAATCCCCAAAGTACTATTCCCCTACACAGGAACATTAGGCATCTTACCTCAGCAGTATGCCGCCTCAAATTCGTGGTGTGCATCTAAACGTACCGTCACACGCAGCAATATTGCTAGGCAATTTCACTGGCAATTTGCTGGTTGCAGTGAAATCATGGACACATTGTTCTATTTTGTTGCTGTGTACAAATGGAACAATGTGTCCATGATTTCACTGCAACCAGCAAATTGCCAGTGAAATTGCCTAGCAATATTGCCGCGTGTGACTGTACCTTAAGCCTGATATTGAGGCCTTTTTATATGATTTGGGACCTCTAATCAGCCGAACGCCGGTGTTCGACACTGGCTAATTACACAGCTCCGGGTCTGACGTCGCCGGACCGACGTCGCTCAGAAAAGACGTCTGCGCTCCACCGCTATGAATCACGGTGGAATGCAGGGTATCGCGCATGCGTGGGATGTCGCAGAAGCGCCACCGCGCCCGGATATGACGTTTGCGCTCCACTGCAGAGATCCCCGGGGGAGCGCATACTGCCACGCATGCGCAAACATCAGACTATAGGATAAAGTCCACCGCTCTATGTCAACCTGCATTGCAAATGCAGGGACTTATCCTTATGAATACTAAGAGTAACCACATCATGATTAAAAGATAAAAGGGAGGCAGTTCAAGATGTTCTAAGTGTGACAGATATTAATTTTGGAGAAGGAATAGAAGCAAGGAAATATGAAAGAAAAGACGGAAGAAAGAAGAAAGAAAAATAAAAAAGTAGGGGCAGGGGGAAGAAAAGGGGGGAAAAAAATGGGAAAGGGGGAGGGGGGAGAGAGGGGAAGGAAAAGAACCAGAAAAGGAAAGCGAAGGGGAGGGGGGGGGGGAAAGAAAAATAGTAACTGGGACGGATTGCGGGTATAAACAAAGAAAAGCCAGGGGACAATTGTAGAGTGTGAAGACCTATACATAGATAGATGAGGATAAAAAAACAAATAAAGATATATCCTCATAAATTAAATGTAACCCTTCATGGGTAATGACATTATATTGCAGGTTAAAGCTAGTCCACAATCTAATACACAGAGCAAATGGAGATATGGAGTTGCTGGCTCCATGACTGCACTTAGCACCCTCATCACCCACAGGTGGTCTGAGGTGGAGATGGTGTCCACCCAACTAGCAGTGAGACAGGGAGGAAAAGGAGGACAGAGATGTCAGCGCAGGACTCATAAGACCTGGGGGCACCGTGACGTGGTTGGTGAGCAAGCAGACATTGGCCAATATATGTACTAAGACGCACAGAAAATAAAAATTAAGAATAATGAGTTTTTTGAAAAAACGTAAGTTTAAAAAAAAAATTTCTCATTGTTTGCTTGTTAGCATATGTACGATATTGGTAGTAGCTGTGTGCTGCAGAGACATTTTTTTCTTGGTAGTTCAAAATCTAGTGATACACCAAAAACACCATGACATAAGGGGACTTTTAGAGAATGTCTATAGAAAGCAACTAAAGGTCAACTGCTCATTCATCCCTTTAGGAGATACACTCTCAAAAGTAAAGATCCATCTTGCTTCTTTTCTAAGAAGCACATTGTCAAGATCGCCTTTTCTAGGCAATTGTTTGACAACCTCCAGAACCCAAAATTTCAGGCAGTCTGATTATCGCCATGCCCTTTGTGTACATGTCTAGAGATGGCGGTGTTTCTCATATGCCTGATGTCCCCAAGGTGCTCACCCAAGCGTTTCCTCAGCTCCCTTGTAGTTTTGCTTACATAATTAAGTGGACAGGGACATGTGATAACGTAAATTAATCCCTGTGTACTACAATTGGCAAAACTACGGGACTCAAAGATCTTCTTTGTTGCAGAACTAGTAACAGATTTCGAGGGAGATACCCAGGGACAAAATTTGTAATGTCCGCATCTATAGGTCTCTATCGTTCTTAGTTTTCCGAGCCACGTGAGTGATGATTTTTGACCCTGGTAATGGCAATGTACGAGCCTGTCACCTATGGATCTTCCCTTTCTGAAAGTGATCGCGGGATAGGGAGGTATTATGCAGACGTGTCTGATGCGAAAGTGCCTGATCTAAAGTGTATAGATATGAAATAGACCTGAAATGATATAAAGCAACTGGGCTCCATCATCCACCCTGTATCATAATTCATCTGCACTCCTCAGACCATCACCTAATCATCATGATGTTTCTGTGTTTCTCTACAGGTATGTTTGACTGTATGGATCAGCACCAAACTTTAATGCTGTATTGATGTATTTTTGTCTGTTGAAAATATCTAGGGTATGTTTGACTGTATGGATCAGCACCAAACATTAATGCTGTATTGATGTATTTCTGTCTGCTGAAAATAGCTGGGGTATGTTTGACTGTATTTATCAGCACCAAACTTTAATGCTGTTTTGATGTATTTTTGTCTGCTGAAAATATCTGATTCCAGCATCAATGTAACTGTCCTTCCCCCTGCCCCCCCAATGCCTGTTTATGATCCTTTGTTCAAATCTGCCTGTGAGTGACTATTTGGTGCAGCCTTGCTTGGCCATGGCCTAATGAACTCCAGTTCCCTCCCCCTTTCCCCACACCTGAAATCAGTATCATTGAGCATGTAAGGAGCCTTGCCTAGTCTGATGCAGACGTGTCTGATGCGAAAGTGCCTGATCTAAAGTGTATAGATATGAAATAAACCTGAAATGGACCAGAATTGACTGGGATAGACTGGAAGGTAATGACAGATAGCCATTCAAACAATGGCTACTGCTCTATTCTCTTCTAATTCACTACCATGTCTTTAACTGCACTGTTTGTGTTTCTATGTGCCATCACCACCAACTTGTATCACCCTATCCCCCCTCCATCACCACTCATGCACATCAGCCCCTCTCTTCTGCCCTACTCTATGTACAGCTCCCATGCCATCTTCAGTTTACTGAGGATTCTCAGCCCACCATATTCTAACATTTGTCATAATAAACCAAGTCCTACATTTAAAAACTATCTTATTTTCCTCTTTTTGCTGCTGCTCCTGTCAGGTAATATCTCTCCCAACCCTGGTCCGCCCTCTAACTTCAACCCCTCTCCCACCACACATAGAAACCCCACTAACCTTATTACCATCACTTGCACTCGTTCATCTCCCTCTATTAACTGCGATCTCTGGAATTCATGATCTGTATGCAACAAACTTCCCTTCATTCACAATTACTTCCTTACCAACTCTCTTAACCTCCTAGCCCTCACAGAAACCTGGATCCAGGATTCAGACACTTTTTCCCCTGCTGCTATTTCTCACGGCGGCCTGCATTTCTCTCATTCTCCTAGACCTGGGAACAAACATGGTGGTGGAGTTGGCCTCCTCCTGTCCCCACAATGTACTTTCCAGGTCATCCCTCCAGCCCCATCACTCTCATTCCCCTCTTTTGAGGTTCACACCATTAGGATATTCCATCCAATCTCCCTCAGAGTAGCAGTGGTATACCGAGCCCCAGGGTCACCCACCCAGTTCCTTGACCATTTCACCGCGTGGCTCCCACATTTCATGTTCTCAGATTTACCAACCCTTATTCTGGGAGACTTTAACATTCCCATAAACAGCCCCATCTCCCCATCTGCATCCCAGCTCCTATCTCTAACCACCTCTCTTGGCCTCTAACAGCTCTTAACCTCTGAGACGCACCAAGACAGTAACACCCTTGACTTGGTCTTTACCTGGCTCTGCTCATCCTCCTCCCTAGATAACGCACCTCTGCTCTCCGACCACAACATTCTCTCCTTCTCACTCACTAACCCTTGGCCACCACAGCCCAATCCTGCCTTTCACACATCCAGAAATCTACAGGCCATTAACCCTCATGCACTCACAGACTCCCTCATCTCTGTCCCCAATCTCTTCAATCTGTGGAGCTTAGGGTTGCCACATGTTTTTTTTTTCCTTCCTCTGGATCAACATATTAGGCTAGGGGTTGAACTAGATGAACTTAAAGTCTTCCTTCAACCTTAAAACTATGTTACCTGACTGTTGTGCTTGGACCTGCTGACCAGAGTGGTCTAAGATTTTGGTACTTTCAGTGATGTCACAACTACATAGGAGAGGATTTCTTCCCCTCGGTAGATGGATGCATATTTGACATCACACTGATTAACAGCCGGCTTCCTCAGTCAGGTAGCAGGGGAGACTGCTGTGAATCAGTGTGACGTCAGCTATGCACCGACTTCCGCAGATCCGAAAATATGCTCTGCTCTCTGTTTACCCCACCATGCTGTCCTCAGCAGGAGCAGCCTGTGACTGCTCTGTGCTGGGGGTGAACAGTGGGGACTGGTGCCGGCAATAACAGGCAGGTAAGTGCAGCTTTTTTTTTTTACTAAATATCTCTGATATCTCCTTTAACAGAGTTTTTACTGCTGCCTCAGAAAATAAATGCCTTGTCAGTGAGTCACAGCTAAAATAATTATAAGCCATTGTTTTTTATATTGGTTATATTTGCTGTGCTCATGCCTTGTACTTTGCACATTTACTTTACAACCAAATATTAAACCTTATGCTACACCACACAGAGAGATAATTAATATTTTTTTGAAGGCTAAAAGAAGATAAGCCATTATTGCTTCTTCAGTTATGAAATACAAGACTCTTTCTATTCCTCGAGAAGGGATCATATTAGGACTACTGTACTGCTTGTTGAAAGCTGTAAGTTCTTCCATGTTCATACATCTGTATAAATATTAGCACAACAACCATCTACCCCAAATAGGATTAAAGGGAACCTTTCACCCCCTTTGGGCATTTTAAACTGTGCCCACCAGCTTAAAGATAATGTAAATGGGGTTCTTGTAACCCCTCTATGTGCCCAGACGTCCCACTCATACCTGAAAAATGAACTTTTATTCTGTCCCTCACTGCATCCTATTAGGTCTGGGAGGTATGCTCTCAGGTTTTGGTGGATAAGGTCCTTGCCGCCCCCACTGGCAGCAAAACCCACCTTGCATGTTCAAAATTGCTGCCCCCTCCTGTGTACGGCCGCTGAGTGACAGGCGCACTCGCGCCTGCACACTGGAGCGGGTCACTGTGCTCCATTGAAGATAGTGTTAAAGTCTTGAAGACTTCACTAATCTCGTGAGACTTCGGTACTGTATTTTCAATACAGTGCTGAACTCTCCCGATGCTTCACAAAGCTCACGAGACTTCGGCACTATCTTCAATGGAGCACGGTGACCCGCTCTAGTACGCAGGCGCGAGTGCGCCTGTCACTCAGCGGCCATCCACAGGAGGGGCAGCAATTTTGAACATGCAAGGTGGGTTTTGCAGCCAGAGGGGTGGTGAGGACCTAATCCACCAGGACCAGGGAACATGCCTCCTGGACCTAATAGAATGCAGCGCAGGACAGAATAAAAGTTCATTTTTCAGGTATGAGGGGGACATCTGAGCACATAGATGGGTTACAAGAACCCCAATTACATTATCTTTAAGCTGATGGGCACAGTTTAAAATACCCAAAGGGTGTGACAGGCTCCCTTTAACTTTGAAATGTTTTCAATCATAAAAAAAGCATAAAAAGTCTGTTTTTGCATTGTTATAAAATAAGCTACAAATTCCTTTTGTTACTATGCATTTATCCATAGTCCTGTAACGCTGGTGGGTGTGCAGCTACTGAGCCACAGATACCAGGCTCACCCTGGAGAGACAAAAGAAAGTGACTACTAGAGCCTCTGTTACTGACACTATGATATTGACTTGTGCTGGACGGTTGCCATCAGGTACCACTCAAGGCTTAAAGTGCACCAACACCTAGACAATTTCAGGACAACCTTTCCAGTCAAGTGTATAGTTTCTTTCTACCATTCTCTATCTATTACCACCCTTATTGACTTGTTTAACTTTTGTGATGTTGATAACAATGATGTTGTGATGTAAAAGAGACATATTAAACACATAGGTCTGGTACTAAGTGGGACATTATGAGAAGCATCAACACATTATTATTATTATTATTTTTATTTATTTATTTATATAGCGCCATTAGGTTCCATGGCACTTTACATGAGGATAAGGGAGACAAGAATAAGTACACTAAATCTAGGCAATAGGGACGTACAGGTACAGGAGAGGCAGGGACCCTGTCCACGAGGGCTCACAGTCTATGAACCTTTGGAAGTTAAGTTTTGAAGAAAAGTAAAAATATGTTGGAATATGGTCCTATACAGTAAGTGCAATCATATTTTATGAGTCATATGTCACAATATTTATTTTCATAATGCCCATCATCTGTTAATAAAACACTGAAACTAAAAATATAGTGAGCAACAGGTAGAAAAGGTCACTGCATATATATTACTTTTATATAGAAAAGAGATTCCAGGGTCTGGGCCACTTTAGTCTATCAGCTGTATTCCCCATGAATATGGAAGGGTGACATGATGTCTTAGTTGCAGGTCTGTGGTCCTGCGCTCAAATCCCACCAAGGACAACATCTGCAAGGAGTTTGTATGTTCTCCCTGTGTTTGTGTGGGTTTCCTCCGGGCACTCCAGTTTCCTCCCACACTCCAAACACATACTGGTAGGATGTTTAGATTTTGATCCCTAGTTGGGAGAGTGTTCTAAATGTATGTAAAGTGCTATAGAATTAATAGCAAATGGAGTCCGTGGAGCCTCGATTAAGAGTCTCAAACACGGGACTAGCCAGATATCTCTCCAGGGAAGGACCTAGCCCTGGGGTGGAATCCTTGCGGAGACCACCATAACCACCATATTAAGTGGCCCTTTTAGTCAGTATCCCACTCAGTTATGAGTTAAGAATATGACAAGGGAATTAACAGAGCCAGGTATCCATCCACAGACAGCTGTTTCGGGGTATTGCCCCTCATCAGTGTGGAGTAGGATTCTGGCTAGGTGGGAGCAATGCTTGGTAGACCAACACCAAAAAGCATTCACTGATCTCAGGGAGACCAGTCAAGGAAAACACTGCGGGCAGCCGGCTAAAGCACTCAAACACAGGGAGATCCATGATGCATTGCCCCTGGGAAATTTGAATATGCAAATGGAGTCCGTGGAGCCTCGATTAAGAGTCTCAAACACAGGACTAGCTAGATATCTCTCCCGGGAAGGACCTAGCCCTGGGGTGGACTCCTTGCGGAGACCACCATAACCACCATATTAAGTGGCCCTTTTAGTCAATATCCCACTCAGTTACGAGTTAAGGATATGACAAGGGAATTGACAGAGCCAGGTATCCATCCACAGACAGCTGTTTCGGGGTATTGCCCCTCATCAGTGTGGAGTAAGAGTCTAGCTGGGTGGTAGCAATGCCTGGTAGACCAACATCACAAAGCACTCACTGATCTCAGGGAGACCAGTCAAGGAAAACACTGCGAGCAGCCGGCTAAAGCACTCAAACACAGTGAAATCCATGATGCATTGCCCTCTGGGAATTTGAATATGCAAATGGAGTCCGTGGAGCCTCGATTAAGAGTCTCAAACACAGGACTAGCTAGATATCCCTCCAGGGAAGGACCTAGCCCTTGGGTGAAATCCTTGCGGAGACCACCATAACCACCATATTAAGTGGTCCTTTTAGTCAGTATCCCACTCAGTTACGAGTTAAGAATATGACAAGGGAATTAATAGCGCTATATAAATGAATAAATATTATTATTATTATATGGATGGTTATAGGCTGATGCACCCCATTGGCAAGAGAGGTGCTGGCTTTGTAACAATAAAGAAATGATAATCTACCGTAATAATTTTTTCTGTTTATTATATCCTATTCCTTGATGTGTGTACTCTTGCTCGTAATAACAATTATTCAGACTTTTAATCTACTTATTAATGGGTGAATTTGCAGTAGCCTACAAGGCCTCAAGGCAATATGTTTGCACTTGGTCTTATATAAAGATTTAATTAGTCTTCAGACCACTTTCCTTTTAAGAGATATAAACATTTTGACTACTTTAGTGACATGAAACTCAATATTCTACTGTTGAGACATATCTAGTGGTTCAAAGACTATTATAAGCTATAATAGATCGATACATTTCATTAAAACCTTTGTAGTGTCTATCTGAATGGGGGCAAAACTAAACAACAATGGCATGATCATCTGAAACATTACATCTCAAAATCCAAAATGTTTCATAATAATATTAATGCTCCTTCCTCTCTTATGAGCCTGGATTATTTCAGTGGGATCAGATGTTCTGTGTTTGGCTCCATGTCCAGCACAGTTTTACTCCAGACCCATAAGAAAGCTATTACAGAGCCATATTATTTTCTTGGAATAGTTCAGTGTGTAATCACTGCTCTGGCTGCAGGAAACAGGTCTTCCTCCAACAGGATGCATGGGATGGACAGTGGAGACAGAGGGTCGACAACAGACAATTTATTACAGAAGAAACAAATAGCTGAACCAGAAAAAAGAGAAGTGATAAATCTGATGCCCAATTTAGGATGTCATCTGCTTCCTGACTGCAGATATTTCCAAGCATTTTCCACCTATATCAGCTTTATCACTATTATCTCAAGAACATGGCTTGCTGGGCAGTTGCCTAATATAGATATCACTTTTTTCAATCAGTACCTATTTTTATAACTTTGTATTCTGCTGGGTTATACAATGCAAACACTGCCAATTTTTCCAGGTGCAACGGCTACAATGGATGGAAAATGTGATGTCTAACATCCATAGTTTTATCTGGTTGACTTTTTTCCTTGTACTATATGTGATGTAACTACAATTTGATCACTGCTGGGAAGGAATGTATTTGCATGGGCAGGACTTGAGCTTAGTACTCTGCATTATTAAAGAGAATTAGTCCGAGCTGCAATACCACACAAAAGATGCGGCCAGAAAATGCCACTGTTTATGAAAGAAATGCAGCTATGTTATTCCTATCCTGTGCAACCATCTTAAAGGGAACCTGTCACCTGGATCTAGCCCTCTCTGCTATCACTAGCTGTCCCTGTACCTTCCTAGCTGTTCCCTGACCATCCCTCTCTGAGCTAACCTGTAACGATTTAGAAAAATGAATTAGAACTTACATATGGTCCCCATGTAGGAGACTGGAAAAGCGGGCTCCGGGCTCCATGAATCCCTCCTTGTGGAGTCCAAGCGCGCCCCACTGAGCGTCATTCTTCTTGCTGCTTTGCCATCTCCATTTGGAATCTCCCGCCCTCTCAACCAGTGTAATGCCTGGGCTGGAACATCATATCCGACCCAGTGCATTATGGGCCTGATCACGTGATCGGCCTGGTGCATTATGGGCCTGATTACGTGATCAGCCCAGCTCCGTACATGCGCAATGTGCATATTGAAGCCGGGCCAATCACGTGATCAGGCCCATAATGCACCAGGCCGATCACATGATCAGGCACATAATAGACCCTAAAGGGCAGGCACTTATAAAATGCCCTCCCCAAGGCTACTCATATTATGAAAGATCACCAAGAAAGTTGTCAATAGAGGTACAAAACTCATAAACCGAGTATACAGACAGGTACAATAGGACTAAAAAGAACATATTTTCTTCTATTAATACCATTATTGTGTCTTTGAAACATATATTACACTTTTCAAAAATAAAAGTTATTGTCAGCTATTTCCTTTTCTATAATATTAACTCTGGATTTATAATACGAATATGTTTTATCATTTTCCTTTATCTCTGTTTTTCTTATCTTTATGTTCTTGCTTTATCCTCTCCTATGCTCATTTTTCCAAAATAGAATATTTAATTTTCCTCATGTTCATTGACATATACACAGACAGACAATGGTAGAAACAACAAAGGCAATCTGCTCACCAAACCACGTTATACAATTTTCAGAGGTGCACTGCACGGACAGGTCTTGGGCCTAATGGATGCATGTTAGAAAAAATAGCAAAGTCCAGCTTCCGCTTGTTGGACAATCAGCGGGAGTAGGGAGGGTTAATCCATTTAAAAAAAATCTTTATTGAAACTTAAAAATAATAGAAGTTCCACTTATGCTCTTCCAGTATACACATGCTCTTAATCATAATCAATCAAACAGAATTTTTATATTTTTATTATGTTTCAATAAAGATTTTTTTAATGGATTAACCCTCCTGACTGTAATTTGCTATTTTTTGTAGGCAGACAGACAGATAGATAGTAACACAAAGGCCCAAATAAAGGCTACTTGCATCTTTAAATGAGTGCTGCAATCCTCTTTTAGATAGATAGATAGATAGATAGATAGATAGATAGATAGATAGATAGATAGATATAGATAGGTCTTTATGGATGCAAAGCGTACTAAGATACCCCTTCAGGTTTCTCCCATACATACAGTTTTGAAAAAGGTCCGCAGCACTCCAATTCAATATTTGCCAAAGGTTTATGCCAGCATAGGCACTAGTTGTGATGACGTTTCGAGCATCAAATGCTCTTTATCCAGCCTAGATAAAGGCTGGATAAAGAGCATTTGATGCTCGAAACGTCGCCACAACTAGTGCCTATGCTGGCATAAACCTTTGGCAAATATTGAATTGGAGTGCTGCGGACCTTTTTCAAAACTGTATAGATAGATAGATAGATAGATAGATAGATAGATAGATAGATAGATAGATAGATAGATACATGTCTGTGCATTGTATTGTTCATGAAAATTGTGCTTGCCTATGTTTGCCCTTTTCACATGTAAAGCACCGTGGAATAATAATAATAATTTTATTTATATGGCGCCAACATATTACACAGCACTTTACAATTCAGAGGGGAGATATACAACCAATATGAGACAATACAGAGTAACAAAAATTCTGAAACCATGAGGAGTAATGGCCCTGCTCGCAAGCTTACAATCTATGAGGAAATAGGGGAGGCACAAAAGGTAAATGGTAAAAAGTGCTCATCATATAGGATCCATCCATCAATATAATAAATAGTGGATTCACGTAACGCTGCATGAACCAGTCACAGGTCGGAATCTGTACAAGTACAGATAAAGTGCTATATTATGCATGGAGGACAGACAAACAGACAGTCTACAGGTGCAGACAGATGACACAAGAGGCCAGATTTAGAAAAGGGAAAATAGTTAGACAAGTGAGGTGAGGTGATACGCCAGTCTAAAGAGATGCGTTTTTAAGGCTCGCTTAAAACTATTGGTATTGGGAATTAATTGAATTGTTTTTGGTAACCCGTTCCAGAGAATTGGTGCAGCTCATGAGAAGTTTTGGAGACGGGACTGGGAGGTTCGGATTATAGCTGTAGGTTATTTGCGGAATAAAGTGCACGTGTAGGGTGATAGACAGAGATGAGGGAGGAGATATAGGGCGGTGCAGAACTGTGGAGGGCTTTGTGGGTGAGAGTGATAATTTTATATTGTACTCTATAGCAGATTGGCAACCAGTGCAATGACTGGCACAGGATAGAGGCACCAATGAAGCGGTTGGAGGAATATGATCCTGGCTGCTGCATTGAGGATGGATTGGAGAGGAGAGAGTTTGGCAAGAGGGAGACCGATTAGTAGAGAATTGCAGTAATCCAGGCGAGAATAAGTGCAACAGTTAGAGTTTTTGCAGAATCAACAGTAACTTTCGAATTCTAGAGATGTTTTTGAGGTGTAGGTGACATGAGTGAGGGAGTGACTGGATTTGGGGAGAGAAGGAGAGCTCCGAGTCAAATATACCCCCAAGACAGTGAGCGTGCTGCTGAGGAGTAATGGTAGAACCACATACAGAAATGGCAATATTAGGTTTCGGAAGATTAAGAGAGGGAGGAAACATGAAAACTGAATTAGTCCTTACCGGTAATTCCTTTTCTTGGAGCCTTCCACGACAGCATTGGAGGATGTCGTCCACGCCCTATTGGGGGACAGGAACACAGAGAGGTTAAAAGCCCCTCCCCTTCCTCCGCACTCCAGTGTATTACCAAGATCACCTGAAGACATGGATTACCTGATACACCTGAATCCAAAATCGACAATAAGGGGGGGAACTGATGCTGTCGTGGAAGGCTCCAAGAAAAGGAATTACCGGTAAGGACTAATTCAGTTTTCTCCATCGCCTTCCACGACAGCATTGGAGGAATACCACCGATACTCCTCAGGGTGGGACAACTGCCTGTAGGACTTTCCTACCAAAGGACAGATCCCGACTAGAGGACAGATCTAACCTATAGTGGCGAGAAAAGGTGTGGAGGGACGACCACGTAGCCGCTCTGCATATCTGCTCAGATGAAGCTCCAGCCCGCTCCGCCCAGGATGTAGCAGCAGCCCGAGTGGAATGAGCCTTCAACCCCACCGGAGGAGCAAGGTCTTGAGCGACGTAGGTCGAACAGATCGCCTTCTTGATCCAGGAAGCGATGGTAGCCTTGGAAGCCTTCTTCCCTTTGTTTTTCCCAAAATGCTGAACAAACAGGTTCTGATCTAATCTCCAGGAAGCAGTCTCTCGGAGGTAGTGGAGGACGGACCGACGGACATCCAAGGTGTGAAACACAGCCTCAGCTGCATTAGCAGGAGAATGACAAAAGGACGGGAGCACCACTTCCTGGGACCGATGAAAATCCGACATAACTTTAGGAAGGAAGGACGGATCCAACCGAAGCGTAATGCGATCATCGGAAACCACGAGGTAAGGCGCCTGGATCGAGAGCGCCTGCAGTTCCCCAACTCGCCTGGCCGAAGTAATGGCTACCAAAAACGCCGTCTTGTGAGAGAGAGATGGAAGGGAAGCAGCAGACAAGGGCTCAAAGGGATCCCGAGAAAGCCCATGAAGCACAATGTTCAAATCCCAAGTAGGGACGGAAGGCCGAAGCCTGGGACGCAGTCTACAAGCAGAGGTAAAAAATCGTTTGATCCATCGATGGCCAGCAAGATCCTGATCAAACACGGCACCGAGAGCTGAAACCTGGACCTTAAGGGTGCTCGGTTGAAGGCCCAAATCCAAGCCTCGCTGCAAAAAATACCAGAATGAGAGCCACATCAGGATGATGGATATCCGGAATGGAAGGAGCACACCAGGACAGAAAGCGTTTCCAAACCTTCCCGTAAATGGCGTTCGTCATGGGCTTCCTGCTCTGCTGAAGCGTGCGGATTACAGCTTGGGAGAGGCCCTTGGCCGTCAGGATCTCGGCCTCAACAGCCAGGCCGCCAGATTGAGCCACTGCGGGTCCGGGTGAAACAGAGGACCCTGGGATAGCAGGTCGAGGTTGTGGGGCAACCGAATCGGACCCTCCAGGCATAGGTCGTGGATAGCGCCGTACCATGCCCTTTTGGGCCACAGGGGAGCCACCAGGATAGCCGTCACCCCCTCCGCCCGAATCTTCTGCAACGTCTTGGGGAGCAGCGGGATCGGAGGAAACGCATACACCAACCGGAAGTCCCAGCGATGGGCGAAGGCGTCCAGCCCCAGAGGATGGTCCGACCGACTCAGGGAAAAATACGTCGGCACCTTGGCATTGGCTCCCGATGCAAACAGGTCGATTGAAGGGACTCCCCACCTGTCCGTGAGAGAGCGAAACACGTCCGGATGGTGGACCTCCGTGCGGCTCAAGAATCTGCCTGTACATTGTCCGCTTCCCTCAGATGAACGGCTGACAAGGAGAGAAGATGGCGTTCCGCCCAGGAAAATATTCGTCTTGCGAGCACCTGCAAGTGGATGCCCCGAGTACCACCTTGGTGGCGCAAGAAGGCAACCGTAGTCACATTGTCCGACAGAACCTTCACATGACGCCCACGTAGGACGTGAACTGCAGCATGAAGCATCTTCTCCACCGCTAGAAGTTCCCGGAAGTTTGACGATTGACGACTGATCGAGCGACTCCAAACCCCCTGGAACGGTACGCGATCCACCATTGCTCCCCAACCGGATCCGCTGGCAACCGTAGTCACGGTGGTCACTGGAGCCTGCAGCCAGGCCACCCCCGTTCGGAGGTTCCCGGGATTCATCCACCAGGAAAGGGAGGCCACCACCCGCCCTGGGGTCTGGACCCGAGTGTTCAGGGAATCCTGGTGCCTGTCCCAGGAGCACAGAATGTGCTCCTGAAGCAAACGGGAATGAGCCTGAGCCCAAGCCACTGATGGAATGCAAGCCGTCATGGACCCCAACAGGGACATCGCCTCCCGCAAGGTGGGACACACCCGAGCCCGGAAGCGGGTCAGTTTGTCGTGGAGCAGAAGCCGGTGTGCGACAGGAAGGAACGAGGTCTGTTCGGAGGAGTCCAGCTAGACCCCCAAAAATTGACGGCGGGTCGCCGGAACCAGTTCCGACTTCCGAAGATTCGGCACCCACCCTAGATCCCGAAGAATCTCCAAAGTCCTGGAGACCTGGGAGCGCAGGACCTCCGCCGAAGGCGCTACAACCAGCATGTCGTCTAGATAGGGAACCACGCATAAGCCCTGGGACTGGATGAATGCCATCACCTCCCCCATGAGTTTGGTGAAAACCCTGGGGGCTGATGAGATCCCGAACGGCAGTACATTGAATTGATAATGGACCGTCCCGCCTGCCCCGGAGATCGCGAAGCGCAAAAAGCGTTTGTGAGACGGGTGAATGGGGACGTGATAGTACGCGTCCTGGAGGTCGATGGTGGCCATCATGTAATCCTGACCGATCAGGGGAATTGCCGAGCGGACGGATTCCATCTTGAATCGCCTGTAAAGAACATGACGATTGAGAAGTCGCAGATTGAAGATGATACGGGGCGCCCCGGAGGGCTTTCGTACCACAAACAACCTGGAGTAGTGCCCCTGACCCACTTCTCCCGGAGGGACCGGAGACACTACGCCGGAACCTAACAGGTCTTGCAGACCCGACAAAAACAGTGTGCGAGAGTCCCCTAGAGGAAGGGGAGTGATCTGCAGACATGGAGGGGGCTGACTTACGAATTCCAACCGTAGACCCTCCCGAATGGTCGAGAGGATCCAAGGGCATGAGGAGATTGCTTCCCACTGAGGGAGAAACCTCAAGAGCCGCCCCGCAATGGGCCCGGCGTCACTGCTTAGAGCCCGGCTGGCCACCCGCCCCCTGACTTCGGTGCTGGGGGAGCAAGATATTACGGTGCTTGTCACCTTTCTGGTAGGCCCAGCGACCGGATTTACCCTTCCCCCTATACTGGGAGGGCTGGCTACGCTCGGCCCGAAAGGACTGCTTCCGAAAGGGCTTCTGTTCCGGGAGACACTTTTTTCGGTCTGACACCTTTTCCAAGATGTCATCCAGTGCCGGACCAAAGACATAAGACCCCTGAAAAGGGATGCCACACAGCTTAAGTTTCGACGTGACATCCCCATTCCACATCTTAAGCCACACCGCTCTGCGAGCAGTGTTGGACAACACTGCGCTCCTGGCGCCAATGCGGACTGACTCTGCCGAGGCATCAGCCAGGAAGCCTGTCGCACGTCTTAGAAGTGGAACGGAATCCAAAAGCTCCTCCCTGGAAGTACCCTGCAGGATGTGATCTTCCAGCTGGGAGATCCACTTAAAGAGAGATCTGGCCACACATGTCGATGAGATGTTCACCTTCAAAGACATAGCGGCCGCCTCCCAGGATTTTTTGAGAACACTCTCCATCTTACGATCGAGGGGGTCCTTCAACTGGGAGGAATCTTCAAATGGTAAGGCGGTCTTTTTCGCCACCCTGGCTACCTAGATGTCCACCTTCGGAACATCCCCAACAAAGTCAGCACTCTCCAAGGGAAACCGCCGTTTCAACTCGGAAGGGGTGATCAGCCTATTTTCTGGCAACTCCCATTCCCGGAGGATGAGTTCCCAGATGACCTCATGGACAGGGAAGCCCGATTGCCGCTTAGCCCTCAAGCCACAGTACATGGCGTCCTGCACTGAACAAGGGGTTCCACCTCTTCAACTCCCATGGTGCTACGGACAGCGTCCAGCAATTCCCCCAAGGACTCAGAGGAAAAATAGTAGTGTCCAGAATCTCGTGCCTGTGCAGAGGCAACAGAGGCAACATCCTCGCCGTCCTCAGACGCAGAGCTCTGGACAGCCTCCATGAAAGCCATTGAATCACAGTCCTGGAGCTTCCTCTTTTTTGGAGGGGAAGGCCCGGATGCTGCAGCAAAAACCGGTAAGGCTGAGATAGAAGCCTGTACCTCCTGTCTAACCGCTTGAACTTTGTGTCTAACCATGGACCGGAGTTCCTCAAGCAGGGACGGGGATTCTTCCCTGACCACACCGTCAGTACATGGCTGACATAACTTCTTTTTGCAGGAAGAAGGAAGTTTCATGCCGCAGATGCCACATTTTCTGGATGGGGTTTTGCTGCTTTTAACAGGGGGGCCCTTGTCTCCCTATAGAAAAAGGGGGAGAAGGGGACCCAGAGTGAGTGAAGGGATCTAAGCCCCTGACCGCAGTGACCACCCCCAATACACTTACAGGAGCTGGGGGAACGCTGGGCTCTGCAGAGGCAGAGGAGGAAGATCTACCACCCTCCATCTTCAGGGATCTCCTTACCTGGGTGTAGTCTTCCGGCGGGTACTTATCTCTAAGCACCGTGCCCCCAACGAGGAACAGCTGTTCCCTCCCTCCTCCCGGTCACTGGCCGCAGGCAGACGAGTGCGATAGGCCTGCCGGGCCCCTGGAGCCGCGCCCAAGCCGCCGGCCGAAGACCGGAAGTGATGTCACCCGAAACCGGAAGTGACGTCGCGGCACTCTCGGCGCGCGCTCCCGGGACCGCAGCTGGAGGAGGGAGACGCCGGAGAGCTGAGACAGGCCTCCGGCATTCCTAAACCGGCCTGCTTTGCCCCGGAGGACGCAGGAAGGCCGCCAGGTCCCAAATGGGAGCCCTGAGAAGGAGGAGGAGGACGCCCCCGACGACCATCTCTGGCCCGGCCGTAAGTTTAACCAATGCTGCCCCTGCCGGCCTGACAGCACTGGAACCTCTCCATGCCCCAAGGGGGACAGGAAGACACTGGAGTGCGGAGGAAGGGGAGGGGCTTTTAACCTCTCTGTGTTCCTGTCCCCCAATAGGGCGTGGACGACATCCTCCAATGCTGTCGTGGAAGGCGATGGGAGAAAAGTTCAGTTTTTGACAGATTCAATTTAAGATACAGAGAAGACATGATGTTAGAGACAGCAAGCAGACAATCACTGGTATTTTGTAGTAATGTGGAGGTGATGTCAGGAGACGAAGTGTTTAATTAGGTGTCGTCAGCATAGAGATGGTACTGAACATCAAATCTGCTGATGGTTTGTCCAATTGGGGCAGTGTATAGAGAGAAGAGAAGGGGGCCTAGGACTGAACCCTGAGGAACCCCAACCATGAGGGGCAGAGCAGAGGAAGAGGAGTCGGCGAAAGTTACAGTGAAGGAAGGGTCGGAGAGGTAGGAGGAGAACCAGGAGAGAGTTCTTGAACGCAATAGAGCGGAGTGTAGAGAGAAGGAGCTGGTGAATCACTGTATCGAATGCAGCAGAGAGATCCAGGAGGAATAACAGGGAGTAGTGACCATTAGATTTAGCTGTTAGTAGATCATTAGAGAAAATAGTGAGGGCAGTTTCAGTAAAATGTAAAGAGCGGAAGCCGGATTGTACAGGGTCAAGAAGAGAATTGTCAGAGAGATAGCAGATTATACGGGAATGGACCAAGCGTTCCAAGAGTTTAGAGATGAAGGGAAGATTAGAGACAGGACTGTAGTTAGCAGCAGAGTTCTGGTCGAGTGATGTTTTTTTTAATAATGGATGTATGCTGGCATGTTTGAAGGAGGAGAGGGAAAACACCAGATAAGATTGAAAGATTAAATATTTTATTTAGGTGAGATGTGACAGCTGGGGAAAGGGATTGAAGGAGATGTGAGGGTCGATGGTGCAGGTAGTAGGGTGAGAAGATGCAAGAAGCCGGGTGACTTCTTCCTCTGTGACTGGATGAAAGACCGAAAGTGAGTTGGATAAAGTGCAGGAGGGAAGAAAATGCATGTTCTGAGGCTGTAATAAAATTTGCTGTTGTATGTGGTCAATTTTGTCCTTAAAATAGTTGGCCAGATTGTCAGTGCTGAGGCTGGTGGTTGGGGCCTGTACTCTTGGACTGAGGAGGGAAATGAAAGTGTCAGAGTCATTTAGGATTGTTGGCTAATGATGTGGTAAGGGTGTTGAAGTAAGTTTGTTTGGAGAGGTGAAGGGCGGTGTTGCATGTTTTCAGCATAAACCTGTAATGGATGAAATCTTCAGCCAGGTTGGATTTTTTCCAGAGACATTCTGCGCACCTGGAGCATCGCTGGAGAAATTGTGTTTGCAGTGTGTGCCAGGGTTGATGCTGTCAGGGCCGAGTTGTTCTAAGTGTAGGAGTTGCAGCTTCATCCAGGGCACTTTGCAGTGTTTCATTATAGAGTTTTAGAGCAGAGTCAGGACAAGAGAGGGAGGAGATTGAGGCAAGTGAAGACTGTAAATTCTTTATAACTTTCTGAGTGTTAATGGCATGTATAGGTGACCGAGTTGGGTGTGTCCTTGAAGGGTTGACAATACTTGATGGAGAATGAAAGAATGTTGTGTTCAGAGAGAGGAATAGAGGAATTTGTAAAATCATGCACTGAGCAGAGCCGGGAGAACATCAGGTCTATTGTATTCCCATCTTCATGTGTGGCAGAGTTACAAAGTTGTAAAAGACTAAGAGAGGAGGTTAGTGTTAAAGATGAGAGGCAGATGTGGAGATGGGGTTGTCAATAGGAATGTTTAAGTCCCCCATGATGAGAGTGTGAAGATCACAGGCTAGAACGTTTGGAAGCAAGGTGGCAAAGGGATCAAGAAATTGACATGGGGGGTCTGGAGGTTGATAAACCACTGCCACTCGCAGGTAGAAGGGTCTGTAGAGTCTTACAGTGTGTACTTCAAAAGAAGGGAAGATACAGTAAGTGAGGGGACAGATGGGATAACCTGAAAAGCACAATTTGTTGACAGCAGCAAACCAACAACACCTCCACCTGGTCTGTTTCAGATCTAGGAGGATGAGAAAATTGATGGCCACCATATGAAATAGCAGCAGCAGCAGTAGTGTCCGACTGCTGAATCCAGGTTTCTGTAAGAGTAAGGAGGTTAATGTTATGCGAAAGATAAATTTGTGGATGTAGGAGAGTTTGTTGCATGCTGACACGTCAACTGATTGGCTCAGTGATGTCACAAGAGGTCCTTCACCCAGATAGAGATGGTCGCATCACCTGAGCCGCCGGAAAGGTGAAGTATCCTCCGGGAGGAGATTTTTTTTTTAACAGGATAGAGGACAGGGGGCAGTATAGAGGACAGGATAAAGGAGATGGAGGTTGGAGAAGCATGGAGAGACAGGGGGTTATGTACTGAGCACTGCTTCTGGGCATGCTCAGTACATAACCACGGAACCGACATCAGATCTGATGTTGACACGGATCCGATGTCCATAGGCTCCCATGTTGTCTGCACACTGAATGTCACGGATCTGTGATGTCAGATTTTAGTAGCGGACACCAAAATCGCAGCAGGCTGCGATTTTGGCTCCGTGACTAAATCGGACAGCAATGGATGGTGCTAAAATCGGATGCCAATAGGGACACATCCGAGCCCATCTGTTGCACATAGGGATACATGGGAGATGAAATCGGATCCGTATGTATCCGTTTTGAAATGGATACACACGGATACCACAAAATCGTGATGTGAAACCAGCCTTAAAGACATATCACCTTATTACAGCATTCCTGAACAATCTAAGTAAGATGAGAATGATTATGTACTAGTTCTATAGCACAGAAAGATGGGTGAATCATAGCACAATCACATCAGATGAATGAATGGGATGAGTTGAAATATTATATACCATTTCTATAGCACAGAAAGATTGGTGAATCACAGCACAATCACATCAGATGAATGAATGGAATAAATGGTGCTATAATAATAAATACTAGTGATAGACAGATAGATAGATAGATAGATAGATAGATAGATAGATAGATAGATAGATAGATAGATAGAACAAAAATAGAGCAGCACGGCTATTCCAACAGGGTGCACGTTAATTTAACCAATACTTCATCTCCTATTCCATCCAGACCGTGAATACAAGAAATTCAGCACTCCTAAGTAGAGATACAAATGCCATTAATGGGTCTTCAGGGTGGTATATGTGACATTTGAGCCTCAGCTGTCTTTCCTCTAGCAACTGGTCACTGGCACCACTGGGCTTATTTGTACCTCATCATTTACACATTAGTAAGCAATCAATCAATAACAAATACATTTTAACATACACTGTACATATGTGGTTACATCTGTGCACATACTACAATCTCCTGTTATTATCATTACACTTATTGTTACTTCAAGATAACCATATATATGCATGATAGTTACATTAGTAGGCTAATTGCAGGCTTCTTCCACACATATGTGTTAATCAATTAGTTGGTATTATTATGCAGCTTCCCTGTAAGAGACTCACCGTTATGATGGTACATTGTGTGACTCCGGCATCTCGGAGGTGCATCTGCGCATGTGCGGGACCTTGTGGTTAAGGGCGCATTGGATGTGTTGCGGGAGCCATCTTGCTACTCCTGCGCATGTTACAAAATACCATACGTTTGTTTGCCACATCATAGGTAAAATTTCACCACAACCCACAGGGTGTATAATCAAATAATAGGTGCCTCATGTATGTGGTACATATCAAACTGTTAATTACTAAGGATCAGTCGCACACAAGGTTAACCAACAGAAGAAAAAAAAAATTGCGACACAAGATCCGTTTATATGCAAAGTGAAAAATTCTTTCATTTGGATCAGGTTCAGTACAACATGTGCTCAGTCAATATCAGAAAAATTTGCATGTATAGGAGTGGACAGTTAGAAATATATACCCAGAATTACAATGATGACTTTGGACATATTTTATACATAGGAAATATATTAGTATAAAGCAATTAAAGTTCAGTTAATATTTACAATCTTTGCAGCCTTATAAGGAGGTTCCCCCTGACGAAGGAGTGCCGATACGCGCATTGGGGCACCCGGCTTGCATGTGTGAGGGTCGCTGGACAGGCTGTGCAGATCTTAAGGTAAAACAGTTGAAAACCTGGCTGCAAGGAATTGTTTTTTTGACCAATTTCCCCTTTTGATATGACTATTTGGGGTTCTATTATGAGGTCTTACACATGATGGGACTATATGTTACCTGTCTGTGACCGCCCCCTAAAGCACGTTTCGCTTAGGCTTCTTCCGAGGAAGGTCACAGACAGGTAACATACCTTTGACCCATGAGCTGACACTTGTGTATATAAGTTTTGTACCTGGAGCCTCTAGTTTGTGCCCAAAAGTGAGGTATAAGAGATTGATGTTTATCTACCTATTCATTGGGGCAGTATATTATGAATCATACTAATGGTCTTGGAGCATATTATTAATGAACCATGTGGTCACCTGCTCTGTGTCCCGGATTAACATCTGTCATTTTTATTGTGTTTGGTGTTTAAAGTAAAAGTTGACTATATTAAACTTGGATAGGTTGGCCTTACTCCTGAGGTTTTGATTGGAATTATATGATTGGCTTGGAGGGCCTTGTTAAATATGGGTGACTTTTTTAATATATTGACAGAATACACAGAATCCCTAAGCCACAAGGAATCAGCCCAAGTCTGCCTCATTATGTGATTTCAAGGATTCCTTTCAATGAACTAAAAGATGAGGAAGGTCCACTCTCCCTGAAAGATTTGCGCATCTGCATTCCCGGACCTATCAGTTGGCAAATTGGCAAAACGCTGTGAATTCCTCCCATATACCACCATTCTGAGAGAAAGGGAGATCCCATATCATTGGGGATGTCCGGTTAAGCTCCTGATACATAAAGATGGCTCTACCACCTCACAAGCTGAAGAAGCTGAGAAGCTTTAAATTGAATGGGGATTTTGCAAACCCAGACCTTTAAGTTCAGAACCTGCTCGAACCGGGGCAAGCACCGCCTGATGTTTCCGGGGTTTTTTTCTGTTTTTACTCTGTTCTTTTTTTTTCCACCCACTTCTGTGCAGAGGAGGGGGTTGGTTGTTTGATTGTGACTTTTGTATATACCCTATATATTGTCCTCTTGTCTGACAAGATAAGTTTTCATGTGTCTGCGTCACACAAAATAATATCTAGTAAGAACTTTGAGTTTTAAAATCTATTCTATTAATGTTAATGGACTAAACTCTTCGGGTAAGAGGTCTGTGTTATGGAGAGAACTTAAGAAAATGACTAGTGTCATTTGTGTTCAGGAGATGCATTTATTGGCACAAGATAGCTTTAGAATGCATTGCGACAAATATCTGCACCAGTTCTTTGCGAATTGCACAACTAACAAAGCAGGAGTGGGAATCTTCATATGGAAAACGGTTTCCTTTCATATAGAAGACTCCATACGAGATCCTGAGGGAAGATTTCTTATTATTATTTGCACCATTAACAATGTGCACTATAGGATTGCTTCTCTGTACGCGCCTATTATGGACCAAATGGGATTACTTAGAAAATATTTTGAGATGCTGCAATTACTAGCCCGTGGGTACAACTTTGTTTGTGGGGACTTGAACCTCCCCATAAACCAACAGCAAGACTGCTCAAGCAATAATCTTTCCAGGGATGAGATGGGTTCATTGGTTTTGGAGCCCCACCTTGATGATATATGGAGATATTTTCACTGTACAGAAACCGATTACACATATTTATCATGAAGATTTAATTCATACAGGAGAATCAACTACATCTTAGTTGATGACTCCCTGCTACATAAATGTTATAATGCTGAAATTGGTACAATCACATGGTCAGACCACACTCCTACCATCCTATATATCACTGACTGTAAATCAGAGATTCCCCCAACAATATGGAAACATAATGACTACTTGTGTCACGTCCTACTGACGGACCCCACACGTGGACCCACTGGACCGCGTAAAGCGGATGCTGATACCGGGTGATAGAGAGTCAGACAAGTACCGTAGAGTCAACAGGTTTATTAACAACAACACAAGACCCCACGCCCCCGGGGAGAGCCACAAGGTCGCAGCACTGGAAACCCACCGAAGGAGGCCCCGGAGCGCTTAACCCCTATACAGGGATCCCGCCGGTACCAACCTCGGAGGGGCCAATGCAGCGGACACGAGTGTTCAACCGACCCCAGGCGACGTGGTAACAAAACAGCAACCGGGTATACAATAAGAAACGGGAAACTGGGAACATGGGGACCAAGAATACAGGGAACCAGGAACACGGGGAACCAGGAACACGGGGAACCAGGAACACAGGGGATCCGGAGCCAGGCTTGAGACAGAGATCAGCGTAGAAGAGATCCGGGAAACCAGCCAGGAACACGGCGGTCAGCAAGGAGCCGGCAGGGCACACGAGGAATCCGGAACCAGGCTTGAAACAGCGATCAGGTTGGAGAGATCCGGGAAACCAGCCAGGAACACGGAGGCCAGCAAGGAGCCGGCAGGGCAGGAATCTGTAGGAAGTAACACAGAGAAATCAGGTAACAGACCAAATAAGGAGCGACCTGACCAGACCAGTAATGGCAGCTCCACTAGGGAGAAGATTGCCCTGGCCCCGACTGATTGGAAACAGGAGGTTTATATCAGAGCAGGGCAGTCCTGATTGGCAGGACACAGAGGCATGGTGATTGGCTGGGGGGAGGAGCCAGATCCCTGCAGTCTCTCCAGCAGAAACTGAGTAGGAGACAGTTTCATGTGCACAAGCAGTGGTACCAGAAGTGAGAGGAGCAATGTTGCTCAAGCAGAGGGTATAAGGGCAGCAGGCCGCGGGCACGGGCGGCAGACCCCCGAGGGGTAACAACTTGCTCTTCAACCAAAAGAGTGATGAGAGCATTTCCTCCCAGTTAATGGAATTCTTTACATCAACTGACAATAGGGCCACTTCAGATGAAACTCTGTGGGTGGCCCATATGGTCTTCATTAGGAGAGCTTTCATCAAGATCGCTGTTTTCAAAAAAAAAAAATATATATACAAAAGATCTAAATGATACCTTTTGCAACCTTCAATCCCTTGGAAAAATGAATAAAGATACTCCTTCCAGAATTCTAACACAAGAAATCTTAAGGTACCGTCACACACAGCGATATGGCTTCCATATTGCTGGAGATTTGACGTGAGCACGCATGTTGCGGCAACTTTTTTTCACATCACAGTGGAGCTGTGACACGTAGCAATTTCGCGGGCGATCTCCAGTGATCCTGCATTCCACAAATCGCCTGGCACAGACCGGGAGAAATTTCCCTTTCCCACATTGGCACGTCACACGCCACCACCTCATCAGCAATGTGGGTGTAGAGTGTGAGTACGGCGAGGAGAAAGGCGTGCCAGAGTGTTTCTCACCGCGTCCCTACCACTCTGATTGGCCAACACAACTGCATTACCATTGGTCAGCCTTGTCTGGACATCTGCCCACTACATGACACATTTGCCCTTTCTACTATCTCGCTACTGCACGCTCGTGTCATGTGTTGCGGCTTCCAACAGGCCCTTTGGCGTTGCCAAAGTGCCACATAGGACAGCTCATCTGTTGCTCTGTGGATTACACTATGAATGGCTATGTGTGCGTCTGTTGTTTATGTAGGTAAGCTGAAAAGAACACTCTAGACATATGTGGCTGGATTGTGTGTGGCCCTGGCTGAACTATGAGTGTGCAGACATGTGTGTGGCTACTGATGACTACCTCCATCCTCAACAAAACACAATACAAATGTTCATTTGTGTGGACACATACCCATGTGTAAATTCATATAATATGGACATGGAGACATGCCTAATGTACTGTGGTCCGCATTGTCTACATAATGCGCCAAACACCTCCCAAACCTGTAATGTAGACATACAGCAAACAAGACTGCCATACAACTGTATTTCTGTTGCTACATATTGGCTTTGCTAATACATGTATACCTACACAACCGTATGTAGAATAGTGCATCTTCAAGCCTTTCAACAAACTTCATGTGGTTGGAGTTTTGTTCTGGGTTATCATATGTTTTCACATTAAACAGTGTCAGGCTTCATTGCAATGATCTTCCCTAATTATGCCACAATGATTACCTGTTGTGATTATGTGCCCATTATTCATGGGACAGTATGTGAACATACATACATGTATGTGTGGTTTTTATGTGCTTTGTGATTATGTTGCAGATGGGGGACAATCAGGATTTTGTTCGGGTCTTGTTGGCAATGTACCAGGACCACGAATGCTTGTGGTGGCTGCGTTCACCTGATTATAAAAATAATCAGGTGAAGGATGTGGCCTATGGCCGCCTTGTGTTGCCCTCGCCCAAGAGCACCACCCTGGTGCGAGGTGGGATAAGGCCAAGATTAAGGCCAGGTTTAAGCACCTGTGCACCATCTTCAAAAAGGAGCACAACACTCTTGAATGGGAAGTGAGGAGATATGTGTGCCACAACTGTGGTACTATGACCTCCTCACTTTCACTCTGGATCAGGAGGATCCTCAGAGATTACGGTGCGCCAGGGAGTTTGCTAACAACACCATGGCCACATCCGAAGCCACCGCTCCATCACAGGAGGTACTTTTACTGAATCACCTTGTGTATGTTAATCCCTTGGTGGTAGTAGTCACGTGTTGTTTTGTCAAGTTCCTTCAGACACAATATTATGGGTGTTTTTCAAATACTCTGTGTTTTGGTGATGGGTCACACACTTGGCTCCTCTGTTTTTTTCTTGCTGGTTGTCGACACACATCACTTACCATGTTGTCCCCTCAGGTAAGCAGGGTGGACATTTTTCACTGTTTCATATTGTTGTTATATGTTGAATGTTTGTGTGGATCAAATACATTGGCATGGTACTGCTGCTGGTGCAGTAAATTTGCAATGGCTAATAGACTTTTTGTGGGACATGACAAGTGATTATTTTTTATTATTCCCTTCTTTACAGGAGCCACCGGAGCAGCAGACTACACTGGAGGGGTCACCCGCTCATGATCCTCCTCCTACAACTTCTTCAGGGGAGGTTGGGCCTAGTCCCAGCTCAGGAATCTCTAGACGACAAGCTCCAGGGGGAGCGGTGCATATTACATTGCGCTCCCCCAGTGGTATATACAGGCTCCCCGCTCCCCCACCCGTGGTATATACAGGCCCCCGCTCCCCCCAGTGGTATATACAAGCCCCCCCGTTTCCCCCCTAGTGGTATACAGGCCCCCGGTTGCTGCCGCACACCTGTAAAAGAATAGCTTTCATACTTACCCTCCTCGCTGTTACCGCACTCCTCCGGTATCCTTCCCGCTTCTACCTGGCCGGCCGTCGCAGCCACAATGACGTCATTGTTTCTGCACGGTCACATGACGCCGGGTAGAAGCGGGAAGGAGACGAGGACGCGCGATGACAGCGAGGAGGGTAAGTATGAAAGCTATTCTTTTACAGGTGTGCGGCAGCAACCAGGAACCTGTATACCACTTGGGGGCCTGTATACAACTGGGGGGGCCTGTATACCACTAGGGGGGCCTGTATACAACTGGGGGGCCTGTATACCACTAAGGGGGCCTGTATACTACTAGGGGGGCTGTATACCACTAGGGGGGCCTGTATACCACTGGGGGACCTGTATACCACTGGGGCTGCTGTATATACCGCTGGGGCCTGTATATACCACTGGGGAGGCTGCTGTAATACTGACTGGGGCCTGTATATACCACTGGGGAGGCTGCTGTATACCACTGGGGCTGCTGTATATACTGCTGGGGCCTGTATATACCACTGGGGAGGCTGCTGTATACTACCACTGGGGAGGCTGCTGTATACTACCACTGGGGAGGCTGCTCTATACTACCACTGGGGGGGCCTGTATACCACACTGCTGGGGGCTGTATACCTGTGCTGGGGTCCACCCTCTGCTTATACACGAGTCAATAGGTTTCCCCAAGTTTTGGGGGCAAAAGTAGGGGGGTCGGCTTATACACGGGTCAGCTTATACACGAGTATATACGGTAAGTCTTCTTCAGTACAATATTCCCCTCTTCATTTCCAGATCATGTCATCTCTAATGAATCAGTGTTCACTTTTGCGGATAAGGCATATCCTGTTTCTTTGTAGATATATCTCACTTAAAGCTATAAAATTGCATATAGAAGGTCTTTCCCTTGCTCTGCGGCGTTCTCAAGGCATAAAAACCATAGACAACTTATTTGAATTGGACAAGCTCCCTCCCTTCTCTAATTTGGCACAGAGGTTCTCTCTTTCCAATTCTTGTTTCTTTCAGTACATCCAAGTGAGTCATTTACTTGCTTCTTGCCACATACCAAGCTGTGTCCAGATGTTATCAGATAATACTTTGCATAAATTGTTCAAAAAAGAATATCCTAACCAGCATGGTGTTTCCATAATTTATAAACCATTGAACACACCTGATGACCAGACCAAATTACCATATATGACAGCTTGGGAGCAGCATCTATTGGTCTCGGCTACAGTAGATCAATGGTGGCATGCCATAACTCATGTTATAAAGTTATCATTATGCATTAACCACTTAGAACAAGCAAAAAAATACAGCTCAACTGGTATTTAACTTACCCAAAAATTGATAGGTTCCTGAAATGATACTTGTCATTATGTTTGAAAGGTTGTCTCAAAGGAGGCAATATGGGGCATGTCTGGTGGCATTGTCCCAACATCTAATCTTTTTGGGAAATTGAGGAGGATATCATGCTTTAGCGGCCGTCACACGCTGAGATATCGCTAGCGATATTGTAAGCGATCACGTGCACGCGCGATCGCTTACAATATCGCTCACATCGCTGGTGAGATGTCACACAGACAGACTCACCAGCGATGTGGGCCAGCGAGATCGCTGGTTACTATGGTACACATCGGGTAACTAGGCGCCGCGCGTCACATAGTAACCCGACGTGTACCATAGTTACCATCTCCCAGCATAGGCTCTGCCGCTGGGAGATCCTTCATCGTGGTGTTATACACCACGATGAGACAGATCGTGAAATCGTTCATCGCAAGATCTGAGCTCCGGAGCTCAGATCTCGATTTTGCGATTTCATCAATTCTCGCTCGTCGTATCTTGCCGTCACACGCACAGACAACGTTCACGCGATGTTAAATCTGGCGCGTTCAAGCGATATCTTTCGCGATATCGTAGCGTGTGACGGCCGCTTTTCACTGATTAAGATCCCTTTCACTCTGACTGGTCCCATGACAGTACTGGGGATAGGCTTGGAAGATTTACCATTTACCCTTGCACCTATAATTGCACACTCTTTAATTGCAGCAAAACAATGTCTTACTGAGCATTGGAAAGACACTTCTCTTCTTTGCCGAGACAAATTAATCTCTAAATTGAATTTACACTTTCAATATGAACTGATCCTGACACATGATCTCAAACATAAAAATTGGGTCATTATCCATTGGGACCCTTGGATATCTTCTGATTTATGCTCACCTCTATACTCCCCATGAATGCCTTGGACACATCACTCATGGTCATTATTGCCAATTGACTCACTTACCTTTATATCCATCTCATAGCTGAGTATTTCTACAAACTACAATACAGTGTGCTGTAATGTTTTAATAATCTTGTCTCCCCTTCTTTCCCTCTCCTTCACCCTTCTCTACACCGTTATCCTCTTTATACCTCCCCACTGTTAATAAACTTTTGTTACTGAATAAAAATGTATTGGTTAAAAAAAAGAATTCATTTACACCTCTCTTCAACAAAACACTACCTTCCCTTCCAATCAGGTCTGTTAATGGGTTTCAACCAACATGATAGAAGAGAAGGTGCTGCTCTGTCAAAATGACATTATTGAAAGCAATGGAGTCGCTTGCAGGAGCGGTCTGTGACCACTCAGAGTTGGCAGAAATAATCACCAGTTAAAAATAATACAAGTCCTGGATAACCACTTTTAGCGACATTAGACAGTAGTCAGGTTTTCTTTCCTGTAGTGAGATGATTTTGTTTATTTTGGGGTACACTTTATTATTTTTGCTTTTTTAATCTATTCACTTTATTAAGTAGAAGTCACGATGGCATAACCTAGAACCTAAGCAATGCTTCAGGGTATTATTTTCTACATTACCTCAACAATAACAACAAATTGTCCTTACAAGTCATGTAGTTAATAACCCCATTTTATCTGAGCACACACAGTGTTCCTAGAAATAATGATTTTACATTAAAGCATAGAAGTTCTTTCGATGTTTTGAGAATCCTGTCAGGAGTAATCCGTCTAATCTAATGTTGAAAGGTTGCCTTGACCTTACACTTGAAGAGACAACATGTTTCACAGCGAATGTGAGTACAATTAGGCATTGAACAGTTTATATTTGGTTCAGTTTTTGTTGTACAATACTAAAATACAAGTCACTGAAATTACAAATTCTACACAATTTCAAAAATATAGTTTTTGGCAATATTAACAATGATGACCCAAAACTATGAGGCAGTTAACTTAGATCCGAGAGCAGTATGGCCTTAGAAATGTGTGAGAATGAATGTCCGTATAGAGTAATCGTCTTTTTTTCTCTACAAATCAATAATGCAAATGAAGATGAGAAACTTCATATACATTCTACTCTTCATCTTCTTGGACTAATTATTCTCTCCTAATTATTGGATAAAACCTGTGAGCAGGAAAGGACAAGAGGCGAACGGAGGTGGAAGAGGCAGATACAGTCACTCTGCTGCACGTTCAACTGAAATAAGTTACATTTTAAATGTTTGTCATAATAAGTTGTAGAGTAATGTCTAGTGGGCTGTATGGCATCTAAGAGCAAGAAAGCATCTTTAAAGGGATCCTGGCACCCCCAAAATGCCTCATAAGGTATTAAAAGATGTCCCTAGAGCATGTTAACACTTATCCTACACTCCTTTTGGCTACTAAATGCATCTAGTGAAAATGAAGATAAACGTTATTAAACTCACTCATTAGCGATGTTAATGAGTAGCTACTGTATTTATAGTCACCCAGGCAGGCTCTCCCTCCTCATAATATCACGCCTCAATAGGTGTGATCTTGAATGCTGATTGAAATGCGCGCCTCCCCTCTCTCCTCTGAGCCGGCCGGGCTGCAGTGTGCGGCTGTATGACACGAATCGCGTCATTTCCGGCTTCGGGTGACGTGATTACACCCGCACTGCTCTGTTAGCTTCAAGCCGCGCACTGCGCATGCGTGCTGGAGGCATAATAGAGCGGCGTGGGTGTACCACGTCACCGAGGCCGGAAATGACGCGATTCAAGTCATACAGCCGCACTGCAGCCACGCCGACACACAGGAGAGCGGGGAGGCGCACATTTGAATCAGCGTTGAAGATCACGCCTATTGAGGCGTGATATTATGAAGAAGGAGAGCCTGCCTGGGTGACTATGAATACAGTAGTCACTCATTAACATCGCTAATGAGTGAGTTTAATAACGTTTTTATACATTTTCACTACATGCATTTAGGAGCCAAAAGGAGTGTAGGATAAGTGTTAATATGCTCTAGGGACATCATTTAATACCTTATGAGGCGTTTTGGGGGTGACAGGATCCCTTTAAAAGTATTAGGAAGAGAGTGAGTGAGCTTGCAAGTGTTTTTTTCTGTAGTGTTTTCTCTTAAGTAAGTATCCTTATCCTGCTATTGCACATCTTTATTCAAAGAAGATTGGTGAGTGCAGATAGGAACAGATTATACTACAGTATTAATGATGCCAATGAGTGGCTCAAACACAAGGATAGCATATGAACTTATTATGACTTAATGCCATTAATGAGTGGCACCAAATCAAATATCCCACATATTATTGTAATCCAGAGGGGGATACATATACAGGATCTATAGGAATCAAGATCACAAATATTTAATAGCAAAAGAGCAAATCATTCCTGTAATTACCGTAAATAAAAAGGCCCATATATATGGAACTATGTGATGGATTTAAAAAAAAAAAAAAAAGTGAAATCTCAAGGAAGCAGTGGGTTGTAGAATGAAAACCCTATTTGAGACAGTGAGAGGTCCTTTTCAATCCATAAAGTGAACACCATAAAAGCAGCAAAATTTAGTTTTTTCATAATATTGTCCCCCAAAAAAGTAGAATAAAATGCAATCAAAAAGTAATGTGAAAAGAAAATTTTTAACACCGAAAATGCCATTTTGTTTTACAAAAATCATATCTTCATATGGCTCCATTGATTGAAAAATAAAGTTTTACCTCTCAGACTATAGTGATGTAAAAACAAATGTTCGGAATAGAAGTAATAAAAATAAAAAATAAAATCACTATAGATAAGAGATAAAAAAAGAATAAATGACACAAAAGGGTATTAATAAAAACTTTCAACCAAAAAAACAAGCCCTCACACTGCTCCAGCAGTAAAAAAAAAAAATTTTTTATAGATCTCAAAACATGACTTTGCAAAGAAAATTTTTATTTATTTTTTTTAAAAAAAGCTTTTTATATACTGTGTAAGGCCCTGTGCCCATGATGCATTGTTTGATGATTTTTATGTAGATTTTGAGAATCTGCATCAAAATCTGCATGTCTATCCTTCCTGAAGTCAGCAAAGTCTAGGACAGGTCAGAAGCGCTTAGCCCATTGAATTTTTTCTTTGCAGATTTGGTGTAGACTTTGGTGTAGAAAAAAGAAATCTGGACCACATGTGCAAGGAAAATAATAAAACAACCGGAACACTTTCCGACCTGTCATAGATTTTGCTCAGGATAGACGTGAAGATTTTTATGCAAGTTCTCAAAATTTGCATAAATAAAAGCATTAAACAATGTACCCTGGTAACCGGGCCTAAAAGTAGCAAAACATAAAAAAAAATCAAAATGTGGTATCACTGTCATTAAACTGACCTGAACTCCAAAGCTATCTTTAGCAATCATGAGAAAATTAATAATGTAAAAAAAAAATGTGAATTTAGCCTTAAAAGCAATCTAAATGTTATTTGCCCCAAAATGATACGAATAAAAGCTTCTTCCCTTCCTACATAAAGGAGGCCACGCTAAGGTTTGTCATCTATCAACAGAAATATAGAGGGTTTCCACCTTACTGTTAGCACTAAGGTGCTGGAAAGCAGCTTAAAAAATCCAGAGAAATCTGTGCTCCCAAGACCAAATGGACTCTGAAGAGATGTTACTTCTGTTCTGAGCTGCACAGTGCTGTTTCTGATCACATATGAAGTATTTGTTGGAAATGTTACAAATTGTTTGTTCATTTTCCTCTACTGCACCTTCTGAAAATGAAAATTTGGGGCTAAAGCAACATTTTAATGGAAAAAATGTAATTTTTCAATCTCACCACCAGCCGCTAAAATTCTGTGAATCACCTTTTCATAAAAGATGGTAACTTTAGAGGAGTCAGTTCCAAAATGGGGTTACTTATGGGTAGGGATGGGCGAACATCTCGTATTTCCCCATGGTCGGGATTGGGGTCGCCCTGTTAAAGCAATGAAAGTGTTGCTAATCATCATCATTACATTTACTGGGTCCACGTTATACGGTCCAGCTGTGCGGCAGCGCAACGTCACTTCTGGGTTTCCGGGGGATTAGTCACGTGACCGGCTCCAACAGCCAGTCATATTTGGGCAAAAGATAACGGGTGGCCCGGAAGTGATGTAGACTCAGTAAATATATCAGCTGTATTAACTTTTACATTGCTTTAACAGGGTGGGCCCAAACCTGAACATAGGGAAATACGAGATGATCGGCCATCCCTACTTAAGGAGATTTAGTGCTGTTTTGGCATGTTGGGTACTCATTAAATGCGACATGGTGCCTGCAGTCTATTCCAACCAAAATTACGTGCTAAAAGTTAAAGCACAAACATTATATTATTACCTAATATGGGGAATCATCGTACTCGAAGTTTAACCACAAATTTTGGGTTCCATTTTCATCAGTCTCTGCTGCAGATTTCATGTTTTTTTTGGTGCAATTTTGTCCTAAAACTGCATGCATTATGTTCATACGCATCTCCTGGCCCAAAAAAGCACCAAAACATCAACATTTTTGCCTCGGATTTCATGCTTTTTGGAGCTATTTTGGCCTAAAACTGCATGCATTGTGTTCATATGCATCTGCTGGCCCAAAGCAGAACCATTTTTGTTGTGGTTTCTGTTGCAAATGTAAGGCTTTTTTGGTGCAAATTTGGCCTAAAACTGTATGCATTGTGTTCAATGTGTCGATATGCATCTCCTGGCCCAAAGAAGCACCAAAATGCACAGTTGACACAGTGACGCAGTTGAACCCTATTTGTAAAATTATTCCCTAAAATAATTTAAAAAAATGACGTGGGGCTTTGCCGTAACTTGTATGCCAGCCAGTTACAGCAGGCAGCTACAGGCTCCTCCCTACCCCAGCTGCCTATTTTTACCTGGCTGGAAACCAAAAATATAGGGAGGCCCTTTTTTTTATTATTTCATGAATGGGGATTCACCTTATTTTTGGCTTCAAGTCAGGTACAACTAGGCAGCCTGGGGCTGGAATCATCAGCCCATAGTGGCCCAAGCTTTCTGGGCTCCCCCGCTGCGAATTGCAGCTCACAGCTGCCCCAGAAAATGATGCATTTATAGAAGATCCATTTTCTGCGCTGTACCCGGACTCATCCAGTGGCCCTGGTGGCGGTGGCACACTGGGTAATAAGGGGTTAATTCCAGCTTTGTATTGTCAGCTGGCACTAAGCCAAAATTCATGATGTTAGTCCAAATTAGGCTGAACCACCATGAATTTCTAGTAAAAATTAAAAAAAACACACAACACAGCAAAAAAAAAAAATTATTAGGAACAAAACAGAACAAATTTAGGGACTCCATCTTTATTACAAAAAAAATCTTCGCTCTGACGTAATCCACAGGTCTTCTTATCTTCAGCAGCTATGCTAGAACATTGCCAGCAAACATGTCTGCTGGCAAAGACTGACAAGAGATGTAGCAGAGCTGAAGATCAGATATCTAGTGCTCAGATGTTATCATTACAAGTGTGACTCATATTCATAATTACAACTGAAATGTGTAGATCTGTACACCCTCTTACAGGCAGGCAAACTCTTAACTCTTCTCACTCCACTTAATAAACCCTAGGCTCCCCTACACTGCAGAATGACCCCTAGAGGCAACCAATATTAAAACAAACAATTTATACAGAAGACAAAGTATAATTAAAAGTCACACATACAGATGCATCTCAATGAATTAGAATATCATCAAAAATGTAATTTATTACAGTAATTCAACAGACAAAGTAAAACTCATATATTATATAGAGTCATTACAAACACAGTGATCTATTTCATGTGTTTATTTATGTTAATGTTGATGATTATGGCTTACAGCCAATGAAAACCCAAAAGTCATTATATCAGAAAACTAAAGTAAAGAGGATGAAGGGTCTGAGAGATAAAATTTTACCTTAATAGGTATCAGAGGCTTCACCTTGTGTTGTTGTGAGAGTCAAAACCACTATAAAGCATATCACGGCTGCTGGAGTCCCCAGTGTGGTGCATAGAGTAAGGAGGATGAAGGGTCTGAGAGATAATATATTACCTAAATAGGTATCAGAGGGTTCACTTTGTGTGGTTGTGAGAGTCACAACCACTATAAAAGCATAAAATGTCTGCTGCAGTCCCCAGCATGGTGCATATAGACTAGGGATGATGAAAGGTTAAAAACTGTGTTACCATATTCCACGAGACATCAAAGGGTGAATATAATATTGATTTATTAGTCAACGTGTTTCAGGGCTCCCTGGTCCCTTCTTCAGGACAAATCAATATCATATTGCATGTTTCAGGGCATTTCAGGGAGCCCTATAACGTGTTGACTAATAAATCTCTCATGGAACATGGCAGCATGGTTTTTAACCCTTCATCCTACCTATTTTCATTTTATTTTATGAGATAATGGCCTTTGGGTTATCATTGGCTGTAAGCTATAATCATCAACATTTACAGAAATTAATTTGAAATAGATCACTCTGTTTGTAATGATTTTATATAATATTTGCATTTCACTTTTTGTACTAAATTACTGAAAAAAAATATTTTTTGATGATAAATCACATAAAAATAGTCGGGATCTTCAGGGGAGAAGCAGTCGTCTCTTCCTGGCACCAGCCACCTCCTTACATTATCTTGGTTCTATTCATTGAACACAGCACACTGCCAGACAAAAAACATGGCCATCTGAATGGGGCCTAAGGTGACAGCTTTTTGGACATTCTTTGGCAAAAATATACTATAGTAAGAACAGAAGATTTCATAATAAATGAATTGTGATGTCGAATAATGTATATTTACATAATTATAGTACAGTTGAAAAAGACACCAAGTGCATCAAGGTCAATATATTAAGACACATACCGTATATACTCGTGTATAAGCCGAGTTTTTCAGCCCAAAATTTGGGCTGAAAAGTCCCCCCCTCGGCTTATACACGGGTCTATACGGTAGACCCGTGTGGTGGGGGCTGTGTGGTGGGGGCTGTGGAGGCTGGAGGAGGCGGGGGGGGCTGCTGTATGAGGGCCCCGTCACGTGGGGCCGCTCATTATATATGCACTGCTTCCCCCTGTCAATCAGCGCAGGGGGAAGCAGTGCATATGGCCCCCCCCAAAAGCTGGCACTGTCCCCCCTTGTAAGGGCCCCCCCCGGTGCTTATACATTACCATTCCGGTTTTCTGATCAGCGCGGCTCCTCCGTGCTGCGTCGCCGTCTTCATCCTCCCGCGCTCGCTGCATCCATCCGGGTTCTCCGGCGGTCGCAGCGATATGACGTCATCGCGCGACCGCCGGAGATCCTGGATGCAGCCAGCGCGGGAGGATGAAGACGGCGACGCAGCACGAAGGAGCCGCGCTGATCAGAAAACCGGAATGGTAATGTATAAGTAGCGGGAGGGGGAGGCCTTACAAGGGGGGACAGTGCCAGCTTTTGGGGGCTGCTGGGTACCCCCTGGGGGCTGCTGGGTACCCCCTGGGGGCTGCTGGGTACCCCCAGGGGGCTGTTGGTACCCCCAGGGGGCTGTTGGTACCCCCTGGGGGCTGTTGGTACCCCCAGGGGGCTGCTGGGTACCCCCTGGGGGCTGTTGGTACCCCCAGGGGGCTGCTGGTACCCCCTGGGGGCTGTTGGTACCCCCAGGGGGCTGTTGGTACCCCCAGGGGGCTGTTGGTACCCCCAGGGGGCTGTTGGTACCCCCTGGGGGCTGTTGGTACCCCCAGGGGGCTGTTGGTACCCCCAGGGGGCTGCTGGGTACCCCCAGGGGGCTGCTGGTACCCCCAGGGGGCTGCTGGGTACCCCCTGGGGGCTGTTGGTCCCCCCTGGGGGCTGTTGGTCCCCCCTGGGGGCTGTTGGTACCCCCAGGGGGCTGTTGGTACCCCCAGGGGGCTGCTGGGTACCCCCTGGGGGCTGCTATATGTACCCCTGGGGGCCTGCTGTATACTACCACTGGGGCTGCTGGGGCTCCTGTATACTACCACTGGGGCTGCTGGGGCTCCTGTATACTACCACTGGGGCTGCTGTATACTACCACTGGGGCTCCTGTATACTACCACTGGGGCTGCTGGGGAATCTGTATACTACCACTGGGGCTGCTGGGGCTCCTGTATACTACCACTGGGGCTGCTGGGGCTCCTGTATACTACCACTGGGGCTGCTGTATATACCACTGGGGCTGCTGGGGCTCCTGTATACTACCACTGGGGCTGCTGGGGAATCTGTATACTACCACTGGGGCTGCTGGGGCTCCTGTATACTACCACTGGGGCTGCTGGGGAATCTGTATACCACACTGCTGGGGGCTGTATAACTGTGCTGGGGTCCACCCTCGGCTTATACACGAGTCAATAGGTTTTTCCAGATTTTTGGGGCAAAA
Source organism: Allobates femoralis (assembly GCA_033576535.1). Taxonomy (NCBI): domain Eukaryota; kingdom Metazoa; phylum Chordata; class Amphibia; order Anura; family Aromobatidae; genus Allobates; species Allobates femoralis. Next base: position 369,112,622 of record JARQOC010000001.1, on the reverse strand, counting down.
GTAGGGGGGTCGGCTTATACACGGGTCGGCTTATACACGAGTATATACGGTATTTTCAGGACAAAAATATCCACTGTGTGGGCAATGTTGGAGATGTTTATTATCATCATTAAAATGTTTTTATTAATTTTTCAGGATGTTTTTAAAAATGGCATATTCTGCTCCAAGACTTTGTTACAAGTGGTAATGATGATGTTTTAGAGCTTAAAAAATGCTGAAATTATAACAAATCTTAAATACGGTAACCACTTTAAAAGGGTGAAAAATAACATATTCTTTATAATAAGATTATTGCCACACCTCTGTTAACCGATGGCTCTATATGATATGTTAATTGTAGCCTGAGTATTTACAATATTGTGAATGGCTGTCATGTTAATAATACATATATAACACTTAGCATTTGAAAATGACACAAAACTGATCTAGTAAATATTATTTCCATTTACTCTGATAGAGGTTGCCATAATACAGGCTGAGTAGAGATCTAACAATCCATTATAGTGTTGTGTAAGCATCATCATCACCCTATTGCCCTGAATGAAAAACAGCTTAGTAAATACATTACATTGATTTTAGAGGACCTTTTTCAGATTGCTATTATGCAAAGAAAGCATTTAGAGGATTCACAGATAAGCAAAATACAGTTCCATGAGCAAAGACACAGTGAACTAAGAGACAAAATTCAGTGGCGTTACTAGAGTCTGATGGACTCCGATGCGAAATTTGGCGCTGCCTCCCCCCTCCACACACACACATACACATTGGTCAGATGTATGGGACCTTGTATATTTCCTGGTATATATGATCCCCTTCCTGGTATATATCGTCCTCCTAGTAATATATATGATTCTACTCCTGGTATATACCTTATCTTCCTGTTATATATGGTCCTCCTCCTTGTATATATGGTCTTCCTTGAGTATATATGTCCCCTTTCTGGTATATATGGTCCTCCTTGTGTATATATGTCTACTTCCTGGTATATATGGTCATCCTGCTTGTATTTATGGTCCTCCTTGTGTATATATGTCACCTTACTGATATATATGGTCCTCCTTGTGTCCCCTTCCTTGTATATATGGTGCTCTTTGTGTTCCTTAGCTGGTATATATGGTCCTCCTTGTATCCCCATCCTCGTATATATAGTCCTCCACAAATTTATGACCCCATCCTGGTTTAAATAGTCTCCATCCTTGTGTATCTATACCCATTCTGTCCCTAAGGCATAAGTGAAAACAAAACATTCCACTCACCTTTCCTCTGCTCCCACATCACCAGGAGTCCTTCTGTAGCCAGTGCACAGTGGCTGGCCTGGGAGATGACATCAGAGTGCATGGACAGGGGGCACAAAATGGTGATGTCACTCTCATGCGCAGGCCCCTGTCACTGTACCTCCAACACCTCACAGCCACTATGCTGTGCCATCAGCATGTATCACAGTACAGGGACGCGACAGGCAGGGGCGTAACTACAATAGGTGCTGGGGTTGCAATCGCACCGGAGCCATGGAGCCTAGGGGGCCCCAAAAGTTATTTTGGCCTATAAAGACTAACTCTATTAAATATTTGCAATTATTGTGGGCACCATTGGAGCTTTTGTATCGGTGCCCATGAGTTTCAAGTTACGTCACTGCCGACGGGTCTCTGCTCCGCAATACATTTCAGCTGGATCTACATCCTCAGCGAGGTGACAGATCCAGCTGAAGCAAGTGCTGGGGTTGCTGGGCCCATATAGCCCTGGGCCCGGTCGCAGTCGGGACCCCTGCGACTCCATTCGTTATGCCCCTGTATGGAAGTTACATGGGAATGCTGATACCCTGTCAAGGGCAGACAGGAGGTTATGTAAGAAGGCATCAGGTAAAGTAATAGACAGTAAGGTGGCTAGCCTTCCGTCATGTAAATCCTGTGAAGTCTGTACCGGTAACACTAGGATAAGGAGTAGATTGTTTGAGTAGATTCAGGCTCTGGGATTTAGGAGTGGCCTGAGAGTCTGGGTAAGAAAAGGTTGCTCCTATACTCAGGGCTGCCACTAGGAATTTCCGGGCCCCTGACTGTCAAAATGTTTGGGCCCAACTGACCCTCTGCCCAGCCTCCACCCCAGCTCTGCCTCCACCCATGTTCCACCTCCGCCCATACCTTATATTCATAGTGAAAAATTTAAACAGCACCAAAAATAACCTCAATTTATGTGCAAAGCTTTCCCAACCAGCAATACAGATAGTTCTTTACAATAGAGTAAATAAAGGAAAAACAGCACAAAAAAATAGAAAAAAGTGGACTTTATTGCCCAATGCGTGGCCAAGTCATTGGGCAATTAAGTCCACTTTTTTCTAAATTTTTGTGCTGTTTTTTCTTTTTTTATACTCTTTCACTATTGTATATTACACACACACACTTGAGACTGCTGTAGGCTGAATACACAATAGCTTTATGTAGAATAGAGAATACACAATAGAGATGGCTGCAGGCCATATAGACAATAGAGACAGCTGCTGGCTATACACACAGTACAGAATACACAATAGAGACTGCTGCTGGCTGTACACAATAGAGAATACACAATAGAGACTGCAGCTGGCTGTATACACAATGGAGATGGCTGCAGGGCAAATGCACAATGGAGATAGCTGCCGGACAAATGCACAATGGAGACGGCTGCGGGACCTATGCACTTTGGAGACTTCTGCGAGATGTATGCACATTAGAGACTGTTGCAGGTCGTATGCACATTAGTGACTTCTGCGGGATGTATACACATTGGAGACTTTGCAGGACGTATACACAGAGACTGCTGGCCATATGCAGAGACTGACAGCTGTATATGTGTATACACAGACAGCACTCTACTGTATATACAGGTCCACACTATATACATACAGTATATAGATACACAAATACAGCATATAGTGTGGACTTGTATAGAGTATAGTGCTGTGTAGAGACAGACACACAGAATGTGACAGAGAAACAGATAGAGAGACAGACATAGAGACAGACATAGAGACTGACAAACAGAGACAGAGAGAGACAGAGACAGAGAGAGAGACAGACAGACAAAGAGACAAACAGACAGACCGAGAGACAGACAGACAGGCAAGCATACTCCCCACCAGCACCAGTAGAGGCGGTGAAAGCAGCAGCAGCTCTGTCTTCACTCCAGTCCCTTGCGTCCTGCCGGTACCCATGTGAGTTCTGGTTTGCGGGCCGCAGCGCTGTAGTGGTGATGGACAGGAGACCTGGGCCGCTCAAGAGCTGAGAAGCTCAAGGCCCACCCCCTCAGCTCTCCTCCAGGCCCACGTGACTTCCAGTTTATGGGCCGCAGTAGCGGTGATGGACAGGGTCCACTCAAAAGGTGAGGGGTGAAGCCTGGCAGTGATTGACAGGAGAGGGGGCCCGTGCAAAATGTGAGGGAGTGGGGTCCGGAGGAGATCAGGGCCCTGACAGCTGTCACATTAGTCAGGCCCCGATGGCGGCCATGCCTATACTCCAGATATGCCTTATAGGCTTAATAGAATTCAGCTGAGACTGCTCAGATAACTGAACTGTGCTGTAAGTGAACAGTTGTGCTTGATGGAAGCATTTACATCTATTAATTTACTTTGTTTTGCCTTACCTGAAGAAATCACTATAACGTTATAAAACAGTCTTCCAAATGCAGAGCACTACAGGAGTGTGACCTGGACGGAGGCAACAATCATAGAATGAAGATTTTGCCCAGGCACCTCCCTTAAGGGGAGGGTGACTTTTATACACAAAGCATCACAGCACAGACATCCCTAATAGAGAACAGATGCTCTGCAGCTTTAAGTATGAGCATGAGGCGGGGCGCTCTTCCTAATAGCACTTCCAGGAGACCTGCCAAGGGAACGCAGACTCCTAGCAGAGAAAGAAGCCACAGATCGCCTGGCACCAAGAACAAGGTAAGCAGTACTAGTCTAACCCTATGATGAGTGCCGGTCTCTCTGTCCATCAGAGATCGTCTTTGCAGCCGAGGGCATGACAGTATCCTCCCCCTTGTGCCCCCCCTTCTTCAAACCTGCCAGTAACTTTCTGAGGAGGACCGGAGCATCAATGTTCTCCTCAGGTTCCCAGGATCTCTCTTCGGGGCCGTATCCTTTCCAGTTGATCAGAAAGAGCATCCTGCCACCTCTCTTCTTCATGGGCAGGATGTCCTTAACTTCATAGATGTCCTTAGTACTGACAGGAGAAAGAAAATTACCTGGATTCTGGACATAGTAACCGAGAACAACTGCAACTGGCTTCAGCAGGGAGACATGGAAGGAATTATGGATCCTTAAGGAGGCAGGCAACTTCAAACGATAGCACACATCGTTCATCCAGTGGAGCACTTCAAAGGGACAGATGTAATGAAGAGCCAGCTTGTAAGAAAGAACCTTAAAATTGATATGCCTGGAAGACAGCCATATTTTTTCTCCGGGTTGGACAGGTGGAGAATCCAGACGTCTCTTATCTGCATGCTCCTTTGTTTGAACCGATGCCTGCTCCAGAGAGGTCCTGGTCTCCGTCCAGACCTTCGTGAAGTCCTTGGCCAGGGACTCAGCCGCAGGATTTCTGGAAGCGAGAGGCAGTAGATTTGGGATCCTAGGATGCTGTCCATAAACAATGAAAAACGGAGAGTTAGAGGAGGACTCACCGACATGGTTGTTGTAGGAAAACTCTGCCCATTGCAGCAAGTCGGTCCAGTCGCTGTGGTGACAATTCACGAAGTGTCCCATATAGTTGGTAAGGACATGAGTTACTCTCTCCACTTGGCTGTTAGATTGTGGGTGGTAGGCTGAGAAGTCCAGGGTGACATCAGCTTACAGAGGGACCGCCAGAATCGGGAGATGAATTGAATTCCTCTGTCAGAGACAATGTGGATTGGAAGTCCGTGAAGATGCAGGACATGCTGGATGAAGAGCTCTGCGGGTTTAGGAGCGGAAATTAGACCAGACAGCGGCATGTCTTGTCTCATCTTGGAGAACCGATCAACCAAAACCAGATTACTGTACAACCTGATGATACTAGCAATGTGTTGCCAGGGAGCAGGTGGAATCAGGTGCAGGAGAAAGTGACCAGCTGGCAATTTCTTGGGAGGGACAGGCTGCAATGAAGTCCAGAACATCTTGGCACAAGGTGGACCACTGGTAGTGTTGAGATATCAGCTGTAATGTCTTCTTTTGTCCAGCATGGCCGAAAGGCTTAGAAGAATGACTGCAGCGTAGGACTCGCTTCTTGTCTCTCTAAGTTACAAGGGATCTAACCGGGGGAAAGTTGCGACAGCCTGACTGGAGCCACCGTGACCATCTTAGATGGTTCATTGATATGCTGAGGCTCCTCTTCAAGGTCGTCTGACAGAAAGGACCTGGATAGCATATCAACTTTGATATTCTCATCTGCAGAACAGAAATGGAGAGAAATTGAACTGAACAAAGAATAAGAACCAAAGAGCCTGGCGAGGGTTGAGTCTTTGGGCAGACTGACCATAGAACAGATTCTTATGATCAGTGTAAATGATAACTGGATGAACTGCGCCTTCAAGCAGATATTGCCATTCTTCTAAGGCTAGCTTAATTGCCTGTATGTCTTTATACCCAATTGAGTAGTTACCTTCTCAGGGCAAGAATGCCTTGGAGAAGAAATCACAGGTCACCATCTTACTGAAGGCAGTTTTTGTGTGAGGACTGCTCCGGTTTCGGATGACGAACCATCCCCTTCAAGGAAAAACTGCTTCTTGATCATTGGTCTGTGAAGAGCCGAAGCAGTAGAGAAGGCTTGTTTGAGAGAGGCGAAAGCTGACTCGGCCTCTGGAGTCCAACTCTTAGGCTTAGAACCTTTACAAGTAAGGGCGGTGAGTGTTCTTACCTGAGAAGAGAAATGGGGAATGAACTGCCAATAGTATTTGGCGAATCACAGTAACCGCTGAATGTCCTTGATTCTGTCAGGTCGGGGCCACTTAAGCACGGTGGAGACCTTCTCTGGATCCATCTCGAGACCTGTATCAGAAATTATATAACCAAGAAAGGGTAAGGACCTCTGTTTAAACAGACATTTCTCAAACTTTGCATAGCCATGATTCTTTCCCAATCTTTGAAGAATGAGACGGACATTCCTCCTGTGAGTTGGTAAGTCGGGAAAAAACACCAGGATGTCGAGCAGATACACCAACACACAGACATAGAGTAGGTCACAAAATACGTCATTGACAAACCCCTGGAAGACAGCGGATGCGTTGCTTAACCGGAAGGGCATCACTCGATATTCGTAGTGACCTTCTTGCGTGTTGAAGGCGATTTTCCACTCACCTTTAGATCGATTGTATTCTGACAAGGTTGTAAGCCCTACGGAGATACAACTTGGTGAAAATCCTGGCACCTCAAAGACGATCAAAGAGCTCAGGAATTAAGGGAAATGGGTATTTGTTTTTTACCGTTATTTGGTTGAGACCACAGTAGTCGATGCACGGGCGAAGAGAACCATCTTTCTTCTTGACGAAAAAGAACCCGGCTCCAGCCGAGGAGGAGGACTTAGGGATAAACCCTTGAACCAAATTCTCCTTGGTGTAATCGGACATGCCTTGAGTCTCTGTAGGCAGGAAACCTGAGTTTGCTGAGGACCCAGAGATGGCCCTGTAACATACGTTTTGGAGGGGCCGCTCTTACTTAGACATTTGGGCAGCCCCTCCCTCATTGATAATCAGATAGTGCAATGCATATTCCATAGCAGTTTACAATGTGCCCATTTTAGTGTTGGGCTTCACCCTCCACCTCCTTCTCCTCCACCTCACATTTGCAGGCCTAAATCAAATGTTCATAGGGCCTGCAGTAGGCAGGAAACTTGAGATTGCTGAGGGCCCAGAGATGGCCCTCTAATGTACGTTTTGGAGAGACCGCTCTTACTTAGATATTTGGAAGGGCCCTTCTCTACACTTTTGGGAGGGACCCCCTTTATACATTTGGTGCTGAAACCACTGCGTTAAGAGTAACACAGCATAAGCAAAGCCATGGTTGCTGACACTGAAGGTCATCTCATCTGTGAATTAGTGAGTGCCCTTCTTTATACATTAGTGAGGGCCCTTCTCTATACTTTGGGAAGGGCCCTCCTCTATTTATTTGGTAGGGCCCTCTATACATTAGGGAGGGCCCTCCTTTATTCATTTGGGAGGGCCCTCTATACATTTGGGATGTGGCGAGCATTGATGCACAAGTATTTAAGGACCCACGGCCAAAAGAAAGTCACTTTGAGGAACCTCTATCCGGGACCAAGTGCCTCTATGTCCGCGCCGCTGCTCCAAATGAATATCAGAAACACCGGAATATTTTAAGCAAGAAATCTTCAGCTTTATTTTCCTGGAAAATAAAGCTGAAGATTTCTTGCTTAAAATATTCCGGTGTTTCTGATATTCATTTGGAGCAGCGGCGCGGACATAGAGGCACTTGGTCTCGGATAGAGTTTCACCCCCACGCTGTGGAAGTGCAGTTCCTGCTGCGGCTGCTGTATTTAGGCGATTGAGCTGGTTGTGGGCTGCACAACCGAACCAGGTGAGCAGTTTTTATACTGTATGGGATTCACCTCCTATATTAGGATAAGACCCTATGCGCATTCTCATTTTTTAGACTTTGAGAAACGTGATTTACTGTCTTACTGTCTCCAGATAATTAGGATGATGATTATGAGACACAGTTGCCATCAGGTCAACCTACAATCTTATCTCAATTGTGAAGGAGGATGACACAGAACATGAGTTGGTCGATGATGAGTCACTCATCCGACCTGAGCCATTGGCATGCATAGCCATCACAGCAACACAGAGGAAGACTGATTTTTAATACCAACACAGGTGCCAAGGGGTACTGGTTTAACCAGACTGCGAACTGGGTCAACTGTGCCCAAGAGCACCCCCACTGTGGCCCAAGTCAGGACATGGGGGCGTTCAGCCGCTGTCTGGAATTTGTTTACTAAAAGTCCTTCAGACAAAAACATTGTAATCTGTAGCATCTGCCATACCAAGCTGAGAAGAGGTCAGGGCAAAGGCAACCTGTGCACCACGAGTATATGTAACCACTTGGTAGCCAAACACCCCAGTAGGTGGGTGGCACACCAGAGAACAATATCTGTGTCTGCAGGTCAAACCACTGCCATGTTGCCTGTGCTTTGTTCTTGACAATCTGCTGTCTATCAAGCAGGCTCTCTTACCTCCTGCCCACAAGGTGCGGTTGCAAAGAGAAAGCAAACATAAACTTCCTCCACTTAGTCCAAGCGAAGCGTCAAGTCGTCCATACTAGAGAGCTTGGAAAGGAAGCGTAAATAACCAGCCACATACCCGCAGGCACAAACACCAAAATCTCACATTTCAAATTGCTATCTGTGGAGATGTTGACATTTAGGCTTGTGGGAACAGAATGTGTACGTGATCTCTTGCCTGTTGCTGCCCCATGATACTTGGTTTATAGCCACCACTATTTTAGACAGTGTGCTGTCCACGACTTAAATAAGCATGTGTGAAGCAATATCAATCGTGCTGTCACCAATTCTGTAACTAGGAAGGTCGACATAACAACAGACACGTGAAGAAGTTGTTGTGGACAGTGAGGGATGAAACATTTCTGTGAAGGCACACTGGGTGAATTTGGTGGAGGGTGGGACAGAGTGACAGCAAGGGATATCACATCACACATCACACATCCTACACATGCCAAGAGAAGTCGGCCTAACTTCCAGCATGGTTTCCATCTACTCGTATGCCAGTTACTGTCTTTCCTCCTTATCATCCATGTCATTCTGCAGCCCTTAAATCAATTGTTCACAGGGTCTGCAAACCTGAGATTGGTGAGGGTCCAGAGGTGGCCCTGTAAAATATGTTAGGCAGAGCCCACCTCTATTCATTTGGGATGGCCCTCCTCTATTTATTTGGTGCTGAAACTACTGCTTTAAGAATAACACAGCTGTGACGCGAGTCGCTACAGAAATAGCTAAGTCTCAGAGGTGAAGAAACAGACAACAATAATAGAAAGTAAATATAATAAAATTACTTACTGGAATTAAAGGGAGGTTAAGATGATCCAAGGTCAGGTCCAGGAAATAGCACAGTAACAGCAAAAGGCAATCAGAGATGAAGTTCAATTCACAAGCCGATGTTAAGAAAACCAGGAGGGCAAAACATAACACAGGGGACAGGGTAAAGAAATAGTCAGGTCAAAGGCAAATAGTCAAAGTCAGGTAAGGGAATAAAGTCAGACTGAGTCAGGAACAGAGCACAGGAAGATCAAACCTACACAGACAGAGGCCAGTGTACAATTGACACTGAATGAAGGGGCACGCCTGCTTAAGTAGAGGCCTGATCAGGGGAAAATGAACACAGATGATTGCAGCACAGACTGAGAGCTTCCACAACTATAGTAACAAAACAAGGACAGAGTGGAAACGATGACACACAACAAAAGAAACAAACAAGAGCAGAGTGGAGATCGAAACAACAGCATAAGCAAAGCCATGGTTGCTGGCACTGAAAGTCATCTCATCTGTACATTAGGGAGAGCCCTGCTTTATACATTTTCCGAGGGCCCTCCTCTATTCATTTGGGAGGGCCCTCTATACATTTTGGAGGGCTCTCCCTTATACATTTGGGAGAGCCTTCCTTTATACATTAGGGAGGGACCTCCTCTATACTTTGAGAAGGACCCTTCACAGTCTGCTGTCCATGAAGCAGGCGCTCCCACCTCGTTTTCACAAGCTGTTACACAGACATAGCAACCAACATCAACCATGTTCACTTTTTTTGTGTCAGCAAAGTGAGCTGTTGTCCCAGGTCTTGGAAAGGAAGCGTAAATACACAAACATCCTCCCACAGGCAAAAACATTAAATGGTCACATTGCCAAATTGCAAGCCATGCAGATGTTTCCCTTTAGGCTTGTGGGAATTAAGTCTTTCCATGATGTCTTGGCTGTCGCTGCCCCAGGATACTGGTTTCCTAGCCAGTGGCACCACTATTGTACCCGGTGTTCTGACACTGCTTTAGAGAAGCATGTGTTAAACAATATCAACCATGCTGTCAGTAATGCCGTAACCGGGATGGTCCACGTAGCAACAGACACATGGAGATGTTATTGTTGACAGTCAAGGACAATACATTTCTCTGACGGCACACTGGGGAAACCTGGTGGATGGGGGGGACAGAGTGACAGCCTGGGACATCACACATCCTACCCATAGCAAGAATAGTCAGCCTAACTTCATCATGGTTTCCATCTACTTGCATGCCAGTTTCTGCCTACTCTCCTACTCTTCTTCCTCCTCCATGTCATTCTGCACCCCTCAAATCAATTAATCACAGGGCCTGCAAAGCTGAGTTTAGTGAGGGCCTAGAGGTCGCCCTGTAACATATGTTTGGGAAGGCCCTCCTCTATTCATTTAGAAGGGCCGTCTATACATTTCCGAAGGCCCTCCTTTATACATTTGTGAGGGCCCTCCTCTACACTTTCAGGAGGGCCCTCGTCTACACTTCTTGGGGTAAAACCACTGCCTTAAGAATCACACAGTATAAGCAAAGTCATGGTAGCAGGCACAAAGGTCATCTCATCTGTACATTAGGAGGGGTCATCCTTAATACATTTTTGAGGGTCATCCTCTATAGTTTGGGAAGGGCCCTCCTCTATTCATTTGGCAGGGTCTCCTATACATTTTGGAGGGCCCTCCTTTATACATTTGGGAGGGCCCACCTTTATACATTAAGGAGGGCCCTACTCTATACTTTGGGAAGGGTCCTCTGTACATTTTGGAGGGCCCTCCTGTATACATTTGTGAGGGCCCTCATCAAGTGGACTCCCATTGCTACAGAGGCGACTCCAAACCCCAGTTTGCATGGGCTGGAGAGGAGGAGGTGGAGGCGAGGCAGCGTGAGGAGAGGATGGGTATTGTTACTTGTGTTGGTGACACAGAACCTTTGCCTGTTTGAAGGTTGGCCCACATGGCACAGTTCCTGTGTGTCTGGTTTAAGATCTTTGCGTGATACACATTTTCAAAAACAACCTATACCAGCTAGCCACCTTTCTCGACCTACGCTACAAGGAGAAAATTTCTTCTCTCCTTTTTGAGTTACAAAAGGGTACACAATGGAATCTTTCAAGAGGTGGCATTGTACATCACTTGCTGAACACATCAACTTCTGACAATGCTGATGGCTGAGGTACTGGCCATTTTCAACAGCAAGGATTAATATGGAGAGACACGCATGCCTGCTACAACAGAAGTCGGAAGGAAATGTACACAAACTGGGCCATTTTAAGTGAACCAGCATATCAGCAAGGACTATCTGTGCCTGTGACAATGCCAAGGAGATAGAAGTTGAACAAGATGCTAAAGGGATATTTAACTAACCATACCTAGGTCATTCATGATCATTCACTTACCTTTAAATATTGTGTGTCCAAGCTGAACACTTGGCCTCACCTATCCTTATACACCTTGGAGGTGCTGGCCTTCCCTGCTGCTAGTGTCATGTCAGAGCATATTTTCTGTTATGGTGGGGCAATCAATCATCACTGATAGGTGCACATGACTCTCCACGGAAAATTCAGGAAAAATTACTCTGATTGTATTCAAGAGGGACTGGAGTTATAACTGGTTTGTGAGGCTAGGGTCAATTTGTTTTACCGTGCGGCCTGGGGGGTCGCGCTAAAAACTTAGTGTTTTGCTACCGACATGGTAGCACTGCGTTTATGCTGCCATACTCACCTATGCTGGCCCCGCCCCTAACACGATGTCAACGCCGGCATCAGATGGTAATCTCGCTATATTTCGTGAGATTTCACCATTTATTCAATTTTTAGCATGACCCCCCAGCAGCGCTGTAATAACAAATGTGACCCTAGCCTAATTGAATCCCTCCAAATGACAGCAACATAACTTAAATTCCCCAAAACAGTTAACTTTTAAAAATGATGTGAACTGCAGATGACCAAACCTTGTAAAGTTTGTGTTTGTTTTGCTGAATGGGCATATGTTCACCCACTTTATTGGCAAAAACGCCAATAAAATACTGGAAAATATAAAGGGAGACAAACGAGGCGCAAATAGTGCCCTATCACCGATGTTTAGTGAAAGGCGCGTGTGAAAATACAGGTGCACTAACCTGTAGCAGTTGTGATCCCCACAACTGGTTAGTAGGCGTTTTGCATATGACAGCTGCCGCTGGACCTCCACCACCACTTCGCACGTGGGAAGAGAATCAGATATCAGGATATAGGTGTCCACGGTCCGCGCTGCTATCACTGGGGAATTATCCCTGGATGCTTCAGTTGGTCCCCCAAAAAAGACAGGAATACCCTGAGGAAGGTGCCAAGAGGGGCGCCGAAATGCGTTGGTGGAAGTGGAATAAAGGAACCGTCACATCACCCCTAGGACTCCTGTCTTTTTTGGGGGACCAACTGAAGCATCCAAGGATAATTCCCCAGCGATAGCAGCGCGGACCGTGGACACCTATATCCTAATAAAATACTGAACCACATTCAAATCAATGTTGTCATGATACTGGTATCCTGGAAAAACAATGCTCTTTGATCCGCGGACGCTGTATTTGGAAAAGGACCACAATAGATCAGAGGGTAATGGCGCCATTATTCAAGGCGTTTCTGAGCGTAGCTTTGCTCCTTCATCAGGAAAGCTACATGGTAGCCATGAAAGAGCTAGTAGAAAGGGTGGAGAAAAATTCAGTAACACACAGAAGGTAATTTTCTCCCTGTGGAGTACTCCAATTTGAAGCTCCACCTTTTCGGTGATACCAAGAATGGGATCTTTCAAGGGTCTTCCGATGTGCTAGGATCGCTGCAGGGGAACACTTGGGATCCCGAACCGCCTAGCCACAGCTTGCTGGATAAAATTTCTACCAGACACAGAGTCCAGATAGGCCATCTCATAGAACTGCACCTTTCTGAAGTTCACTTGTATGGATATAGTTAGTAGGGAGAGGAATCATTCTCACCTAGGGAGGCCTCTCTTACCTGTCCTAGGTGGCAGAGTTTTCTGGCCTCTTGGTTCCAATGTGTTGACTACAAGTGGAGCGTCTACCATAACGATGCAGATTCCTAGCGAGCTTCTCCTCCTTTTGGTACCTCTTCACCTTTACGAGGTCGAGCTCCATGGGTTCATCCTCAGAGACAGGAGCGGGACAAAGTGGAAACGAGGTTTTGATGAGAAAGATGCTGAACGGGGAAATTGCTTCTCGAGAATCCTCTCTCTGGAATGCTCCTGAAGACGCAGGTTAATCTGAATGGCAAGGGATATGAGATCATGCAGGGTCTCGGGTAAGTCCCTGACTGCCAATTCATCCTTGATTTCTCTGAATAAACCTCACCGGATGGTTCCAACCAGGGGCTCATTAGTCCACTGGAGCTCTGAAGCCAGGGTGGATTGCATACTGGCTGATAGTGAGGGAGCCCAGTTGCAAGTTGAAGAGAGACACCATGGCAGATGTGGCACCACCAGGCTAATCAAAAAACTTGCAGAACGTGTCCATGAATTCCTGCAGATCAGACACAATGGGATCATTCTGTTCCATTAGAGGGTTGAACCTCTCCCTTCAGGTGAGAAGCAAGGAAAGCCACCTTAGCCAGGTTGGTCGGATAATGCTGAGGCAAAAAACAAAAAAGCAGCAAGAATTGGTTAATAAATCCTCTGCATAACTTGGAGTCACCATCATAACGAGGAGGCTTGCAGAGACGAGGACATGGTCCCGTAGTGGGCACAACCATCGGATGCTGTACTGAAGATTGAAGGACTGGGGGGGCAGCAACCAGCTGTACATTGGTTAACCGGCCATCCACCAAGGTCATGTAGTCTAACATGCGAGTCTGCATCTCACGTTGACGGTTGAGTTTCTGATGAAGCTCTGCCAGCTGAGTCGCATTAGTGGGCATGGCAGCATGTAGACAGGTGGGTAATCAAGGTCTGCATGAAGGCTACTAGCTGATCCTGGCTCTGACAAAGCGCAGCCAGCTCTCTCTGGGCTGAGAGTCGGGTACCAGTGGAGTCCATGGCCTGGGCAAACTGTTACGCCCACAGGATGTAATGTAGACTCACTGGGCCACTAGTGGTGCAGTGGTAGCTGAATAACCAATACTTATGAGACAGGAGAGTGAACTTCATAAAACCAAAGATGTTTATTAAGGAAAATTCTACAAAGGGGAAAGGTGCCTGAGGGGGAGACCCTCTGGATCACGACACTGTACCACACAGCGGCGCACAGGACAAGGTGTACCCCTCTGCAGGGATTCCTCCCATCACAACACCAAAATGGCCTGAATGCCACAAATCCTTGACCAGAAGGGCAACCCATACAGACCGGACAGTAGAGATGGAGGGACAGTAAAATACCGGCTCGGTCAATGGAGAGAATCCCGGTGGCTCCATGTATTCCTGGAAAGGCTGATCCAGCTGGTAGTGGTATCTGGACGGTTCCAGGAGGAGAGACTTTGCAAGCCTGGAGTAGGGTCCAGAATGTCAACAGAGATCCAGGATAAGGAACTGCCAGCTGATGATTTTGTGAAAACAGAGGTATTAGTATACAGTAAATAAACAGTCTTTGAAATGCAGAGCACTACAGGAGTGCAACCTAGATGGAGGCAACAATCATAGAATGAAGGTGTTGCCCATTGCTCAGGCACCTCCCTTAAGGGGAGGGTGTCTTTTATACACAAAGCATCACAGCACAGACAGCGCTAATAGAGAACAGGTGCTCTACAGCTTTAAGTATTTGCAGGAGGCGGGGCGCTCTTTCTAAGACCACTCCCAGGAGACCTGCCAAGCGAATACAGGCTCCTAGCAGAGAAAGAAGTCGCAGATCGCCTTGCACCGTGAATAGGGTAAGCAGTACTAGCGGAATCACGTGATGAGTGCCGGTCTCCGTGTCCATGAGAGACAGGTCCCCGCGCCCAGGGCATGACAATATTGTGGGCTCAAGAAAATGATGGGAGTGCTGGTGTGTCACGGTCCGCGCTGCTGTGGCATGAATAAACTCACCAAAGAGACAGCAGTTATTCCATCCTTTTATTTCCTCCTCTTTCCTACGCGTTTCAGCGCCACACCCGGCGCCTTCCTCAGGGAATGTCCCTGAGGAAGGCGCCGGGTGTGGCGCTGAAACGCGTAGGAAAGAGGAGGAAATAAAAGGATGGAATAACTGCTGTCTCTTTGGTGAGTTTATTCATGCCACAGCAGCGCGGACCGTGACACACCAGCACTCCCATCATTTTCTTGGATTCAAACCACTATCCAGTGGTCGGTGGAGGTCCTGCAGCAGCTGGAACACTGATTCCAAAACGCCTTCAAACCAGTTGTGGGGATCACAACTGGACCAGGTGAGCAGCTTCATAGCACCACCACCTTACACAAGTGTCATCAGTGATAGGGCACTATTGCGCCTCTTGTCCCCCTCCCTATTTTTCTTTTCACAATATTGTGGGCTGTTAGCTCATAAACACTGTAGGCTTTTCCATTTCAGAGTCAAAAATACCCAGCTTGATCATGTAGCCAGTGACTGATACATCCTGAACATGCATTGGGCAGCACATGTCAACTGTCAGGTTCTCTTTAACCCCTTCACGACCTTAAACGTACCGTTGCATCTATGGTCAATGATATTTACAGACGTGACGGAAAATCATGGCGGGAATAGCAGCACCGTAGAAGCAGTGGCAGCAATCATGGTCCAGTGACTGCTGAGCAGTGCACCGGAGCCCGTTGCCATGGGAGTCACATGTGCCCCCTGCAGTTATGATCATTGTGATTGTAATGATTCAGGCAATCAAATTGCTTGAATAGTTACGATCTTGCTATGTTAGGTACTGCAGAAGTGCATACCATAGTCTGGAGCTCTTGAAAGGGCGGTATCACCCCCTCCAGCCCTGATGAGAGTGATCATGCTGTGACACGATCACTACCATCAGTGTGCAGGAGAGAGGAAGTGTGATCCGCCTGTGATCGCTTCCCTAAACCTCATGCCATACATGGATGGATTGGAGGCTGAAGGGGAGCAATCTCACATAATCAGACTTAAAATTCACTGTAATGAGGCATGCAGGACCATGAGCTGGGTACAATGTATGAGCTCTACAATGCACTGGGCACAACAAGGGCTTATTTACAATTCTTAATAATGAAACTTTAACTGCGTTTCACTACAAGGGTGTTTTCCATAGACAAAATCATCACTACAGCCATAGATGAATTCCCAGAGGGGTGAAATTTCCAAAATGTAGTTACTTGAGGGGGTTTCTGCTGTTGTGGCACTTAAGAGCTCTACAAATTGAGTCCACAAACTATTATAGGAAAATATACTCTCAAAAAATCAAACGGAGATCCATTTGAGCTCTCCCGTGTGTCCAAACAGAGGTTTTCCACCCCATATGGGGTATCCTCATACTGAGGAGAAATTGCACAACAAATTTTGGGGTCCAATTTCTCCTGCTACCCTTGTAAAAATGAAAAATATTTGGTGGTAAAACAACTTTTTTGTGTAAAAAATCAAATTTGCTTCATTTTCCCTTTTGTCAAATTGTCAAATTCTGCAACGCACCTGTGGGTTCAAGGTGAGACATCTAAATAAATTCCTTTGGGGTCTAGTTTCCATAATGGGGTCACATGTGGGGTAACTCTATTGCTTAGGTCAGGGGTGTCAAACTCCAACCCTCCACGACCGCACCCAGTCCAGGTTTTCAGGATTTCCATAGCATTTGACAGTTGGTAATCAAATTATTAACTGTCACATTCTAACGAAGTCCTGAAAACCTGGACTGTGTGCGGCCCTCGAGGCCTGGAGTTTGAGATCCCTGGTTTAGGTATATCAAGTACTTAGCAAATGCGACATGACACCCGCAGACCAGTCCATTAATATCAACAATCCAAAATATCTCTCCTTCCCTTATGAACCCAGCAGTGCACCCAAACACTGGTATTCCACCACACATGGGATATCAGTATACTTTGGACAAATTGTTCCAACAACAGTTGGGGCTAGTTTATACTTTTTTCAGTTTCACAACTCAACATTATAAATTCTGTGACGCACCTGGGAGTTCAAAGTCCTCACCACTAGTGTTGAGCGAACATGCTCGGCACTACTCGTTACTCGCACGAGTATCACTGTACTCGGGCGACTCGCCGAGCACCGAGTAATCTCGCGATACTCGTGCTGTGCTCGTGGTCGTCATCTCTCCATGTTGGCGCTCTTTTGAGAGTCAGCCCACGTGCAGGGATTGGCTGACAGACCACTGCAATGCCACAGCCCTCTTGGTTGTGGTATAGCAGTGATTGGCCGGCCTGCACAGCGTCACCGAGCCTTTATAAGTCCCGGCGCGCTGTGCTCGGCACACAGCCTTCCAGACAGTGAGTGTAGGGAGAGTGTCTGCTGCTGATTAGGGACAGATTTGCGGCCCTCATAGGTAGATCCGGATCAGGGCTGCAAACTGCTGCTGACCACAACAGTCCTTCTCAGGACTAATCTAGGAGGACATAGGCAGGGTGATCCAGATCGGAGTCCAAGATTTCCAGTGACCAGAACAGTCCTTCTCAGGACTAATCTAGGAGGATATAGGCAGGGTGATACAGATTGAAATCCAAGCTTTTCTGTGACCATTAGAGTCACCACACTCTTGTACTTAGTACCTTAATACAGGTTAGGGACTAAAATCCTCTCTTCAAACCATTACAGTCACCAGACAGGTGTACGTACTACCTTCATACAGGTTAGGGAACTAAAATCCTAACTCTTGTCATCAAAACAGTCACCAGACAGGTGTACGTACTACCTTAATACAGGTTAGGGACTAAAATCCTCTCTTGAACCATTACAGTCACCAGACAGGTGTACGTACTACCTTAATACAGGTTATGGAACTAAAATCCTAACTCTTGTCATCAACACAGTCACCAGACAGGTGTACGTACTACCTTAATACAGGATAGGGACTAAAATCCTCTCTTGAACCATTACAGTCACCAGACAGGTGTGCGTACTACCTTAATACAGGTTAGGGAACTAAAATCCTAACTCTTGTCATCAAAACAGTCACCAGACAGGTGTACGTACTACCTTAATACAGGTTAGGGACTAAAATCCTCTGTTTAAACCATTACAGTCACCAGACAGGTGTACGTAGTACCTTAATACAGGTTAGGGAACTAAAATCCTAACTCTTGTCATCAAAACAGTCACCAGACAGGTGTAAGTACTGCCTCAATACAGGTTAGGGACTAAAATCCTCTCTTCAAACCATTACAGTCACCAGACAGGTGTACGTAGTACCTTAATACAGGTTAGGGAACTAAAATCCTAACTCTTGTCATCTCAACAGTCACCACACTGTTGTACGTCATACGTTTCTACAAGTTAGGGAACTAAAATCCTAACTCTTGTCATCTCAACAGTCACCACACTGTTGTACGTCATACGTTTCTACAGGTTAGGGAACTAAAATCCTAACTCTTGTCATCTCAACAGTCACCACACTGTTGTACGTCATACGTTTCTACAGGTTAGGGAACTAAAATCCTAACTATTGTCATCTCAACAGTCACCACACTGTTGTACGTCATAGTTTCTACAGGTTAGGGAACTAAAATCCTAACTTTGTCATCTCAACAGTCACCACACTGTTGTACGTCATAAGTTTCTACAGGTTAGGGAACTAAAATCCTAACTCATTGTCATCTCAACAGTCACCACACATGTTGTACGTCAAAAGTTTCTACAGGTTAGGGAACTAAAATCCTAACTTTGTCATCTCAACAGTCACCACACTGTTGTACGTCATACGTTTCTACAGGTTAGGGAACTAAAATCCTAACTATTGTCATCTCAACAGTCACCAACACTGTTGTACGTCATAAGTTTCTACAGGTTAGGGAACTAAAATCCTAACTATTGTCATCTACAACAGTCACCACACTGTTGTACGTCATAGTTTCTACAGGTTAGGGAACTAAAATCCTAACTATTGTCATCTCAACAGTCACCACACTGTTGTACGTCATAGTTTCTACAGGTTAGGGAACTAAAATCCTAACTATTGTCATCTCAACAGTCACCACAACTGTTGTACGTCATAAGTTTCTACAGGTTAGGGAACTAAATCCTAACTCTTGTCATCTCAACAGTCACCACACTGTTGTACGTCATACGTTTCTACAGGTTAGGGAACTAAAATCCTAACTATTGTCATCTCAACAGTCACCACACTGTTGTACGTCATACGTTTCTACAGGTTAGGGAACTAAAATCCTAACTATTGTCATCTCAACAGTCACCACACTGTTGTCGTCATAGTTTCTACAGTTAGGGAACTAAAATCCTAACTATTGTCATCTCAACAGTCACCACACTGTTGTACGTCATAAGTTTCTACAGGTTAGGGAACTAAAATCCTAACTATTGTCATCTCAACAGTCACCACACTGTTGTACGTCATACGTTTCTACAGGTTAGGGAACTAAAATCCTAACTATTGTCATCTCAACAGTCACCACACTGTTGTACGTCATACGTTTCTACAGGTTAGGGAACTAAAATCCTAACTATTGTCATCTCAACAGTCACCACACTGTTGTACGTCATAAGTTTCTAAAAGGTTAGGGAACTAAAATCCTAACTATTGTCATCTCAACAGTCACCACACTGTTGTACGTCATACGTTCTAGTTTCTACAGGTTAGGGAACTAAAATCCTAACTATTTGTCATCTCAACAGTCACCACACTGTTGTACGTCATAAGTTTCTACAGTTAGGGAACTAAAATCCTAACTATTGTCATCTCAAACAGTCACCACACTGTTGTACGTCATAAGTTTCTACAGGTTAGGGAACTAAAATCCTAACTATTGTCATCTCAACAGTCACCACACTGTTTGTACGTCATAAGTTTCTACAGGTTAGGGAACTAAAATCCTAACTATTGTCATCTCAACAGTCACCACACTGTTGTACGTCATAACGTTTCTACAGGTTAGGGAACTAAAATCCTAACTATTGTCATCTCAACAGTCACCACACTGTTGTACGTCATAGTTTCTACAAGTTAGGGAACTAAATCCTAACTATTGTCATCTCAACAGTCACCACACTGTTGTACGTCATACGTTTCTACAGGTTAGGGAACTAAAATCCTAACTTTGTCATCTCAACAGTCACCACACTGTTGTACGTCATACGTTTCTACAGGTTAGGGAACTAAAATCCTAACTATTGTCATCTCAACAGTCACCACACTGTTGTACGTCATACGTTTCTACAGGTTAGGGAACTAAAATCCTAACTATTGTCATCTCAACAGTCACCACACTGTTTCAGTTAAACGTCCTACTATGTTTCTCACAGTTGTCTTTGAGGGAACTAAAATCCTAACTATTGTCATCTCAACAGTCACCACACTGTTGTACGTCATAAGTTTCTACAGGTTAGGGAACTAAAATCCTAACTATTGTCATCTCAACAGTCACCACACTGTTGTACGTCATAAGTTTCTACAGGTTAGGGAACTAAATCCTAACTATTGTCATCTCAACAGTCACAACACTGTTGTACGTCATATTTTCTACAGGTTAGGGAACTAAAATCCTAACTATTGTCATCTCAACAGTCACCACACTGTTGTACGTCATAAGTTTCTACAGGTTAGGGAACTAAAATCCTAACTATTGTCATCTCAACAGTCACCACACTGTTGTACGTCATACGTTTCTACAGGTTAGGGAACTAAAATCCTAACTATTGTCATCTCAACAGTCACCCACACTGTTGTACGTCATAAGTTTCTACAGGTTAGGGAACTAAAATCCTAACTATTGTCATCTCAACAGTCACCACACTGTTGTACGTCATAAGTTTCTACAGGTTAGGGAACTAAAATCCTAACTATTGTCATCTCAACAGTCACCACACTGTTGTACGTCATAACGTTTCTACAGGTTAGGGGAACTAAAATCCTAACTATTGTCATCTCAACAGTCACCACACTGTTGTACGTCATACGTTTCTACAGGTTAGGGAACTAAAATCCTAACTATTGTCATCTCAACAGTCAACCACACTGTTGTACGTCATACGTTTCTACAGGTTAGGGAACTAAAATCCTAACTCTTGTCATCTCAACAGTCACCACACTGTTGTACGTCATAAGTTTCTTACAGGTTAGGGAACTAAAATCCTAACTATTGTCATCTCAACAGTCACCACACTGTTGTACGTCATACGTTTCTACAGGTTAGGGAACTAAAATCCTAACTATTGTCATCTCAACAGTCACCACACTGTTGTACGTCATACGTTTCTACAGGTTAGGGAACTAAAATCCTAACTATTGTCATCTCAACAGTCACCACACTGTTGTACGTCATAAGTTTCTACAGGTTAGGGAACTAAAATCCTAACTATTGTCATCTCAACAGTCACCACACTGTTGTACGTCATAAGTTTCTACAGGTTAGGGAACTAAAATCCTAACTATTGTCATCTCAACAGTCACCACACTGTTGTACGTCATAAGTTTCTACAGGTTAGGGAACTAAAATCCTAACTATTGTCATCTCAACAGTCACCACACTGTTGTGCGTCATAAGTTTCTACAAGTTAGGGAACTAAAGTCCTAACTCTTGTCATCTCAACAGTCACCACACTGTTGTACGTCATAAGTTTCTACAGGTTAGGGAACTAAAATCCTAACTATTGTCATCTCAACAGTCACCACACTGTTGTACGTCATACGTTTCTACAGGTTAGGGAACTAAAATCCTAACTATTGTCATCTCAACAGTCACCACACTGTTGTACGTCATACGTTTCTACAGGTTAGGGAACTAAAATCCTAACTATTGTCATCTCAACAGTCAGCACACTGTTGTGCGTCATAAGTTTCTACAAGTTAGGGAACTAAAGTCCTAACTCTTGTCATCTCAACAGTCACCACACTGTTGTACGTCATACGTTTCTACAGGTTAGGGAACTAAAATCCTAACTATTGTCATCTCAACAGTCACCACACTGTTGTACGTCATAAGTTTCTACAGGTTAGGGAACTAAAATCCTAACTATTGTCATCTCAACAGTCACCACACTGTTGTACGTCATAAGTTTCTACAGGTTAGGGAACTAAAATCCTAACTATTGTCATCTCAACAGTCACCACACTGTTGTGCGTCATAAGTTTCTACAAGTTAGGGAACTAAAGTCCTAACTCTTGTCATCTCAACAGTCACCACACTGTTGTACGTCATAAGTTTCTACAGGTTAGGGAACTAAAATCCTAACTATTGTCATCTCAACAGTCACCACACTGTTGTACGTCATACGTTTCTACAGGTTAGGGAACTAAAATCCTAACTATTGTCATCTCAACAGTCACCACACTGTTGTACGTCATACGTTTCTACAGGTTAGGGAACTAAAATCCTAACTATTGTCATCTCAACAGTCACCACACTGTTGTGCGTCATAAGTTTCTACAAGTTAGGGAACTAAAGTCCTAACTCTTGTCATCTCAACAGTCACCACACTGTTGTACGTCATACGTTTCTACAGGTTAGGGAACTAAAATCCTAACTCTTGTCATCTCAACAGTCACCACACTGTTGTACGTCATACGTTTCTACAGGTTAGGGAACTAAAATCCTAACTATTGTCATCTCAACAGTCACCACACTGTTGTACGTCATAAGTTTCTACAGGTTAGGGAACTAAAATCCTAACTATTGTCATCTCAACAGTCACCACACTGTTGTACGTCATAAGTTTCTACAGGTTAGGGAACTAAAATCCTAACTATTGTCATCTCAACAGTCACCACACTGTTGTACGTCATACGTTTCTACAAGTTAGGGAACTAAAATCCTAACTCTTGTCATCTCAACAGTCACCACACTGTTGTACGTCATACGTTTCTACAGGTTAGGGAACTAAAATCCTAACTCTTGTCATCTCAACAGTCACCACACTGTTGTACGTCATACGTTTCTACAGGTTAGGGAACTAAAATCCTAACTATTGTCATCTCAACAGTCACCACACTGTTGTACGTCATAAGTTTCTACAGGTTAGGGAACTAAAATCCTAATCTCCTGTGACCTCCACAGTGACCAGGCAGTTGTCGCTCTATACAGGCAAAATGCGCAAAGGCGTTGGCAAGGGCGTTGGCAAGGAACAAGGAAGTGGACGTGATGGTGGTGCAGGCAGAGGCCGAGGTCGTGTGCAAGCACTCATTTCGCAACAACAAAGGGCCACATCTCCTCGCTCGCACGTCCTGTCCCAAATTCTTGGGGCCCGCAGCAGTACACCACTGTTGAACCAAGACCAGTGTCAACAGGTTGTTACTTGGATAGCGGATAATGCTTCAAGTCAGATGGGCACCTCCACAAACACCCTGTCTTCCGCACGGTCAACTGTCAGTAGCCGTGATACTGCACCGCACATTTCCCAACCTGATCCTCCTTCCTACCACCTGGCCGATTACACGTCCACGGACATTACAGATCCCACACTAGGACACTCGGAAGAGCTTTTCACGTATCCATTCGCAGAATCTGGCCTGTCGCCACCTCCTCTTGAAGTGGGTCATGAGGAGATGGTATGTACAGATGCCCAAATATTTGAGCAGCCGCGTTATGACGAACGGAACGTTGTCAAAGTGTCTCAACAAGGGGTGGACGATGATGAGACACAATTGCCAGGAAGTCAGGAGGAGGATCAGGGTGCGGAAGAGGAAGACGACGTGGTGGATGATCCAGTAGCTGACCCTACATGGCAGGAGGATATGCAGAGCGAGGACAGCAGTGCACAGGGGGAGGGAAGCGTAGCATCACAACAGCCAGTACGAAGCAGGGGTGCGTCCGCAGGCAGAAGGCAGGCAACCGTTCCCCGGAACAACAACACGACTCAAGGTGCCTGTGCAAATGTTCGGTCTTCCCGAGTCTGGGAGTTTTTTAAGTTGGCTCCAGAAGACTCTAAAAAGGCCATTTGCCACACCTGCCATGCCACTATCAGCAGGGGTACGAAAACTAGCAGCCTGACCACCACCAGCATGATCAGGCACATGTCAGCCAAGCACCCGACTTTGTGGGAAGTACCACAGAGTCGAGGAGCGGTGCGTGCTGATGTCACTGCTAGGTCTTCGGCTGTTGTGCATGCAAGCCAATCCCCTGTCCATGCTGGCCGCGAACAAGCCTCCGGTCCTGCACCTGAAGTTGCTGAAGCACAAATTACGCCACCATCAAGCACGTCCTTGTCCCAGCGCAGCGTTCAATTATCCATTCAGCAAACATTTGAACGCAGGCGCAAATACGCTGCCAATGCCCCACATGCCACAGTCCTCAATGCTCACATTTCGCGACTCATAGCGCTAGAAATGTTGCCTTTCCGTCTGGTGGAGACGGACGCATTCCGCGACCTGATGGCGGCTGCTGTCCCACGTTACTCGGTCCCCAGCCGACACTATTTCTCCAGATGTGCCGTCCCCGCATTGCATAACCACGTGTCCAACACCATCACACGTGCCCTGAACAATGCTGTTTCAGCCAAAGTCCACCTAACCACAGACACGTGGACAAGTGCTTGTGGGCAAGGCCGCTACATCTCCCTGACGGCACACTGGATTAATATTGTGGAGGCTGGGACCCAGTCTGAGCGAGGGACGGAACACGTCCTTCCCACACCAAGGATAGCAGGCCCTACCTCTGTCATGGTTTCACCGACACTCTACAGCTCCGGAATGTCATGCTCTTCAGCCTCCTCCTCCTCCACCTGCGCATCCTCATCCACTGTACCCTCCACACCAGTCCCAAGCTGGAAGCACTGCAGCACTGCCTCTGCAAAGCGGCAACAGGCTGTGCTGAAGCTAGTCTGCATAGGTGACAAACCCCACAATGCAGAAGAGGTGTGGACAGCTCTGAAACAGCAGGCAGATCACTGGCTCACACCTCTGAACCTAAAGCCAGGAAAGGTCGTGTGTGACAATGGCCGGAACCTGGTGGCAGCTTTGAGGCGAGGGCAGCTGACGCATGTTCCATGCGTGGCCCATGTGCTCAACCTGGTGGTTCAGAGGTTTGTGAAGTCATACCCGGAGGTGTCTGACCTGCTGGTAAAAGTTCGGCGTCTGTCTGCACATTTTCGCAAGTCACCTGCTGCTTCAGCCGGCCTTGCAAGCTTTCAGCGCCGTTTGCGTCTTCCGGCCCACAGACTGGTGTGTGATGTCCCCACGCGTTGGAATTCAACGCTGCACATGTTGGTCAGGATATGTGAGCAGAAGAGGGCAGTTGTGGACTACCTGCATCACCTAAGCCGTCGGGAAATGGGTCAAACTCCACACATAACACCTGAGGAGTGGAGATGGATGTCGGACCTATGCACCGTCCTCCAAAACTTTGAGGACTCCACCAAGATGGTGAGCGGTGATGACGCCATTATTAGCGTCACCATACCACTACTCTGCCTTCTAAAACGGTCTCTGCTGAAAATAAAAGAGGATGCATTGCAGGCAGAGCGCGATGACTTAGAGCAAGAAACTGTAGTGGGTGTGGGTGAAAACACACAGCCCAGCCTCATGTCATCACAACGTGTAGTGGAGGACTATGACGAGGAGGAGGAGGAGGAGGAGGATGAAGACATGGAGCAACTCTCAGGCCAAATTGGGGATATGACATGCACACCAGTCATACCCTCGATTCAGCGTGGCTGGCCAGAGAACAGGGGAGATGAGGAGGAGGAGGAGGAGGAGGACAGCATGTTCAGTCATCGTGTTGGTCTGGATACTGATGTGATGGCTGTTAAGAGTCTGGCGCACATGGCTGACTTTATGGTAAGCTGCCTGTCTCGTGACCCTCGCGTTCAGAACATCTTGGCCGACAATCAGTACTGGTTGGCAACACTCTTAGACCCACGCTACAAGGAGAACTTTATGTCTCTCATTCCTGAGGCGGAGAGGTCAGCCAAAATGCTGCAGTTCCAGAGGGCCATAGTCACGGAAGTTGTGAAATCCTTCCCCTCACAAAACGCTAGCGGCATAGGTCAGGATTCGATGGACAACCAAGGCGTACGGCCGAGAGGGGCACAAGTCCAATCCGCCAGAGGCAGGGGAACTGTCTTTACGATGTGGGACAGTTTTCTCAGCCCCTCACGTACCACAGCCCTGAGGTGCGGGGTAGTGCCACCAGAAATGCTAAGTTCGGGCAGATGCTGAAGGAGTACCTTGCAGATCGAACAACTGTACTGCGAGATTCATCGGTGCCTTTCAATTATTGGGTCTCCAAGCTCGACACGTGGCATGAATTGGCTCTCTACGCCTTGGAAGTCCTGGCCTGCCCTGCCGCTAGCGTTTTATCAGAGCGTGTTTTCAGTGCAGCAGGTGGAATCATCACTGATAAACGCACCCGCCTGTCAACTGAAAATGCGGACAGGCTCACTCTGATCAAGATGAACAAGGGTTGGATTGGGCCAGACTTCACCACACCACCAGCAAATGACAACTGAATTTTATTTGGTTATTTGAATTTGACATGTACCTCCACTCACCCATGGGTACACACTTCCGTACTTTGGCTAATCGCTGGACTGCTACTCCTTCTCCTCATGTGACACCATGATGAGCGTTAGAATAGTTAGGCTCTTGTTTGAGGTATACCCGCAGTGGTAAATTTTTTAGCCCATTCTGTTAGAATGGGCATTACAACGACAGGAGACCCGCTCTCCTTTTCAATGGGAAAAATGTTTTTAGGTACTCCTACACGTCTCTATCCAGGGACAAAGAGGAGCCTCACAATTTTTGGCTGCCCTGACAAAAGGGCTACACTACAATACACCCTGTTCTTCTTAACAGGCCCTCCTGCACGTCTCCATCCAGGGACAAAGAGGAGCCTCACAATTTTTGGCTGCCCTGACCAAAGGGCTCTACTACAATACACCCACTTGAGGGTTACAGGCCCTACTACATGTCTGTATGCATGGGTCATTGTTGAACCTCCCAATTTTTGGCTGCCCTGACCAAAGGGCTCTACTACAATACACCCAGTTCTTCTTAACAGGCCCTCCTGCACGTCTCCATCCAGGGACAAAGAGGAGCCTCACAATTTTTGGCTGCCCTGACCTAAGGGCTCTACTACAATACACCCACTTGAGGGTTACAGGCCCTACTACATGTCTGTATGCATGGGTCATTGTTGAACCTTCCAATTTTTGGCTGCCCTGACCAAAGGGCTCTACTACAATACACCCACTTGAGGGTTACAGGCCCTACTACATGTCTGTATGCATGGGTCATTGTTGAACCTCCCAATTTTTGGCTGCCCTGACCAAAGGGCTCTACTACAATACACCCACTTGAGGGTTATAGGCCCTACTACATGTCTGTATGCATGGGTCATTGTTGAACCTCCCAATTTTTGGCTGCCCTGACCAAAGGGCTCTACTACAATACACCCACTTGAGGGTTACAGGCCCTACTACATGTCTGTATGCATGGGTCATTGTTGAACCTCCCAATTTTTGGCTGCCCTGGCCAAAGGCCTAGGCTAAAATACACCCACTTGAGGGTTACAGGCCCTACTACATGTCTGAATGCATGGGTCATTGTTGAACCTCCCAATTTTTGGCTGCCCTGACCAAAGGGCTATACTACAATACACCCACTTGAGGGTTACAGGCCCTACTACATGTCTGTATGCATGGGTCATTGTTGAACCTCCCAATTTTTGGCTGCCCTGACCAAAGGGCTCTACTACAATACACCCAGTTCTTCTTAACAGGCCCTCCTGCACGTCTCCATCCAGGGACAAAGAGGAGCCTCACAATTTTTGGCTGCCCTGACCTAAGGGCTCTACTACAATACACCCACTTAAGGGTTACAGGCCCTACTACATGTCTGTATGCATGGGTCATTGTTGAACCTTCCAATTTTTGGCTGCCCTGACCAAAGGGCTCTACTACAATACACCCACTTGAGGGTTACAGGCCCTACTACATGTCTGTATGCATGGGTCATTGTTGAACCTTCCAATTTTTGGCTGCCCTGACCAAAGGGCTCTACTACAATACACCCACTTGAGGGTTACAGGCCCTACTACATGTCTGTATGCATGGGTCATTGTTGAACCTTCCAATTTTTGGCTGCCCTGACCAAAGGGCTCTACTACAATACACCCACTTGAGGGTTACAGGCCCTACTACATGTCTGTATGCATGGGTCATTGTTGAACCTTCCAATTTTTGGCTGCCCTGACCAAAGGGCTCTACTACAATACACCCACTTAAGGGTTACAGGCCCTACTACATGTCTGTATGCATGGGTCATTGTTGAACCTCCCAATTTTTGGCTGCCCTGACCAAAGGGCTCTACTACAATACACCCACTTAGGTTACAGGCCCTACTACATGTCTGTATGCATGGGTCATTGTGAACCTCCCAATTTTTGGCTGCCCTGACCAAAGGGCTCTACTACAATACACCCATTAGGTTACAGGCCCTCTACATGTCTTATCATGGGCATGTGAACTCCAATTTTTGGCTGCCCTGACCAAGGGCTCTACTACAATACACCCACTTGAGGTTACAGGCCCTACTACATGTCTGTATGCATGGGTCATTGTTGAACCTTCCAATTTTTGGCTGCCCTGACCAAAGGCTCTACTACAATACACCCACTTGAGGGTTACAGGCCTACTACATGTCTGTATGCATGGGTCATTGTTGAACCTTCCCAATTTTTGGCTGCCTGACCAAAGGGCTCTACTAAATACACCCACTTGAGGGTTACAGGCCCTACTACATGTCTGTATGCATGGGTCATTGTTGAACCTCCCAATTTTGGCTGCCTGCCAAAGGCTAGCTAAATACACCCACTTGAGGGTTACAGGCCCTACTACATGTCTGTATGCATGGGTCATTGTTGAACCTCCCAATTTTTGGCTGCCCTGACCAAAGGGCTTACTACAATACACCCACTTTTACAGGCCCTCTCATGTCTATCATGGGCATGAACCTCCAATTTTTGGCTGCCTGACCAAAGGGCTCTACTACAATACACCCATCTTTTACAGGCCCTCCTGCAGTCTCATCCAGGGCAAGGACCTCCAATTTTTGGCTGCCCTGACCAAAGGGCTCTACTACAATACACCCACTTGAGGGTTACAGCCTACTACATGTCTGTATGCATGGGTCATTGTTGAACCTCCAATTTTTGGCTGCCCCGACCAAAGGGCTCTACTACAATACACCCACTTGAGGGTTACAGGCCCTACTACATGTCTGTATGCATGGGTCATGTTGAACCTCCCAATTTTTGGCTGCCTGCCAAAGGGCTATAAATACACCACTGAGGGTTACAGGCCCTACTACATGTCTGATGCATGGGTCATTGTTGAACCTCCAATTTTGGCTGCCTGACCAAAGGGCTTACTACAATACACCCACTGAGGGTTACAGGCCCTACTACATGTCTGTATGCATGGGTCATTGTTGAACTCCAATTTTTGGCTGCCCTGACCAAGGGCTCTACTACAATACACACATTCTTACAGGCCCTCTCAGTCTATCAGGCAAGGACCTCCAATTTTTGGCTCCTGACCAAGGGCTCTATACAATACACCCACTTAGGTTACAGGCCCTACTACATGTCGATGCATGGGTCATTGTTGACCTCCAATTTTTGGCTGCCTGACCAAAGGCTTACTACAATACACCCACTTGAGGTTACAGGCCCTACTACATGTCTGTATGCATGGGTCATTGTTGAACCTTCAATTTTTGGCTGCCTGACCAAGGCTCTACTACATAACCCACTTAGGGTTACAGGCCCTACTACATGTCTGTATGCATGGGTCATTGTTGAACCTCCAATTTTTGGCTGCCCTGACCAAAGGCCTATACAATACACCCACTTGAGGGTTACAGCCTACTACATGTCTGTATGCATGGGTCATTGTTGAACCTCCCAATTTTTGGCTGCCCTGCCAAAGGCTCTATAAATACACCCACTTGAGGGTTACAGGCCCTACTACATGTCTGATGCATGGGTCATTGTTGAACCTCCCAATTTTTGGCTGCCCTGACCAAAGGGCTATACTACAATACACCCACTTGAGGGTTACAGGCCCTACTACATGTCTGTATGCATGGGTCATTGTTGAACCTCCAATTTTTGGCTGCCCTGACCAAAGGGCTCTACTACAATACACCAGTTCTTCTTAAAAGGCCCTCCTGCACGTCTCCATCCAGGGAAGAGGAGCCTCACAATTTTTGGCTGCCCTGACCAAGGGCTCTACTACAATACACCCAGTGTTACAGGCCTACTACATGTCTGATCATGGGTCATTGGACCTCCAATTTTTGGCTGCCCTGACCAAGGGCTCTACTACAATACACCCACTTGAGGGTTACAGGCCCTACTACATGTCTGTATGCATGGTCATTGTTGGGGGGGGGGGGATGCATGGGTCATTGTTGAACCTTCCAATTTTTGGCTGCCCTGACCAAAGGGCTCTACTACAATACACCCACTTGAGGGTTACAGGCCCTACTACATGTCTGTATGCATGGGTCATTGTTGAACCTTCCAATTTTTGGCTGCCCTGACCAAAGGCTCTACTAACAATACACCCACTTGAGGGTTACAGGCCCTACTACATGTCTGTATGCATGGTCATTGTTGAACCTTCCAATTTTTGGCTGCCCTGACCAAAGGGCTTACTACAATACACCCACTTAAGGGTTACAGGCCCTACTACATGTCTGTATGCATGGGTCATTGTTGAACCTCCCAATTTTTGGCTGCCCTGACCAAAGGGCTCTACTACAATACACCCAGTTCTTCTTAACAGGCCCTCCTGCACGTCTCCATCCAGGGACAAAGAGGAGCCTCACAATTTTTGGCTGCCCTGACCTAAGGGCTCTACTACAATACACCCACTTGAGGGTTACAGGCCCTACTACATGTCTGTATGCATGGGTCATTGTTGAACCTTCCAATTTTTGGCTGCCCTGACCAAAGGGCTCTACTACAATACACCCACTTGAGGGTTACAGGCCCTACTACATGTCTGTATGCATGGGTCATTGTTGAACCTCCAATTTTTGGCTGCCCTGACCAAAGGGCTCTACTACAATACACCCACTTGAGGGTTACAGGCCCTACTACATGTCTGTATGCATGGGTCATTGTTGAACCTCCCAATTTTTGGCTGCCCTGGCCAAAGGGCTCTACTACAATACACCCACTTGAGGGTTACAGGCCCTACTACATGTCTGTATGCATGGGTCATTGTTGAACCTCCCAATTTTTGGCTGCCCTGACCAAAGGGCTCTACTACAATACACCCACTTGAGGGTTACAGGCACTACTACATGTCTGTATGCATGGGTCATTGTTGAACCTTCCAATTTTTGGCTGCCCTGACCAAAGGGCTCTACTACAATACACCCACTTGAGGGTTACAGGCCCTACTACATGTCTGTATGCATGGGTCATTGTTGAACCTCCCAATTTTTGGCTGCCCTGACCAAAGGGCTCTACTACAATACACCCACTTGAGGGTTACAGGCCCTACTACATGTCTGTATGCATGGGTCATTGTTGAACCTCCCAATTTTTGGCTGCCCTGGCCAAAGGCCTAGGCTAAAATACACCCACTTGAGGGTTACAGGCCCTACTACATGTCTGAATGCATGGGTCATTGTTGACCCTCCCAATTTTTGGCTGCCCTGGCCAAAGGGCTATACTACAATACACCCAGTTCTTGTTTACAGGCCATCCTGCATGTCTGTATCCAGGGGCATTGGTGAACCTCCCAATTTTGGACTGCCCTGGCAAAGGAAGATACTACAATAGACCTAGTTCCTCAAAATGGGCACTTTATTTCTAGACAGGGCTTCATGTACGTCTCTTGTCAGGGTCATCGGAGTGTCGCACAATGTTTTCACGTAAAATCTTTCATGTAATCACAAAAAGTGACATACACCAGCTTTATCTCACTATTGGGTATGTGCCCTTAACATTTCCACCCTAAATATTCATTTTGGTGTAATTTTGGAAGGTTTTCTGGAGACTCCGTAAAATTGGCGTGAAACTCGGACAACATTGTTCACAGCTGTGACTTTTGAGTGAGAAATGCTTCCAGGGGTCTTCCCCATGGTGTTGCCATGTCATTTCAGCACTCTTCTGAGACTTTTGTGACATTTTTAGGGTTTTTCCATGCTGCCGGCAGTCATTTCATAAAAATACTCGTGTCTCCCATAGGATAACATTGGGCTCGTTACTCGGGCCGAGTACACGAGTATCTCGGGATGCTCGGCCCGAGCTTCGAGCACCCGAGCATTTTAGTACTCGCTCATCACTACTCACCACACATCTAGATAAATTCCTTTGGGGGTCTAGTTTTCAAAATGTAGTCACTTGTTGGGGATTTCTACTGTTTAGGCAAATCAGGGGCTCTGCAAGCGCAACATGGTGTGTGCTAATGATTCTAGTCAATTTTCCATTCAAAAAGTCAAATGATGGTCCTACCCTTCCGAGCCCTGCCATACGCTCAAACAGTGGTTTATTGCCAGATATGGGGTATCAGCATTCAAAAGATAAATTGACCAACAAATTTTAGGGTTCATTTGATGTTGTGAAATGAAAAAATTTAGCCTAAAAGAACATTTTTTTAAAAAAAAAGGTACGTTTTCATTTCCACGGCTAAATGTATGAAGCACCTGAGGTTCAAACTACCCACAACATACGTACAGTTGTGGCCAAAAGTATTGACAGCCCTGCAAATCTGTCATATAATACTCAGTTTCTTCCTGAAAATAATTGCAATCACAAATTCTTTGGTATTATTATCTTGATTTAATTTGTCTTAAATGAAAAAACACAAAAGAGAATGAAGCAAAAAGCAAAACATTGATAATTTCACACAAAACTCCAAAAATGGGCCAGACAAAAGTATTGGCACCCTCAGTCTAATACTTGGTTGCACAACCTGTAGCCAAAATAACTGTGATCAACCGCTTCCGGTAACCTTCAATGAGTTTCTTACAATGCTCTGCTGGAATTTTAGACCATTCTTCTTTGGCAAACTGCTCCAGGTCCCTGATATTTGAAGGGTGCCTTCTCCAAACTGCCATTTTTAGATCTCTCCACAGGTGTTCTATGGTATTCAGGTCTGGACTCATTGCTGGCTACCTTAGAAGTCTCCAAAGCTTTCTCTCAAACCATTTTCTAGTGCTTTTTGAAGTGTGTTTTGAGTCATTGTCCTGCTGGAAGACCCATGACCTCTGAGGGAGACCCAGCTTTCTCACACTGGGCCCTACATTATGCTGCAAAATTTGTTGGTAGTCTTCAGACTTCATCATGCCATGCACACGGTCAAGCAGTCCAGTGCCAGAGGCAGCAAAGCAACCTCAAAACATCAGGGAACCTCCGCCATGTTTGGCTGTAGGGACCGTGTTCTTTTCTTTGAATGCCTCTTTTTTTCTCCTGTAAACTCTATGTTGACGCCTTTGCCCAAAAAGCTCTACTTTTGTCTCATCTGACCAGAGAACATTCTTCCAAAATGTTGTAGGCTTTTCTCTTGGCAAACTCCAGCCTGGCTTTTTTATGTCTCGGGGTAAGAAGTTGGGTCTTCCCGGGTATCCACCATACAGTCCCTTTTCATTCAGACGCTGACGGATAGTATGGGTTGACACTGTTGTACCCTCAGACTGCAGGGCAGCTTGAACTTGTTTGGATGTTAGTCGAGGTTCTTTATCCACCATCCGCACAATCTTGCGTTGAAATCTCTCGTCAATTTTTCTTTTCCGTCCACATCTAGGGAGGTTAGCCACAGTGCCATGGGCTTTAAACTTCCTGATGACACTGCGCATGGTAGACACAGGAACATTCAGGTCTTTGGAGCTGGACTTGTAGCCTTGAGATTGCTCATGCTTCCTCACAATTTGGTTTCTCAAGTCTTCAGACAGTTCTTTGGTCTTCTTTCTTTTCTCCATGCTCAATGTGGTACACACAAGGACACAAGACAGAGGCTGAGTCAATTTTAATCCATGTAGACTGGCTGCAAGTGTGATTTAGTTATTGCCAACACCTGTTAGGGGCCACAGGTAAGTTACAGGTGCTGTTAATTACACAAATTAGAGAAGCATCACATGATTTTTCTAACAGTACCAATACTTTTGCCCACCCCCATTTTTTATGTTTGGTGTGGAATTATATCCAATTTGGCTTTAGGACAATTCTTTTTGTGTTTTTTCATTGAAGATAAATTAAATGAAGATAATAATACCAAAGAATTTGTGACTGCAATCATTTTCAGGAAGAAACTGAGTATTATCTGACAGAATTGCAGTGGTGTCAATACTTTTGGCCACAACTGTAGATAAATTCCTTGGGAACTCTATTTTCTTAAATCGGGGTCACTTGTGAGGGGTTTCTACTGTTAAGGCATGCAAGGAGCTCTGCAAACACGACATGGTGTCAGCCACCTATTCCAGCTAGTTTTCTGCTTGAAATCTTAAATGTCGCTCTTTCCCTTCGGAGCCCAAATGTGCGGCCAGAAAGTGGTTTTCCATCACATATGAGTTATAAACATACTCAGGACAAATTGCCCAACAAATGTTGGGGTCCATTTTATGTTTTTCCCCTTTAAAAATGAAAACATTTAGCCCAAAATAACATTTCTTTGGATAAAAAGTATTTTTTCATTTTTACGGCTCAACTTTATAAAAATGTGTAACGCTCCCGGGGGTTCAAAGTGCTCATCACACATCTATATAAAGTCCTTGGGGAGTCTAGTTTCAAAAATGGGGTCACTTATAGGGGTGTTCCACTGTTTAGGCACACCAAAGGCTCTCCAAACGCATCATTTTGTCAGCTAACAATTCCAGTTAATTTTCCTTTTAAAAAGTGAAATGTCGCTCCTTCCCTTCCGAGCCCTGCCGTTTGCAGAAACAGTGATTTTTGACCACATATGGGATATCAGCAAATTCGGGAGAAATTGCATAATAAATTTTAGAGTCCATTTTCTTCTGTTACTCTTGTTAAAATGCAATATCTCAGGGTAAAGTAACATTTTTGGTGGAAAAAGTAAAATTTTCATTTTTTCCTTCCACATTGCTTTAACATAGTAACATAGTAACATGGTTTTTAAGGTTGAAGGAAGACTTTAAGTCCATCTAGTTCAACCCATAGCCTAACATGTTGATCCAGAGGAAGGCAAAAAAAACCCATGTGGCAACACTAAGCTCCACATTGGGGGAAAAAATTCCTTCCTGACTCCAGATACGGCAATCAGACTAATTCCCTGGATCAACGCCCTATCAAAGAATCTAGTATGTATAACTGATAATATTAAAGTTTTCAAGAAAGGCATCCAGGCCCTTGTTAAATGTTAGTAGTGACTCACTCATTACAACATCATGTGGTAGAGAGTTCCATAGTCTCACTGCTCTTACAGTAAAGAATCTGCGTCTGTGATTATGATTAAACCTTCTTTCCTCCAGACGTAGAGGATGCCCCCTTGTCCAAGTCTCAGGCCTAAGAGTAAAGAGATCATTAGAAAGGTCTCTGTACTGTCCCCTCATATATTTATACATTATTATAAGATCACCACTAAGCCTTCGTTTTTCCAAGCTAAATAACCCCAAGTTTAATAACCTGTCTTGGTATTGCAGACCCCTTAGTCCTCTAATGACTTTTGTCGCTCTTCTCTGGACCCGCTCTAGTTCAGCTATGTCTTTCTTATACACCGGAGACCAGAATTGTACACAGTATTCTAAGTGTGGTCGCACTAGTGACTTGTATAGAGGTAAAATTATGTTCTCCTCATGAGCATCTATGCCTCTTTTAATGCATCCCATTATTTTATTTGCCTTTGCAGCAGCTGCCTGACACTGGCCACTAAATGTGAGTTTGTCATCTACCCATACACCCAGGTCTTTTTCAGTGACAGTTTTGCCCAGTGTTTTACAATTAAGCACATAATTGTACCTTTTGTTTCCTCTGCCCAAGTGCATGACTTTACATTTATCCCCATTAAAGCGCATTTGCCATTTAGCAGCCCAAGCTTCTAGTTTACATAAATCCTCCTGTAATATAAAATTGTCCTCCTCTGTATTGATTACCCTGCAGAGTTTAGTGTCATCTGCAAATATTGAGATTCTACTCCGTATGCCCCCTACAAGGTCATTAATAAACATATTAAATAGAAGCGGGCCCAACACTGACCCCTGTGGTACCCCACTGTTAACTGTGACCCATTCTGAGTGTGTTCCATTAATAACCACCCTTTGTTTCCTATCACTAAGCCAGTTCTTAACCCACTTACACATATTTTCCCCTATCCCCATTGCCCTCATTTTATGTATCAACCTTTTGTGTGGCACCGTATCAAAAGCTTTTGAAAAGTCCATATACACCACATCCACTGCATTTCCTTGGTCCAGTCCAGAACTTACTTCTTCATAGAAGCTTATCTGATTAGTTTGACAGGAACGGTCCCTCGTAAAACCATGTTGATAATGGGTCATGAGGTTATTTTTCTTCAGATACTCCAGTATAGCATCTCTTAGAAAACCCTCTAGGATTTTACCCACAGTAGAGGTTAAGCTTACTGGCCTATAATTTCCAAGTTCAGTTTTTGTCCCCTTTTTGAATATTGGCACCACATTTGCTATACGCCAGTCCTGTGGTACAGACCCTGTTATTATAGAATCTTTAAAGATTAAAAATAATGGTCTATCTATGACAGTACTTAATTCCTGCAGCACTCTGGGGTGTATCCCATCCGGGCCCGGGGATTTGTCAATTTTAGTGATTTTTAGACGATGCCGTACTTCCTCTTGGGTTAAGCAGGTGACATTTAATTGAGACTTTTTGTTATCACTGATCATATTGTCTGTCATGGGATTTTCTTGTGTAAATACTGTTGAAAAAAAGTCATTTAGCATATTGGCTTTTTCCTCATCCTCATCCACCATTTCATGTGAAGCACCTGAAAGGTTAATAAGCTCCTTAAATGTGGTTTTGAGCAGTCTGAGGGGAGCAGCTTTTAGAATGGTGTCACTTTTGGGTGTTTTCTGTCATATAGGCCCCTCAAAGTCACTTCAAATATGATGTGGTCCTTAATATAAGTGGCTTCGTAAATTATGTTGGAAAAATGAGAAATTACTAATAAACTTTCAAGGCTTTTAACTTTCTAACGAAAAAAAATGTTTCTATAATTGCTCTGATGTAAAGTAGGCATGTGGGAAATGTTATTTCTTAACTATTTTTTGTGACATTACTCTGTAGATTAACAGTATAAAAATTCAAAGTTTGAAAATTGCTAAATTTTCAACATTTTCGAAAAATGTCTGTTTTTTCACAAATCAATGCAAAAATTATCATCCTAAATGTACCGCTACCATGAAGTTCAATATGTTCGAAAATACAAACTCAGAATCACTGGGATACGTTGAAGAGTTCCAGAGATATTACCTCATAATGTGACACTGGTCAGAATTATAAAAAATGGGCTGGTCATTGGGGTCAAAATAGGCTAGGTGGTGAAGGGGTTAAACGGAAACTCCAGGAAGACAAAAAAAAATTGTACTGTCCCTGCCCTCCTACATGATGTTGAAGAGCCGGGCACTACAGTTCTAGGATCTATAGATCACTTATAAATCAATAAAATTATATCTGCTACTCAGCTCTCACTCCTCCCTCAGGAGACTGAGAAATTCCGTCTCATGCTGCAGCAGAGAGCAAGAGGTGTGGTCTTAGGGCTCCATGATCATCTTACATTCCCACTCCCTCACACTTCTGTATGAACGGATGGCATGGCAAAGGCTTGGCCAATAGCCCCAAGGTCATAGTACATACTGTATATTATATACACACAGGACATACATCTGCAATGAAAAAATAAGCATTGGTACATAGGACCCGCTGAAGCATGCAGAGCGTGAACGCGAAACGGTCACCGTCGTCCCTCCGTCCTCCCTTCCCTGCACCCACCAATGTAAACTTTTGGAATAAAGCTGTTCATGGAATAAAGGATCTCGGAGTGCCGCTGTTTTCTTCTTAAGTTCTGAAAAAATAAGCAGCATGTCCATGACATTTTAGAAATCTCAATCACTTTCCTAATACTATGAAAAGCAGCATTTTTGCTGCTGCATAACTGCAAAGATAAATTGCCACAAGCTGAAGCTTGTGAACAAGCATATTTGTAGTGCATATTGCAAATAGAAATGCCTAGATTACTCTTTGATTGCACCCATAAAATATGATGCCAACAAAAAGTGCCCCAGAAACACAGTATGATACCCCTACAGTAAAATCCTCCAATGTACCATCCACATGCACAGTATGATGACACTACTATACCCCCCTCAACTACACCAGCAAAGTATGGTGACACCACCAAAGTATAATCCCCAACTGTGACCCCCACACAGCCCTCTATACAATATAACGAGCATACATACAGTATAATGGCCTCCACATCACTCCACACTGTATAAAATGTCTCCACTAGCCTCCTAAACAGTATAATGGCCCCCACACAGCCTTCTGCACAAACCCACACAATCCTTCACTCTGTATAATTGCTTGCACACAGTATAATGGCCTTCAAATAGCTCTCCTTAAATAATACACGCTCCCTCATAACCACCCAAATATTATAAAGACACCAACATAGTCCTCCAAATAGTATAAGTGTCTCCATATATTCCTCCAAATATTATAATAGCTCTGAGATAGACTTCCATATAGTGTAATGGGCCCAACTTTGCTTTACATATTGTAACTGCCCCCTTTATAGTCCTCCTTATAGTATAATGCATCACATAGTCCTCTATATAATGCACCCTTCATATATAGTGGTCCACCATAGTCTTCTATATGTTATAATGCAACCACATAGTCCTCCATACAGTATAATGCACTCCCTATAATCCTCCATATAGTATAATTAACACCCCATAGCCCTCCATATAATATACTGCAACCCCATAGTATATAGTATAATACACAGCCCAAAGTCCTCCATATAATATAGTGCACCCTCCATAGCCCTCCTTATAGTATAATGCACCCCCTATTGACCTCCATATTATATTAATGCACCCTCCATATTTATCCATATATAATGCACCTCCATTGTCCTCCATATATTATAATGCACCCCCATAGTTCCCCATCTATTATGCACACCCCATAGATATAATGCACCCCCCAAAGCCCTCCATATAGTATAATGCAAACCGATAGTCCTTCATAAGGACTAATGCACAGTGTAAAGTCCTCCATATAGTATAATGCAAACCCATAGTGCTCCATATGAAATGATGCTCAGTGCAAAGTCCTCCATATAATATAATGCACATCCATAGTCTTCCATATATTATAATGCACTCCCAAATTCCTTAATATGGTATAATGCACCCATCATAGCCCTCCATATACTATAATGCACCCCATAATCCTCCATATACTATAACACACTCCCATAGTTTTCCATATATAATAATGCATCCCCATTGTCCTCCATATAATATAATGCACCCTCTATAGTCCTTCATATAGTAAAATGCATCCCAATAGTTCTCCATATGGTATAGTGCACCCCCATAGTCCTCCATATACTACAATAGGCCCCAAATTGCCTTCCATATAGTATAATGCACCCCTCATAAGCCTCCATATAGCATAACGCACGCCTATAGTCCTCCATATGGTATAATGCACCCCCACAGTCCTCCATATAGTATATTAGGCCACAAATTGCTTTCCATACAGTATAATGCACATATCATTGTCATCCATATAGTATAAGGCACAGTTCATAGTACTCCATATAGTATAATGCACCCCCATAGTCCTACATATAGTATAATACACAGCCCATAGTACTCCATATAGTATAATGCACAGCCCATAGTACTCCACATAGTATAATGCACCTCCATAGTCCTTCATATAGTATAATGGACAGCCCATAGTACTCCATATAATATAAGGCACAGCCCATAGTACTACATGAAGTATAATGCACAGCCCATAGTACTCCATATAGTATAATGCACAGCCCATAGTACTCCACATAGTATAATGCACCCCCATAGTCCTTCATATAGTATAATGCACAGCCCATAGTACTCCATGAAGTATAATGCACCTCCATAGTCTTCCATATAGTATAATCCACAGCCCTTAGTCCTCCATATAGTATAATGCACAGCCATAGTCTTCCATATAGTAAAATGCACAGCCAATAGTACTCCATATAGTATAATGTACAGCCCATAGTATTCCATATTGTATAATGCAACCACATAGTCCTCCATATAGTATAATACACAGCCCATAGTACTCAATATAGTATAATGCACCCCCATAGTCCTCCATATAGTACAATGCACAGCCTATACAGTTGATAGTGTGATTTGCCACTGGTAACAATAAAAAATAAAAAACAACTCACCAAAATACTCAACATGTGCACTTGGCCTTACACATTGAATTGTGTACAAGCACTTTTAGTATTGCTATATCCTGCCACAGCTCTGTCTCTGGAGATTTATTTGCAACATCATGGCCTTAACCTAAACGTTCTAGAGTAGACTATAGGGGCTATGGATACAATAATGCAAACTCAGATAATGTCTTCATATAAATGGGGCAAGTTACAAGTGAACCAGTAATGTAAATGTGATCCCATGCTCCCTCTGCTGGTCAAAACCTGTATTACTGATTTAATGCATAGATCTCTTATGTATTCTAAGGACACCACTGTAAATTAAGTCTACTGCTGTTGTATGTGTCAATTTAAATGTGACATAACTTTTCTAGATACCAATAGATGAGATTTTCATGCAAAATTTGCACTATTTTCCCACAGAGTAATCTGAAAGTCATATGTACGGACTTGTGACCCAGTTAAATATTGCATGATCGTGACTAGAGACAGCTGTTACTCTACGTGACACGACATTTTCTATATTTGGGTGCTATTTACTTTCATTTCTCTTGGCGACCACATAGAGGCTGCTGGGAATATGATCACCCCCAGCTTTCATGTCTTAT
This sequence comes from Allobates femoralis, assembly GCA_033576535.1. NCBI lineage: Eukaryota > Metazoa > Chordata > Amphibia > Anura > Aromobatidae > Allobates > Allobates femoralis. The sequence goes on along the minus strand of JARQOC010000001.1, from coordinate 369,071,555 downwards.
AATCCATTCCTTCCTAGTCATGAAGGGACATTTCAAATATAATAAGAAATCATCCATGGGTGATTTTATAATTAGCGAGCATGAGATTATGATGAATATTACACTTTAAAGTTTTCCCTTAAATGCATTCTGGACAGTGGCATAACTTGAAGCTCATGGGCAATGATGCAAAAGTGGCAACGGATCCCCCAATTATTGCAAATATTTAATAGCCCCTTCATCTATTACTATTAATATTATTTATTTATTTATTTATTTATTGATAGAGCACCATTGATTCCATGGCGCTGTACATGAGAAGGGCTTACATACAAACAAGTTAAAAATACAATGAGCAAACTAACAGTGACAGACTGACATAGAGGGGAGAGAGGACCCTGCCCTTGCAGGCTTACATTCTTCAGGGCAGTCGGGAGAGAGACAATAGGTTGGATCTGCTCTGGTGGTGGTGAAGCGCCAAGTCCAATGGTGGTGTAGTACCGGGTCCAATGATGGTGGAGCGCAGGGTCCAGTGGTGGTGAGGTGGCATCATGGTCATTACAACCTGCAATGACCACAATGAGGTGGCACCGTGGTCATTGCAGGTTGTAAGCTGTTCAGAAGAGATGGGTTTTCAGGTTCCACTTGAAGGTTCCAAGTGTAGGGGACAGTCGAATGTTTTGGGGTGCAGAGTTCCAGAGGGTGGGAGATGCTCGGGTGAAGTCTTGCAGGTGGTTAGATGAGAAATGTACAAGTGTAGAGGAAAGGAGGAGGTCTTGGGAAGATCGGAGGTTACGAGTTGGATGATATCGGGAGATTAGTTCAGAGATATATGGTAGGGACAGATTGTGGATGGCTTTGTAAGTCAATGTGAGGAGTTTGAATTGGATATGCTGGTGAATTTGGAGCCAGTGGAGGGATTTGCAGAGGGGAGAAGTGGAGGAATAGCGAGAAGAGAAGTGGATTAGTCGGGCAGCAGAGTTAAGGACAGATTGGAGAGGTGCAAAAGTGTTGGCATGAAGGCCACTGTAAGGTTTTAAGTCTTTTTTGCTATATCTGTTGTTATGTTTGCATTTAGTGTATTTTGTCGGCCATCTTGTTTCCTGTCATGTGTAATGACTTTTGCCCTCAACCAATATGGAGTTCTCAGCTTGTCGTCGGCCATCTTGTTTCCTGTCCTGTGCATTGACTCTTGCCCTCAAACAATATGGAGTCCTCAGCTTTGATGTCCCTGCCCTGTTTCTTGCCAATTGCCCTTTTAAACTACTTCAGCTGGTTAACCTGTGCTCCAGAATCAGGCCTGCAATCTGTCTGTGACTTGCTCTCTGAAGCCTGGATTCATTCTGCCTGGAATCATTTATGAACACAGAATCCTGGGTGCCAGCAATATCTGACAGGGAAGTAATGAACTCTGAATGCTTTCCCTGAGACTTGTACTATACTTTAATACTCTGATGTCCTGGGTTGTTTTGCCTTGCCTTCTGCAACTTGCATTTACTTTATCCTGTTGATGCACTAACTTGTATGAAGCAATACAAGAGCTGCTTAAGAAGCATATGTCTCATGTGTCTCATTATACCCATGCATTAGACTCTATATAGACTGTATCATATATGACAGCCACAGAGGAAGAGGTTGCAGTAGTCGAGACGGGAGATGATGAGGGCATGCACTAGTAGTTTAGTAGATTGAGGGTTGAGGAAGGGACGGATTCTGGAAATATTTTTGAGTTGGAGGTGGCAGGAGGTGGCAAGGGCTTGGATATGCGGTTTGAAGGACAGGGCAGAGTCGAGGGTTACTCAGAGGCAGCGGACTTCAGGTACAGGGCAAAGTGTGATGTCATTTTTTGTGATAGATAAATCAGGTGAGGAAGGTGTGTGAGATGGAGGAAAGATGATGAGTTCAGCTTTGGCTACATTGAGTTTTATGAAGCGAGAGGAGAAGAAGGAGGATATGGCTGATAGACACTCTGGGATTCTGGACTGCAGAGAGGTGACGTCAGGGCAGAGAGGTAGATCTGAGTGTCGTCAGCATACAGGTGGTACTGGAAGCCATGAGACTTTATGAGTTGTCCTAGGCCAAGGGTATAGATGGAAAAAAGGAGGGGCCCCAGGACAGAGCCTTGAGGAAACTCAACAGAGAGGGGATTGGGCGAGGAGGTCGTGTGGGAGTAGGAGACACTAAATGTTATTATTATTATTATTATTTATTTATATAGCGCCATTGGTTCCATGGCGCTTTACATAAGGAGTGGGGGTAACAAGGACAGGTACAGTACATATGAGCAGACAATGCTTGCTGATACACGACGGGAGAGGTTCCTGTCCACGAGGGCTCACAGTCTATGGGGGTGTGGGGGAAGACACGATAGGGGGGGGGGAAGCGCCAAGCGGTTGGTGGAGCGGCGCTGGGTCTCATCATGGGTTGTAGGCTTGTTGGAATAGATGAGTTTTCAGGTACTTTTTGAAGCTCTTGAGGGTAGGCGAGTGTCTGACGTGCTGGGGGAGGGAGTTCCAGAGTCTAGGGGAGGCGCGGGAGAAGTCTTGTATGCGGTTGTGGGAGGATGAGATGAGGGGGGAGGAGAGGAGTTCTTGTGAGGAGCGTAGGTTGCGTGCAGGTTGGTATTGGGAGACCATGTCGGAGATGTAAGGGGGGGACAGTTGTGGATGGCTTTGTAAGTCAGGGTTAGGATTTTAAATTTAGATCTTTGGGGGGTGGGGAGCCAGTGAAGTGCCATGCGGAGAGGGGAGCTAGGGGAGTAGCGAGGAGACAGGTGGATTAGACGGGCAGCTGAGTTCAGGATAGAGTGGAGAGGTGCAAGGGAGGAGGCAGGGAGACCGGTGAGCAGTAGGTTGCAGTAGTCAAGGCGGGAGATGATGAGGGCATGGACGAGAGTTTTGGCGGTGTCGTGGTTAAGAAACGGGCGGATGCGTGAGATGTTCTTGAGTTGGAGTCGGCAGGAGGTGGCAAGGGCTTGGATGTGGGGCTTGAAGGAGAGAGAGGAGTCGAGGGTGACCCCGAGGCACTTTGCGTGGGGGACTGGGGAGAGAGAGCAGTCGTTGACTCGGATTGACAGGTCTGGCAGAGGGGGAGGGCGGCTGGGGGGGAAGACGATGAACTCTGTTTTGTCCATGTTCAACTTGAGGAAGCGAGCAGAAAAGAAGGATGAGATGGCGGACAGGCATTGGGGGATTTTAGACAGAAGGGAGGTGATGTCGGGCCCGGAGAGGTAGATCTGGGTGTCGTCGGCGTAGAGATGGTACTGGAGGCCATGGGACTCAATGAGTTGACCTAGGCCGAGGATGTAGATGGAGAAAAGTAGCGGTCCAAGTACCGATCCCTGGGGGACGCCGACAGTAAGGGGGTAGGACGAGGAAGAGGTGTCGGCGTGGGTGACGTTGAAAGTGCGGTCCGTAAGGTATGAGGAGATCCAGGAGAGGGCGAGGTCGGTGATGCCAAGGGATTCTAGGATTTGGAGTAGGAGGGAGTGGTCGACTGTGTCAAAGGCGGCGGATAGGTCGAGGAGGAGGAGGATGGAGTAGTGTTTTTTCCTCTTTGCGGTCAGGAGGTTATTGGTGACTTTAGTAAGGGCAGTTTCGGTGGAGTGCAGTTGGAAAGGTAGGAGGAGATCCAGGAGAGGGCAAGGTCAGTGATACCAATGGAAGAGAGGATCTATAATAGGAGGCAATGGTCAACTGTGTCAAATGCAGAGGTCAGGCCAGAAAGAAGGAGGATGGAGAACTGTCAGCTTTGGCCCTGTTTTAGTCTCTAGTAATTTTGGTCAGGGCAATTTGAGTGGAGTGGTGGGAGCGGAAGCCAGATTGAAGGTTGTCAAATCGGGAGTTAGATGAGAGGTGGGATGAGATTACAGTGTGGACATGCTTTTTCGAAAAGTTTGGAGGCGAACGGGAGCAAGAATATGGGCCGGTAGCTGGATGTAGAAGTGGGGTCAAGGGATGGTTTCTTTAAGATAGATGTAATTGTTGCATGTTTGAAAGCAGAAGAAAAGTTACCAGAAGTTAATGATAGGTTGAAGAGGTGGGTTAGGGCTGGGATGAGTGTGGTGGTGAGGTTGGCGATGAAGTGAGATGGGATGGGGTCTAGTACACAGGTGGTGAGGTGTGATCTGGAGAAGAGGTTTGCGAGTTCTCCTTCAGTGATGGAGGGGAGGAGGGATAGTGGGGGTGGGGAGTGGTCTGGTATACATAGGGGTTTGGTGGTTGGGTAGCAAAGACTTGTCTGATCTGATCAATCATGTTGGTGAAGTGTGTTGCAAAGTCTTCTGCAGAAATACGAGAAGTAGGAGGGGGCAGTGGGGGCGAAGGAATGTGTTAAACATGTTGAATAACTGCTTGGGGTTGTGAGACAAAGAGGATATGAGGGTAAGGAAGTAATTCTGTTTAGTGATGGTGAGTGCTGACTTGAATGTTAGAAATGCTTGTTTGAATGTTGTGTAGTCATCTTGTGAATGAGTTTTCTTCCAGCGCCGCTCAGCAACCCTAGACGCCCGCCGCAGCTTTTTAGTGGTGCCTGTGTGCCAGGGTTGTCTGATGATTTGTCGTGTTCTGCCTTGAACGAGTGGGGCAACTGCATCAATAGCTGATACGAGTGTACAGTTGAAGAAAGCTGGGGCATTATCTGTGTCGTGCAGTTAGGATATAGATGATAGCAGTTAAATGACGTTGGAGAGTGTGTGAGCGTCAAGATGTGTGAGGTTTCTGTGAGGGTGTGCAAGGTGGTGGATATGGGGGGCAGGTGAGGAGGACAAGGATGAGAAAGTAAGTAGATGGTAGTCAGAGAGGGGGAGAGAGGAGGTTGTGGGATTAGTTAGGGAGCAGAGGCGGGTGAAGATGAGGTCTATTGTATTTCCGTTTGTGTGGGTAGTTGTGGAGGACCATTGAGTGAGGCCAAAGGATGAAGCAAGTGACAGGAGTTTGGAGGCTGCTGGCTGGTGGGTGTCAATGGGGATGTTGCAGTCACCTATTATGATGGTAGGAATGTCAGCAGAGAGAAAGTGAAGAAGCCAGAAGCTATTGTAGTTACACTCCTGATTCTGGACCATAAAGAGTTTTGTTTACTTTATAGTGGACCCTAAATGAATTTGAGTGTGCATCCCCCACTCCTTCTGGCGCTGTCCTGATGCTACAGTCTCTTTGCTTTGACTGTATTGATGGTCATCATGTTGACAGCACGCAATCACCACTGCTGCAAATCTATTAGCTCAGTAGCTCATGCTCACTATATCAGTATAGACACTGATTGGCTGCCGCAGTGATTGCATACTGTCTGCTTGACCTCACCACTGCCGCCAATCACTGAGCTCAGTGGCTCATGCTCACTATAAACAGTATAGCCACTGGTTGGCTGCAGCAGTGATCCCATACTGTCGGCTTGACCTCACCACTGCAGTCAAAATACAGAGACCACTGGCACTCGAGCAGGGGGATGACAAGCACCATCTAGACTTTTTACCTGTCTGAAATGGTTTGGGGTCCACTTTGCTAAAAGAGAAAAACTCCTTTCATGACCAAAGAAGGATTTCATATATCCCTATTAATGTAGCATTATTTTGGGGGGGGAAACCAAAAACGTCCAGCGCATAAGCTTCAAGGAAATACCTTTATTGGATAACAGTGAGTGGAGCAGGATAAAAAATATCTACTGTAGATAATCGCAGCTATCTGAGAAAAATCATTAAACACGTCTTCAGACGTGTTTCTGCTGACAAGTAGCCTTAGTCATTGATCATGAACATTAAAAATCTGAACGTCTCATACAGTCAGGACCGGATATCCCTCTGCGCAGAAAGCAGGTGTCGACAATATAGATAATCACAGCTTAATAAGGTCTCAGCTAGTGAAGGGGGTAAAGGCATGAGAGTTTACACACTATAATAAGGGGGAGGAAAGTAGAGGAGAGAGGGAAGGAAAAAACTCACCATATGGTAGAAGTATATCAGGAGACTGTCCGGGAGGTGGAAAATCAATAGTGTTAAATGAGGTCCTGGCGAATGTTAACCCCTAGTGGGAATCTTGTCTTGAGAACATACATCCACCAGGTCTCACGATTCATCATTTTATGTCTCAAATCCATAACTCTGGCCACATTTTTAACCCTTTCAATTCCCTCCACTCTAAAGTCTTTAGTATCACCATTGTGAATGGATAAAGTGCTTGTTAATAGCAGAACTTAGGCCGGTTTCACACTGGCGTTTGCAAACGCAGTACACAGAACGCAGCCAAACGCTTGCGCACATGTGTTCTTATGTTTAACATGGGAACGCATGTGCCTGCGTTTGACTGCGTTCGGTTGCGTTCGCACTCTGAACGCAGCGCTGTTGCATTTTTTGTGCGGTCACGGGCGCTTGCGCACAAACCACGCATAGAGGTTGATGGATCCGCAGTGTCCTCCGCATGACACCGCAGATCACATTGAAATCTCTCCCGGGGGCCGCCGGTGATTAGCGGCGGCCACAGAGAGATCTGCTAAAGCTGCCACTGATCTCCCACTGGTGTCGGCGGGGAGAGCAGGGAGAAACAGCTGATCTGACAGCTGTTTAAATCTCCCACGCTGACACCGAAGAGGTGATGTCGACGTGGGAGATTTGAAGCAGCGATCAGCTGTTTCTTATCTCCTGCACCGATATCACCCTATTCGGTGTCAGCGCGGGAGATTTAAACTGCTGTCAGATCAGCTGTGTCTTCAAATCTCCCACGCTGACACCGGCGGAAGATCAGCTGTGGCCGGGAGGAGGAGATCTCCACCGCTGATCTCCTCCTTCCGGCCGCCCCCGAGACAGCTGATTGGCTGGCCGGGGTGCATACTAATGTGAACGCATGCGGAGATTCTCCACTGCGTTCACATCAGTATGGGCTGCGTTTACGTCTGCATACCATATGCATGCAGACACAAACGCCAGTGTGAAACCACCCTTATAGATATAATTTTACTAGTGGCATTTGATAAGTGTCTTCTTACTCTAATTTTAAGAGGTCCACTAGTACACCCCACATATTGAACGTTACATGATATACATGATATACAGGTGATATGACGCGACTTTAGCCCCACCCCTTTCAGGACGCGGCCGCCCTCTCAACACAGAAGCCAAGCCAGAGGGGGCGGCCATAATTAATTAGCGGGCGGAGGCATCACCACACAGCCCCGCCTATGGCTCGATAATGAAACTGAATGGGAAACACGTAACTATAAGCATATTTCTTAACTGTAATACTTAGGTTTTGCCAAAAAAAGAAATAACTGCAAAGAGGGGTGCAGGGACCCCTCTATATAGATAGGGGGGGGGAGTTTGGGGGTCTTGCGCCAGCTATGGGGACAGATTACTGGATTGCGGATGCTTAAACCGCTCCGAAAACTGCAGCCTGCATGATTTTTCACGCAGGCTGCAGAGCCGGAGACGGACACCGGATTGCTTGTGAAGCAATCCGGTTTTTAGCATTGGCTCCTATGAGGAGCGTTTCCTGGTCCGGTTTTGATCTTTTTGAAAGCTCAAAACCGGATCAGGATTTAAAAAAAAAACCGGAGATGTGACCCTAGCCTCCAATAACGGATCCAGGGATTATGGGTGACCACAGCCATACATAGATATAAATTCAGCCTTAGGCCCCCTTCACACATGTATATAACACATATGTGAAAAAAAGGTACTGGCTTCATTCATGTGTCATCAATGTTTCATTCGCATGTCATCAGTGTTTTTACAGATGGCTAAATAAATATATTAGTCTCTCCTAAATAAATATATTAGCTTCTCCTGTACTTTCAATGCTAAGCACGGACAGCACATTGATGCCACCCATATGCTGGACATGTTTTTTTTACCCATAGACTCATATTGGCCCTGCTGGAAAAAATATCATATCATGCTGCTGGAACAAAATGGATCGTTAACATGAAAACACGGACATATGAAGATCACCATAGGTACAGTATAATTAGTACATGTGGTATAAAAATGGATGTCACATGAAGGGGTCTTATATGGTGAAAAGAATCAAAGGGATTGACTTGAGTTAATTTGAAGCTATAGAAACTGACGTCTTTGCAGATATCTTCTAGGTATCTCTAAAAATAACCTTGTGTTCACAAATAAATCACCTTTTAGTGTATTTAGTTGAAAGACAACATACCAGGTAACATCTTCCTGATTAAGTGGCTGAGCAGACAGGTAGGATAATGTGGTAAGAACCAGATTAGTCAGCATTTATTTTTATTGGCAAGGCTGTGAAACTTCAAAGAAGTGTCTGTATTGTTACTGAGCAACTGAGCAAATCTCTACCAACTTTGGCTTTATAAAGGTTATTATCATGCTAAAGTTATGAGAACTTCAGTATCTAAACAAGTACTATTGCACCTCAATAACCCCAAATGCATTTGCTTTGTTACATGGTTCCCATCTGTCCCAGAAGCAGTGGGACAATCCTAGGTGTGATAGTTGACCTGGTAAATTGGTGGCATATTGAACTGCATGGGTAAATGTACACAACTTCTTTTAAAGGCAAAGGCATTCCGTTTTTGGCTTAAATACGTTTTGGGATCATTTATTCATTTTTTTTTTCAAAGTCCAAAAATGCATGTGTGTGTGCGTTTTTCAGCATTTTTGGGTGCATTAAAAAACCAAACGCATGTTATTTTTAACATGGGGCCCTATGGGAGACGCATGCGTTAACGCATGGTACATATAGGCACCATGCATTAACGCATGTGTTAACGCATGCGTTTTTTTGAAAAAAATGACTAAGTCCAAAAATTTCCAAAAAACGTCCCGGACCTCAGGGGACACTATTGGCACCCTTAGAAAAACTGATCTGTTTTTCTAAGGGCTTAAAAAAGCGCATGGGCATGTGTGACCCTGGCCATACTCATGCAAACCTACTGAATTTTTAAAGCAGAAAATGCTACAAAAACCTGGCATTTTTTCTTCTGAAGTATTTTTTATGTAATTTTTTCAGTAGTTTCCCTAGCAGTCTTCAAATGGTTTTGAAGGATTTTCCCATGATGTTTATGATGTCTCTTTTACCGACCTTTTCCAGTTGTTTTTTCACTACATTAGGGCTAGGGTCAGACCTGCATCTGCCCCTAGCCTGGCGGATGCGCTGCAAACTTATAAATTTGCAAGCTGAGCTCATAGCGTTACCAGCAGGTAACTCTATGCGCCGCCTGTCTATTCATCCCTATGGCAACCTGATGTTTACTGCAGCAACCGACTCCACAGCAAATCCCCAGATATGCGTTTTTGCAGAGCTCACAGGAAACGCTGTTAGCAGTGTTTTCCCGTGCGCTCTCCAAAAGTGCATATCCTGGAGATTTGTGTGGAGCTGGTTGCTGCAGTAAACATCGGGTTGCCATAGGGATCAAAAAGACAGGCAGCGCATAGCGTTACCTGCTGGTAACGCTATGCGCTCAGGCTGCAAATGTATAAGTTTGCAGCACATCCGCCAGGCTAGGGGCAGATGCAAGTCTGTCCCTAGCCTAACTCCTTCATCACCCGGCGATTTTTCGTTTTATGTTTTCATTTTCTCCTTCACTTCTTACAAGAGCCATAACTTTTTTATTTTTCCGTCAAAATAGACACATGGGCATATTTTCTGCGGGACGAGTTGTACTTTCAGATGAAATCATTTATTTTACCATATAATGTACAGGAAAGTGGGCAAAAAATTCCAAGTGCTATGAAATTGCAAAAAATGTGCAATTACACATTTGTTTTTTGGGTTTTTTCTTCATCATGCTCACTATATGGTAAAACTAACATGACAGAATGATGCCTTGGGTCGGTACAAATTTGTAGACACCAAAATATATACTTTAACTGGTATCTAATTGGTGAGAAAAAATTCAGAAGTTTGAATTAAAAAAAAAAGAATCAAACTTTTTGCGCAACGTTCTGTGACCCATAGCGTTCTCATTTTTCAGGATCTGGGGCTGTGTGATGGCTTATTTTTTGAGGCTTGAGCTGACATTTATAATCATACTATTTTTGGGTAAATACGTTGTTTTGATCGCCCGTTGTTGCATTTTATTGCAATGTTGTAGCGACCAAAATAACATAATTTTTGCATTTTTACTTTTTTTCCGTTATGCAGATGATTACAGCTTTGATTAATTGATTTTATATTTTGATAGATCGGGCATTTCTGAATGCGGCAATACTAAATATATGTATTTCTTAATTTTTTTTAATATGGAGCTAAAGGAGGGTGATTTAAACTTTTGTGTGTTTTTTTCATATTTTTAAAACCAATTTTTATTTTGACTTTATTTTATCGTGCCCCATAGGGTGCCACAGTGCTGCACTGTCCGATCACTTGTGCTATGTCCTGATAAGCTGCAGCACATTGAGACATAGCACAAATTATCATTTTCTGTGGATGGCAGCGCTAGCCAACCATCCACAGGAAGTGAACCCTGATAGCATCCGGGGTCACCGCATGATCCTGGGGTATCAGGTGACAGACGGAGACCCCGCAATCCTATTGTGGTATTTCAGATCATGGCGGGGAACGGCACAAACCCCACCGCAGTGTTTTTGGATCATTGTCAGTGAATGACAGGGAGATCCAAAGTGTTAACAGCACCTATCGAATCGCGGATACAATCAATGCTGTTAGCTCCACATCTCAGCTGATCAGATCAGCTGAGATGTCGGGGGAATGATGTGAGCTCACTGCCAGAGCTCACATCAAAGTGCTGGTCACGACCCATGACGAACTGGTACATCATAGGTCGTGGAGGGGTTAAATAGTGGAGAAACTGCTAACATTTTTTTGTTTAAGCAAAACAATGGCATAATGCTTCAAAAATCGTTCAGTCATATTCCAGGCATCATTTGAGCTTTCTCCTTGACTTTTATGGTAAAGTGCATTATCTGAGCAGAAAAAGAACATAGTGTGCACCTATCCAGATTCTTCACAAATATGTCCTCCTTCTTTCTGCTTTTACTTGTGAGCTATGCAGTGAGGGAAAATGTCTTCATGAAGTTGCATTATTCTCCCTCTACTTTTGTAGGTTTCCTCCTTTCTCTCTTGTTTTCAATCCATGTACAGTATGTCATGGTTTAAAACTTGGCCATACACATGAAGTAGCTGTGACATAACAAATATGAATGCCCACTACACCGTACACATGCATTCTCTGCACAGCCAAATAGTTATTCCTCTGTGTGCCAAACATCTGCTTCACATAGACTTAAATATCGTCTTGATAATATTTTTGTCCCAAATGCATCTGTCCATAAAATAAGACATTTAAAGGAATTGTCAGTTTTTAGACTTAAAAGCACCAATGACTTGTTCTCCTTAAAATAAACTAAATCTTTGAATTGAGACTGCTTAGCCCAGTGATTGGCTGCAGTGGTCACAGACTGGAACCAACGTCACCGATGCTTTGTCAAAGGCCGGTGATGATAAATGCAGGGGGTAAATAATGATGCCTTTATTATTTCATAGAGGACAAACCATTGTGGTACTAAAGCCTTAACACAGACAATCCTTTTATCTGAAGCATGCAATGTACGATAAAAGATGAAATTGCATTCACTTAGAAGTTGTACTTCCTCCTACCATCCTTATATCCGCAAATCTTCAAATCTTAGCAATTCAAAATGTGTTACTATCTTTCACTAGGACTATGTATTGGGCCGTAATGAGTCAGAATTTTTGCTGGAAATCCTGTTGTCTATTAATAGGTTTTCTATGTAATTACACAAGCCTTTAGCACTTCCTACACATAGGGGTTTGCCATGTGTTCTGATTACTAATTACCGAAGAAGCATGATAATTCAGTATGTGTTGAAGCCATCTTATAAGTCCTTATAAAGAAATATCCTTTTATAGAAATTGCCCACTAAAGACGTATATGGATTATTTTGCCCATGTAGTGTGGATCAAGATAAATGATAGCTAAGCTTTAAATTGAAAAAATAACAAACAACTTGCCTGGGACAAGGTAAGTATTGCTTCTCCTGACCCAGCTATAATTTTACTTGAGCGCCCCCTCAAAGCAAAGCGTCCTAAGGGTGCCATTTAGATATTAATGATGACTTTGTGCCCTCTTAAATAATAATAGTGCCTCACTGAGTGCTCCCCCAAAGGGTAATATCACTAAAAAAATAAAGATTATACTCACCTAACCCAAGAGAGTAAGTCCATTTCTCCCTACACACAGAGCAAGCTGGCACTACTTGATAATCATTGTACCATGTGCAATACTTACGTCTTGTGGGCAATAGGCCTACAGGATCCAGCAACCTATCGAATGGATGGCTCCATTATGCCTTTCTGTTCTACTCAAGGATCCAACTGCATCAATATCATGTTGAAGACCACAGGGGCACTTTAGTGGAGATCCGGTCAAGTAAGGCTGCTTTCACATCAGCATTTTATGCTGATCGCGGCAGTTGCAGTGAAAAAAACGCAACTGCCGCGATTACCGCATAACAGCCGCGATTGCGGCACACTTGCGGCAAGCCCCATACAACGTCTATGAGGCTTGCGGCAGGTGCAGCAAGTGCGGTTTCGGCACTTGCGGCATGTGCGGCCGCGAAAAGAACGCGGCATACCACGTTTTTTTCTTGGCCGCACCTGCCGCAAGTGCCGAACCGCACTTACCACACCCTTACCGCAAGCCAAATAGACATTGTATGGGGCTTGCCACAAGTATGCCGAGATCGCGGCCGTTATGTTGTAATCGCGACAGTTGCAGTTTTTTCACCGCAACTGCCGCGATCAGCGTAAAATGCTGATGTGAAAGCAGCCTTATGCCACTGCTCCTTTCATTGCAATGCTAAGCAATGCATTACTGCAGTCTTTTTTCAAATGATCCTTTTCTCAATATGTAGGTAAATAGTAAACATCTTCTTTACAGACAGCTCAATCAGTGGTACGTTATATAGTCCATTAAGGCACAAAAGAATAAACATAACAATATTATACAATATATTATTCAGTTATGCACACTTAAAGTTGCACAAAAGTAATCCTTCCTAAAAGTTAGATTCACAGAACAATATGCAAAATTGTTTAGATTTTCATTCAGTAAAGTGTGATAATTTTTTCTAAGGGTGCTTTCACATCAGCGTTTTTCGTAATTCGCGTCAGATGCGGTGAAAAAAACGCATCTGCCGCGTTTGCCGCATAACCGTTCCACTTGCGGCACGGTTGCGGTTTTTCCCATAGGAAGTATAGGGGGACTTGCGGCAGATGCGGCAAGTGCGGTTTTGCACTTGCGGCAGGTGCGGCAGCGAAAAAAAACCGCGGTCAGCCGCGGTTTTTTTCGCTGCTGCACCTGCCGCAAGTGCAAAACCGCACTTGCCGCATCTGCCGCAAGTCCCCCTATACTTCCTATGGGAAAAACCGCAACCGTGCCGCAAGTGGAACGGTTATGCGGCAAACGCGGCAGATGCGGTTTTTTCACCGCATCTGCCGCGAATTACGAAAAACGCTGATGTGAAAGGGCCCTAACTTGTCATCCGTGTGCAGTCCGTATATAATTTATTTTTGTTTTTTTACAGTAGCAGCTATTAATAATTTACAGGATCATTTACAGTTTTTAATCTTACAAATTTGCAGTGTATCTGTAAACTAGAGTAACTACAGATAATGGTATAAGAAAGGAGCAAGTGTCGTAATACTTAGGCTTATTTCACACACATGTGGGAATTTTATCATCCGTGAAAACTGAACTATTTTATTTTCTCAGGCAGCATCCCAGTTGCATGAATGTTGTATCCATTTTTTTCTCACTCGAGGTCTTTCATTAAAGAGGTGTGTTCCCAAGCGAATAAAAAGACCCTGGAAGGTGTTTTTTAATAAAATTACCATACTATATATTCAGATTGATTCTTCAACAAACCATAAGCATGCAAATTTGTATTAATATTTCACAGATACCCACTGACTTGTAAGGTAATGTCTGTGTCACTAAGGCTGCCTTCACACTGGCGTTCCCCTCCGCAGCGTTCTGCGGAGGGGAATCGCCATGTGTGCGCAGCGGCCGCCAGCTTCTATCTTTATAATGGGAGCGCACGGTGCTGCGCTTGACAGCACAGGACCGTGCGCACCCATTCACTCCCATATGTGATCTGTACGCAGGCGGATGCCTGTACACAGATCACACACTCCTGCCCGCACCAGGGACGCAACATGTCGCGTCCCTGGTGCGGACGAGACTGTGTGATCTGTGCGCAGGCATCCGCCTGCGTACAGATCACATATGGGAGTGAATGGGTGCGCACGGTCCTGTGCTGTCAAGCGCAGCACCGTGCGCTCCCATTATAAAGATAGGAGCTGGCGGCCGCTGCGGTCACATTGCGGACCCCTCCGCAGAACGCTGCGGAGGGGTCCGCAAATGTGAACCCAGCCTAACACAGATTAGAATAGGACTCTGAGTTACATAAATTTAACATAGACATATGTAAAGATTCATGAAACTATGAATGGGTCCATGTGCTGTCTGAGGAAAAAATCGAACAGTACATGGATATTTTGCACTGATGTGCACTGATGTGTAGTCTTAGGCCTGGTTTATATGAGCATAAGAAAAATTGAGAAAACTAAGATGATTTTTATCTTTATTGTCATCCATACAGACATCCATGTGTCCAGGAATAAACCTAACCTCTCTGCTTCCTTAGGCAAACTGAAAAATAGCACCCCACCAAACACAAGTATTTTAATGGGTTCCATATAGTATGATTTGCTCCATATATTCAAATGCATCATCCATAGTCCTTCATATATTATAATGCACCCCCATAGCCCTCCATATATTATAATGCACTCCTTAAGTCTCCATATAGTATAATGCACCCCCAGAGTCCTTCTTATAATATAATGCATCCTACAGTTCTCCATATAGTATATTGCACCCCCATAGTCCTACTATATTATAATGCACTTAACATAGTCTTCCCATCAGTAAAGGATACTCACCACTCTCTTTGGTCCTCGCTGCTCTAGTCTAGTCTCCCCATGGTGTGTCTGCCACACTGCACGGCTGTGCAGTGGGCTGACAGCGGCCAGGAGAATTGAAGGCAGACAACGGCCAGGTCTGGTGCACATATTGCTGGTGGTAAGCCCCATTGCAGTTGCTATCTGTAGGGTGCCTGCAGCCTTTCATTTAGCAGCAGGTGGTGCCGCCTGAGGCAACCAACTTAGGTCGCCACATTGTAGGTCTACCCCTGCGTGTATCCATTTTTCACCTAGGTGTGGCATCTGATTTCGTGCATTAACATTTTAAAATACACATGATCAAATACAGTTCCTATGCATATGTAATCCCATTTTTTTTGCACACATAGACATGAATAGGTGAGTATCGTACACGACACTAATGAATTGTCATGTGAACATTGGTCAGTGTACTGTCTGATATTTACGCAAACAGCAAACATCCATGTTACACACTGTTCTGAATGAGCCCTAAAGTAAGTTTATACTACACGATTTCTACCTAAAAACAATAAGTAATTGGCTACATTAGCATATATTAGCCAATTTGCTGTCATTTAATAAACAGCCTCTTTAGACAGGCTGACTGCAAATATGATGTGCATAGAATGATTAGTAATATAAGCGCGCATAGCTGATGTGGCACCCCAGAGTCCGGACGTCACTATGCCATTATCTCCCCCGAGGGGTAATGTCATACCTGAGAGCAATGGAGGGAACCCGCACCAGGCAAAACCAAAGCACACAAACCTTTCTGCCTCCAGACCTGAAGGGAGAGATCTAAACACGGGTTCAGGGTAAGCTACCCTATAAAATCTGGTCTGGGGCGAAGTTAGTCAGTTCAATTCCTAGGAGGACTGAGGAAGACATCCTGTGGACTAGAGCAGTGCTAAGCTTGTCCGGGAGAGCCAGACTTAGCTTGAGTTACCCGTAGACAAGGATCTGAGAAAGGAGGGGAGAGCCTGAGGAGCAGAGCGATGTCAAGCTCACCCTAGAGGAGTAAGCGTTAGCCAACAGACACTGGAGTACGAGGCTGTGCAAAGCCTAATGACCCGGCAGCCAATACCGGAGGGTGGGGAACTCCAAGTTCCCATCCACACCAAGTGCCTGGAGGCAAAGCAGTGTAAAGAGCCCAGGAATAGCCGCCCGTGAACTGGGGCTAATAAAGGACTCAAGTTGCCTGTCATGTCATCACATGCAGGAGAGAGGGAGAGAGAGGGCTGCAGCTCAGCTTCAAGCAGCAGCAGGGACCTGACTCGCCCAGGGTTATATAGGGACTCGAGTGTCTGGGCCCTGCTGTGGTTGGGAATGTCACTGGTGGCATGCCCAGATCCGTGGCCCTGGTGGTCAGCAAAAAGGGGTAGCTGAAATGGGAATAAAGTTTAAAGTTCTCGTGATGCCACCCGCAGATTCTGGTGATTAAGCATCAGCGCCGCTTCAGACCTCCGAGGGTGATGGTACAGCAGCTCTCCAGGGCAGGGATGCACCTGTAGTAATGGAGGTGCTGATGATGGAGATAAACAAGTTGCAGTGCAGCAATGAAATAAGCACACTGAGACTCTGTCACTACCTGGGTACTTTACTGGAACAATGCTGGTGGTGGCACAGTTCATAGAGGACAACAGTCGTTAGGTAAAGGTAGCCGGCCGGGTAGTCACAGTGGGCTGCAAGGTCTCTCGGAGTCTCCCGTGGTATGCTTTCCTTGCTCTGACCCGTGTCCTAATGCTGCTGCCTGTCCTGGAATAGCCCGCTTAGTACCAGGCCCTATTGGGGTGCTCTCTGAGTGTCCCGGCTTCCTGCTCTCCTCTCTCCTGCACTGGAACTCGACCCTGGTGGGTTATCCTGGCATGACTGATTCCTTTGAAGGTGTCAGGGCCGGTAAACGGACCTGCAATGACCGGTGTTACGACTCAGGGGCTGAACTCCCTGTGCCGCGTCCTCGGAACCGGCACACCGGTAAATGGACGCTCCGATCAGGGGGTCCCCTCCTTCAGTCTGGGCTGCCTGTTCTCTTACTCCAGGCCCCCTCTCTTGGAGTCCCCTTTTCTCTCTCAGGGCTCCCATGCTCCTTTCGTCCCTTGAGGCAAACTTAGAATCCCCCGTTTTGCTACCTCCCTACTCCCCTAACTCCCCCCCAGGGAATGGGCCCACACAATTTGCCTAGGTGGGTGTGTGGGAGTGCTAGGATGGGAGACTCCTACAAACCCTGCATTCCCACTGTGACAGGGGTAACCACGCACTCATTTGTGGGTACAGTACCCCATTTGTGATGCCTGACCAGTGGGGCGCCACAGACCCACAAGAGAAAGCACAGCAGGGAGGCCTCAGAACTTGCCGGGTGTGGAGGACTGTGGAGTTGCTCCCTGGTTACACGGACTCACAGAACAGCATCTATGTGGAACCGGTCTTACCAGTAAAGGAATTGAGGAACAAACAAAACGTGAGCCTGTCTGTTAATGCACACCCTTCATCCTGTACCCTACACCCTTTCACATTCCACTGCCCTGGTGATCCGCTGCATCATTCCCAGTGGTTCTGCAGCAGTTTTGGCTACCCATAGCCACAAACCACGGGTGGTGTTCACGAATAACTCCCGTATAAATCACCCCTTTCACTACATTAGCCAAGAACTGCCTTTTACAACTGAACCTAGGGTCACGGAGGCCGGGTCTCGACCCCTGTGACTGCCCAGAAAAGCTTAACAGCCCATTCCAAGTACCCCACGGCCCTGGGGTGCATCAAGTACTTGGCGTTACAAACAGGATGTGAGCGGCCCAGTAACACCAGGTCTCGTGCGCCTTAAATTTTTTTTAAAAGACTGTGTAAGAACTAGCTCAAAAAATGTTGCCAAGAAAGAATGAGCGCCACGTGTAATTGTCACTGACATTGCTCTAATTTTTATAGGACAATGTGCTTCTAAAGAATGACATGGGGCTCCTGTGGTCCGGTCGCCACAGAGAGGTACTGCACCCAATGCACGGTTTAGTATTCATGTTCTCAAATGGGATTGTAAATCCGGACACCCACAAAAACACCCAACACACCCGGTCTCAGAGACCTCGGGCGGACCTGATAGAGAGAGGGCTCAGGTAGTCAGTGGGACGACGGGGAGAAAGGTGGAGGGTGGGAAATTAGGAGAGACAACAGGAAGTAGTGAGTCACTCAAGAGAGGGGTTCAGTAGGAGAGAAAGCTGGCGGAGTAAGCAGGAGAGAAGGACCCTGAGGACTTAAGCAGAGATGTGGCTCATCTCGGGTCCCGGAACAGGAGGCTGCAGAGAGAAAGAGGGAAGCCCTAGGGGCACAGGAAGTGAGCGATACACCCTTGCACCCAAATCTGAAGTGACAGCGGAGGGGCAAGTTGCAGACCAGGTCACTGGCCCTAAAGGTGGCAAGGAGAATCCATACTTCAACCATGGAAACAGAGGCCATGAGATCCAGAGGAGGGGTGGCCCACTCCCACCACATCTGCTAAGAAGGCAGCCGTACTAGGGCCAGGGGACACGGCCGGTCACTTGACAGCACCTGTGGCTGCTGGATTGGGGCACTGTGCGCGAAGGCGCGAGCAGGAGTTAGGCGAGCAGGCAGCGCTGAGGAAGGCAGCAACTAGAGGAAGGAACACAAAAGGGGTGTGTGTCGTGGACGAGCTATCCAGGTTGTTCAGGACTATGCAGATCGCGATTGTACCCGAATTGTATCTTGTGGTGCCTACAGAGAAAAGCTAAGTAAACCGGGTTTGGAACTCAGAACTGTGTGTCAGACTTTTCATTTCCCGCCTGAGGAGCAGTAGACTGCTAATCCTTCCCTGCGGCCATATCTGCCCCGCTGGCCTTCCATCACCCAAATCCCTCCACACCGGATGCCCTGGGGATCCTCTCCTCCCGTGGGGAGCAAAACCATCGCCGCTGCACTCCCATTATCCCCAGAGGTCCCGCATCGCAGCCACTAATAGCCGCATACCATGGGTGGCGTCACGACAAACCAATTTCTAAAACCCGGTACCCCCTTTTCAACAAACTCTTCCCTTTTTTATTGACTGCTCGGGGCCACAGACTGGGTCATGCCACTGTGACATCCCGATCACCCAGACAACATCGCCAGAGAGGGAGAGGCCCAGCTCTGAGTAACCCACGGCCCCCACGGGGCGCGCCATACTGTCTGATTTTTACGCAAACAGCAAACAACCATGTTACACACTCTTCTGAATAAGCTCTAAAGTAAGTTTATACTACTCGATTTCTAGCTAAAAACATTAAGCATTTGGCTACATATTAGCCTATTTGCTGTCATTTAATAAACAGCTTGTTTAGACAGGCTGACTGCAAATATGATGTGCACAGAATGATCAGTAATATAAGTGTGCATAGGCTGACATTGCTCTCATTTTCATAGGACAATGTTCTTCTAATGAATGACACATTTTTAAGCCAGGCAAAGACATCTTTCACCTCTAGAATGATCATTTTGTGTAATCTGCAATTTTCACTGCATGGTTAATGGGAAACAGGCTTTCCTAGCGATGCTCATTCCCAATAATTGTGTATACTTGTGTATTGTAAATGCACCCATAGTCATTGTTGTTTTCTTTACTGCTCTCTATCATAAATAGTTTAGTGTCCCCCAGTCATTGAACTCTACTCTCTATAGACCTGGTCTGAGCACTTAGTGACAATGTGCTGTGTATTTACTCCACACTCAGAAACCAGCTCATTTTGGACTAAGCTTTATTTAAACATTATAGCTACTGACAGACCAATGGAGGTGTTTAATATGGGTTCCTCATTGTTTGCTGTATCCTGCGAAGCTTTGTTTCCAGTTATTTACTCTGCTCATTTGCTCTTTCATGTTGAGATAAATGTAGACAGATGTGAAAATTCCTTAATGATAAAGAAAGAGAAACATATGACTTCCCTTACTAAACTGAAAAACTGGCCAAAACCAGTGCAATCTACTACAGGCTGCAATCCTGCTGTTGACATTCCTCAAGGGTGCTGCTTATCTGACACCAACATGATTTGTCTTCCATTTCAACATCTCAAAGAGACAATGAGTGTCCACAAGCCGAATAGAGCAGGCTGTTATAGGTCAGGCAGGAAGGGCTGAAGGCCCAAGTTTTCACCAAAGCTTTCGGAACAGGGTTTGTTTATGGAAGATATAAATTACTAATTTACTTCTTAGATTGTCAGAGACAGAAAAAATATTAGACCTTAGCTTGCAAAGAAACTGAAAATTACAGAAATTAATATGAATCCAGTTATTTCCTGTAAACTTGTCTCTTAGAAGACATATGGCTTCACTCCATTCATTAGAGGGTAACGTCGGTGAAAAAGTCACATGGTAAGTTGTTGCAGTTGATATCGTTCGTGCGTTGTGTCGTGTAAATGGGCAATGCGACTCGAAAAAATCGTAGGTATGATATTGCAAGAAGATTGTGCAAGCCCTTCAACGTACAATATTGTCATATGCGATGTGGCATGATCGTGCTGTGTGACACACAACTACGATTTTGTTTGCAACTTCCCCTATTCACTACAATGTTAAAGCTCGGTCCCTGGGTTGCTCATACCCAGCGCACAAAGGTTGCTTACAACATCCTAGTAGCGTTGCCTGCCGATATCTCCCTGTGTGACATCTCCTATGCGATCTTGGACAAGTGCCAAAAACGTGCGACTCCCGTGAAATTGTATGCGATATCGGAACGATATTGCAACGTGTAACAGTACCCTAAGTGTGGTGTTTCATATGTCAATATTAACTCTCCTTCACGACCAATGATGCATATGTACGCCATTGGTTGTGTTCCCTAAATTAATGCGGGTTCACAGGCTGAGTCTACAACTTTCCCTGCATATGTCGGATGATCTGATTAGCCAACATGTGCCTCTAACAGGCAGAGATGTGCCCGCTCCAGTTAAATAGTTAAATTCAGCTGTCAATTTCAACACAATTTAAAATGCGCTGGAAAGGATCATACCATTCCCCGCTCTCATTGGCAGGCCCCGTGACGTTATTGTGGGAAACTGATGGGTGCACCCTACTACCAGCATGGTAGAAAATAGATTGTGGTTTTGTGGCCCACTCTGTAATTCAAACTAAAAGTTTGGTAAAAGTTGTCCATTACGCTATTAAAGGACCCTTTCAATTTTTTTAACAATTGGTTCACGTTAATAATAATTAGAGATGAGCAAATCTTTGGAAGTTCAAGGTTGTGTGTACTTACACAGAACATATGGACTCATGACATCGAGCCTCCTGATGAATGGTGAAACGCGTCGAGGCGTGCGGGGATGAGCATACTACCCTGTTAAGCTAAGTATACCCCCATTTCTCATGTGTGTGATACCAACTGGGTATGGCTTGTTGTTATCAGAGGAGACCATGCTGGTAGTAGGGTGAGAGGCACACAGAACATGAGAGTTTATCATCTAAATATCTAACCTTATATCAGACAATGGGAGGAACTTGACACATGGGTGGTGACACTCTGTTTTAATACTAGGACACAACGACAGACCAGTCGGACATATTTTCCAAAACCCTGGGAGGGCTTGTCATAGGGGGAGCACTACCTCCTTACTTCCAGGGTAAGGTCAGGGCACGACAGGGTTAGCCGTCGACGAGTGGGGGCGCCACTACGTACTCTAGGGTGCCGACCTCCGCTGTCAGGCAGGTGAAAGGAGGGAGGCATATATTAAGGACAGCATCCTTCCTTCACGCTATCCTGTGCACCTAGTTTTTACGTTTGGTGTGTTTTTTGTATGAGTTAACAATAAAGATATCATTCAAGGGTTTAATATGTTTTACACTTATTCTGAAACCTAAATTATCTGAATTTGAGTTAATAATGAGTGGGCTCACAAGCATGCTGAGTGAGACAGTGGTGAAGCTTGCTAAGTAATAGTGTAGGAAGCTAATGTCTATACCAAAACAGTGGGGCTTCAAAGTAAAATGGTTTGAGCTTTGTTTGGCAGCTATTGGGCACCTTTTAAAGTTTCTTCTAGCCTCTTTATTTTGCCTCCCATTGATCTGAATGGGGTGTGGACGGTTCGATGAACCAAATCTGAACTTGTTTGTCGGACATTGCCTGTTAAACGAACCGAACCAAATTTGAACTTCCAAAGATTTGCTCATCTCTAATTATTATTAGCGTGAACCAATTGTTAAAAAAATCGAAAGGGTCCTTTAATAGCGTAATGGACAACTTTTACCAAACTTTTAGTTTGAATTACAGAGTGGGCCTGAAAACCACAATCTATTTTCTTCGTCTGATTTGTACATATTAATGGTTATTGGAAAAGTGACTTAATTACCTTTTGTAGGGTATTATGGTGCGGTGCAGCAGCTGAAGGAGAGGTAGTCATCTGTTTCGCCTAGGCATGTTACATGAAAGTGGGGGTCCTGGCTGGGAGTGTGCACTTGTGCTAGGGAGGCGATATACCTTGATGTAGATGACTGCAAATGACCAGAACCAGATGTTATATAGTTCAACTGAGGGAGACCACCAATTTAAAACAAACATTGCATTATTCGACAGTCATTTGATAACAACTATATACAGGAGATTGCATAACTTCTCATACATTTCCTCTTTAACACAGAGCATCTCTACACGCAGTATACTTACTTCTTCAGCTTCACTTGTTGCTGGCTCCACTAATCTCACTTTCTTCAACACCACTCAGCTCAGTACTACAGTTCAGTTAGTGAAAGTCAAATCTTCAACCCGCAGTTGCACATTCTATACTCTTTCAGAGAGTATTCTTTGTCAACATAGACAACACTTAGCTAGCATATAACCTACAAATGAAATACCTCTTATTTTACCAAAGAGCTGGCAACCAAGATTAATTCACCAAAACAGAGTAATGATCATGATGAGACCATCACAGAAACACACCAGCTCTACAATAGTATCAAAATATTACAAATTTTATCAATAGATAAATAACAAAGACATACAAGCGTAGGATAATATATCATAAATATCCAATTGGAGAGTATACACAGAAAATTAATTCGTGATACAGTTGAAAAACCCCCTCAGATAGGGGAGAGAAGATTAATACGTATGGGAAACATATCCGGACATCCTTAATATAGAAAATTCTAGAATAACTATTACAGAATATTGGAACAGCAAATCCTGATCCAAAGAATATATAAAAGAGTCAAGTAGAAATTAGACCTATTCTGTATAGATAGTATTATTGCTATATAGCATACAAAAGAAATAACACATGGAAATCCTGGAAAATCAATTACAGCCCATCAAGGCAGACTAAGACACATGTCTCGTCTGTCCTATAATGATAAGATCACTGTGCTAAGCATATAAAATATTTGATTTACCCTGTGCCATGGTATAGATCCTTTGAAGGAGCCCGATATGGATCCCACACGACTGAGGTTCAGTCGTGTGGGATCCATATCGGGCTCCTTCAAAGGATCTATACCATGGCACAGGGTAAATCAAATATTTTATATGCTTAGCACAGTGATCTTATCATTATAGGACAGACGAGACATGTGTCTTAGTCTGCCTTGATGGGCTGTAATTGATTTTCCAGGATTTCCATGTGTTATTTCTTTTGTATGCTATATAGCAATAATACTATCTATACAGAATAGGTCTAATTTCTACTTGACTCTTTTATATATTCTTTGGATCAGGATTTGCTGTTCCAATATTCTGTAATAGTTATTCTAGAATTTTCTATATTAAGGATGTCCGGATATGTTTCCCATACGTATTAGTCTTCTCTCCCCTATCTGAGGGGGTTTTTCAACTGTATCACGAATTAATTTTCTGTGTATACTCTCCAATTGGATATTTATGATATATTATCCTACGCTTGTATGTCTTTGTTATTTATCTATTAATAAAATTTGTAATATTTTGATACTATTGTAGAACACTTAGCTAGCAGCTTGAGGATGATTAGGGAAATGCCAGGCGGGGGAATATGTTCGGTGCACATTTTCTGGCCTGTCCTGTCATGTTACCGTTCTAAATTATAAACTTGAGGGCCATACCATGCATCTTTTCCCTGGACCCGTCTCCAGTATATTACTCTGGCCTTCTGTCAGTTCTCTCTTCTGTTACTCTAGATCTTGTTATCCACTACCTCAACCTCTGCTCTCACTAGGAACATCCACATCACGTGGCTCTACTATTTGCCAGACCTTAGGTCTGCTCCGTTCACAAGTTGGGCTCTATCTTCCATTTTGACAGGAAACTGTCACTGTGAATTTTGCATAGCCCCTCCCACTTTGGGCTAGTCCCAAATATTAACTCTATCTTGCCCTACTATCTGTAACTACATATTCTCATCACTACTTAAATATGTCACAATTCACATTGTACATTATACATCACAAGAATAAAACTGGTGTCTCTAAGGAGGGGCATTGGCTATATGTCCTTCTGCTTAAATTAGGAGATGCTAGAAACAGTTTTCACCAGCCTTGATGCATGGTGCATCAATCTTATGCTCAGAACCTCCTTATGCAACTTCACACATACAAGTCACACACGTAAGGTCCAATGACTGCTGGACAAAACTCTTTGCTCACTGTACAGGCACATGTAATGTAAGGCAAGTCACCCCTTCTTGCTGGAAAAAAATATTCGAGTTTATCATCAGTTAACTATGCAAAAAATTGCTTCAAGATGTCCATGTACACAGCTGTGTGCACATTTTATTCAAAGAACACTGGACCCACAATCTGTTTAACCATAGCCACTTTGAGGGACAGGTGAATAATATATATTGTACAGGAAAAACCCAGCAGACACCTGGTATCTACAGTTGGGAAAAAGATTGTTCAGGAACCTTGTGTTTTAGCACCAACCCATTTTTAAATAAGTTATATATATGCATGTAAGGGCTTATTTAGACACCAGCAATTTTTCTTACATACAAAAAATGGTCTGAGTTTCATCAGTGTTTTAGATTGGAGTCAGAGTGTCAGGTTTTCCCCATGGAAAAGATGGCATCCAAGTGTCTGTATTTTCTTTTTCATATACTCATAGACCTGATGGGTCTAATCCAAGGCACAGATCAGTATTGGATAAGTCTCTATGATTTTTTTTTAACCACTTGGTCTTCAGAAATACACCAGATCAGAACAATCTCATAGACTATAATGGGTACAAGTTCTATTCATGAAAACCACAGCTAGACCTCGCACAAGACAAACTGTCATCTGAATGAGCCCCTATTGTGGTAACTGTCCTCAAATCATAAAACTATCTGCCACTCTTTTTTTACTATTGTAGTTTGGTTTAGAATTGTCCAATTAAGGAAATGTAAAATAACATCTTGTTGACATTAAAACTTCTACACTTTTCTGAAGCAGAGTCCTTGAAAATGTATCAGTGGCCATGGAGCATTCTGGATGGATTTGCATGCCAGGCGGACTACAGTGAATTAAAACATTTAGAGCATTTAGGATCAACCTGCTATTGTGTACATCATGCCGAAAAAGTTACACAATTTCCAGTGAACACAATTTTAGGGTATGTTATCTTGTCCATACAGTTTTTACAGTTTCCATAGATCTAAACTCTGCCTTTTAGCCTTAATTGTCCTAAAAGTTCCTGTCCTTTAATTTTGTACTTTCTATTGTTTTTCTTGAGATTTCAGAGAAAGGGGTGGTGCAGTGTCTCCACTTTGAACTGAAACCTGTGTAACAGCACTTTAAACACACTTCCTAGTTTCACTAGAGATAACAGGTTTACTCCGGACTCATCCAAAATGTAGTCTTTTCTATTAGAGAAAAGGGATGTTAAATGTCAAAAAAGATTGTCTAGTGTCAATCATTTTTAATGCTCTCTGAGAAATTAAATGAACTTGCATAGTTACATAGGTTAAAAAAAAATTAGGTCTATCAAGTTCAACATTGCCTTACCATTATACATATTTTGTCAACAAATTATCTATAATCCACAATTACATTTTTGCTAAGGAAGGCATCCAGTCATTTTTAAAAGCTGTTATTGTGTCTGCCATAAATATCTCTTGTGGTAGGGAATTCCACAGTCTGACTGTAAAGAACCCTTTCCTATGTAGCTACTGGAATCGATGTTCTTCCACCCACAGTGAGTGCCCCCTGGTCCTTAATATTGTCTTTGGAAGGAATAAGTCATGTGCCAGTCCTTGTATTGACCACATGTACTGTATTTATACATACAAATGATACCTCCCCTTAAGTGTCTTTTTTCTAAGCTAAACAAGACCAACTTTTCCAATCTCTCACCATATGAGAGGTCTTCCATCCCTTACAGTAATCTAGTGTCCCTTCTTTGAATTAACTTGCTTCTGCCCCTAGTCTGGCGGATCCGGCAGAAACTTAGAAAATTTGTGCCTCAGCACATAGCGTTACAAGCAGGTAACACCAATGCTGCCAGGCAATAGATCTCTATGGCAACCGGACGCTTACCGCAGCCGCCGGCTCCACAGGATATGCGCTTTTGCAGAGTGCACAAGAAACGCTGTTTGCAGCATTTTCCTGTGTGCTCTGCAAAAGCGCATATCTTGGAGATCTCTGTGGAGCCGGCGGCTGCGGTAAACATCCGGTTGCCATAGAGATTGCCTCTCTATGTGGTGGAACATGGCGTTATCTGCTGGCAACATCTGCTATGCGCTGAGGCAGAAAATTTCTACGTTTCTGCTGGATCCGCCAAGCTAGGGGCAGACGATGGTGGGATTTGAACACAGGACCCGAGAGTGGTAAAGGAACAATGCTAACCACTGAGCCACCATGCTGCCCCGCGCTATTAATAGAAGGTTTAAAGAGTTTGCAATCTAAATATTTTGTATATGCACCTATCCCCATTTATTTCACATACGTTGCTAGATTTTTCATTTAAAGCAACATTTAATTGATTTCCATATATTCCCTGAAATAAAAAAAAAGTTGACTTTTAACAACAATATCGTTATGGTAAGAAATGCTGTTTTGCCAACTACTATGGTAATTTCTAAACATCCTGCACAGAGCACAATGTGATCATTTTAGTACCAATGTCTACTTATGATGTAGAGGGGACTTTGGCTCCCCTAATGCTTCATGAACTATCGGAGACTGCTACCTCTGCACCCCTATAGCTATGTCCGTGACAGGTCGCTTTCATGAGCCACATGGCCTATTTTCCATAATGTTAGAAATCAGATTGTTCATAGGAAAACCACTCCTGAAAAGGAGAGCATGCAAACTATACATAGTGAGCCTCATGCTACAGAAGTACAGCCAATCTCTTAGAAATGAACCAATCGGGGTACAGCTATGCAGTGCACAGGTAGTGGTAGACCAAAAGGTTAGTCTGCAAGAAGACACCGATATTGTAAATGGCACAACGTACGTGTGGATTCTTGTTACAGATTTCACATGGGTTACAACTTTAGAAAAAAATAATTTAATTCTTTTAATGATGTAAAATGTATTTTTGTGTTTAATAGCAAGCTCTTGTGGTTGTCAGGTTGTCAGGCTTGCTACCCAGGAATGTCCCCCCTCCTGTGTTGTATTGTGTAGGAGCAGGTATGGTAATGTGAGCAGCATTTCATCTAGTGTTTATTTTCCTCCTTTACACACCTGTGTCTTACATTCACTCCCACATATCTCCAGTTGTCTAAGAAGATTCTTACATATAGCCTGATAATGGAAACCGATGAGCATTCAGGTTTCCTCCGGTTGTGGGTGGCTTTTTGCTTGACTTAGATTGCTAACATTTTTTCAAGGTAAGCGACCTCCTAAGCATGTTATGAGAAGCATAAACACGCTCTTCCTCCAACCTTGTATACCAACAGAATAGTTAAAACAATCATTTACTTGCACAGTAGCTTGAAATGTATAACTGTATCACGCAATGCACAAGGTCGAGCTATAATTTATGCTTTGGGAAATGATTATATTTTGATTGTAAACTTTAAACATTTAAATGTAGTCAAATTCTAGTCTCATAAGACTGCAAAATACAATTCAAAACAATACATGCAATTATTTTAGTAATACATCACAGAAATTAAGTTTTGGGTGCTACTCTCCTGCAGTCATAATAACTTAACAAAGTAGATGTTCTTCAAAATATTTTGTCTGGAAAAATCAGCATAACCAGTATAATCACATAATTATAATGATCCGACCAGTCACAATCTTGTTAGTCTCAAGTAATTAATGGTTTTAGAGCACATATAACAATAAACACCTATTTTCATATGTTGGCATTAAAAACTGTAAATGAATATAAAGCAGCTATGTGTGTAGAAAAGACAGGCTTTAGAAAGTTAAAGGGAAGCTGACCCCTCCAAATCACCTCCAACCCTATGAATACCTGTCCCTGCACCCTCACACATCCTTTCTAGCGGTCCTTTTGTGTAAACAATGAGTGTGGTAACATTGACAAAAAGACCATTACACACTTTCAATTCTGTGACTTCTTCTCCCTGAATAAGTCACACAGGGCGTTCCCTGTGCGATCCTAAGCCCGCCTGAGCCGCTCATTATCACGCCCCGATGGGAGTGATAAATAATCCTACTCCTCACCCTGCTGTATGGGCGTAATAGCCGGTGTGACGCTATTTGCGTCACATCCGGTCATGGTGACGTCAGTACACCCTGTAGGTGTACCGCCGACCTTACCATGCGCATTGCGCATGCGCAGCTTTTGCTTTACACCTAAAGGGTGTACCGACATCACCATGACCGGATGTGACGCAAATAGCGTCACACCGGCTGTTACGCCCATACAGCAGGGCGAGGAGGAGTACGATTATTTATCACTCCTATTGGGGCGTGATAGTGAGCAGCTCAGGTGGGCTTAGGATCACACAAGGAACGCCCTGTGCGACTTTTTCAGGGAGAAGAAATCGCAGAATTGTAAGTGTGTAATGGTCTTTTTGTCAATGTTACCACACTCATTGTTTACACAAAATGACCGCTAGAAAGGATGTCTGAGGGTGCAGGGACAGGTATTCATAGGGTTGGAGGTGATTTGGATGGGTCCCTTTAATGCAAATTATAAGAGAGGATAGAAAGCGCAATAGGGTTTTATCCTTACAATAATAATAATAATAATAACAATAACAATAATAAATATTTATATAGTGCTAACATATTCCACAGCCCTTTACAATACAGTGGTTAATAAACGAAAATACACAATATAATACAGTAAGTAATTACAGTAGAGAAAGAATACAGTACAATAACAGAAAACATTACAATAAGCATAGAATCAATGTAAAAAATACAATACAATAGATAAAGCAAAAATAAAGGTGACACTACTCAAAAGAGCTTACAAGCTACAACGGGATAGGGATTACACAAAGTGCAGGAATTATTACACTGATAGTCCAGGCACCTTGAGGAAATGAGGGATAGAAATAAAGTTATAAAGTTACAACACTGAGGTCATAAAGAATTTTTTGTCACTGCTTACCTGGGATAGTTGTGTAACCCACAACTGGTATAAAGGTGTAAATATGGCTGCCTCAGGATCCACATTCCACCCACACCGGGGTGGCAAAGCCTAATTGAGGGAAAAAGGACAGTGCTTCCTGGATCTGGCTGCACATACGGTGAAATAAGATAAAGAAACCACAGTTGTCGGACAATGATGGCTTTAATACCAATGCATTTCAGAGCCTTTGTTGGTTCCCTGAGGAAGGACCTGGGAGCTGAAACGTGTTGGAATTAAAGCCATCATTGTCCAACAACTGTGGTTACTTCATCTTATTTCACCATATGTGAAGCCCGGATCCAGGAAGCACTGTCCTTTTTCCCTATATTAGGCTTTGAAAAGTAGATGAGCAGTGTTCAGTGGTATAACTTGAAGCTCATGGACCCTGATGCAAAAGCTTTAACGGGGCCCCCAATTATTGCAAATGTTTAATAGCATTTGTCTCTTCCTATAGGCCAAAGGGATTTTTGCGGCCCCCTAGGTTCCAGGGCCCGAGTGCAATTGCAACTCCGGCATCTATCGTAGGTATGCCCCTGGCAGTGTTGTTATAATGTACTAGAAAGCAATGCTGGCGAGAATAGTTCCCATAATTTATTGCGAAAATGCAAAAAAACACTGCAAAGCCAAGAGTTGCAAACATGCAGGCATACAGCAGATGATGGAGTGACTACATGGCAGATCTTTTCTTGACATCTGGGCAGTAACTCTAGTAAAAGCATTTTCTTGTGTTTCATATTCGGAAGTTTAGTGGTTAGCATAGCTTTCGGTTTGTCGCAGTGCACTCCTGATGATAGTAAGAGTCGCTGACTCAGACAGTTTACTCTCAGCTGTAGGCAAAGGCAGCTTTGTCTGTTCAGGATTTTAGGAGCATGTTGGCAAAAAACCTGCTTAGATTGTATGTTCCAGTGATCTCGACAGCTTTAGACGAGACCTTACAAGCCACCAGTACTAGACTACAGTTGTGGACAGTAACCTAAACAACAAACAATAAACAATAAAAATTAAAGAAGTTATCTAGGCAAAATTAACATTTTAGTGTTGGCTTTTGTTAAATTGAAAAATAACAAATAAAGCTATACACACCTACCGGCACATGCCAGGATACAGTGTAGGCCACTTATTTGTCTTTGTTTACACCTTCATGAAATCGTCACCATGCAGAGGGACCTTTCATTGACTGCCATGGTCAAATATCTTTGGTAACATCAGCAATGAAGTAATGCTGATCACACCTGACCTCAGCAGCCAATTAGAGGTCAAACAGTCAGTGACAACTTCCTAAAGGTGGAAATACAGACCAATGAGTGACCTATGTGGCGTCCTATTATGTGCCGATAAGTGAATATAGCTTTATTGTTTCGTTTTCTAATTTCCCAAGCAACCTCTTTACAACCCCTTCTAGTACTTCTAGGCTTAAAAATAGAAAGGATTCTTAATAACAAGTAAATTGCAAAGGTGCTTGTTTTCACAAGCACTTTGCAATTTTATCAATTTGCAATGTTGAAACAAAAGCCCCCTTTCCCTAATGCACAATATATAGATGTCTACGAAAGTTGTCTTCAATTGTTTGGCTGTTTATTTAGAAGGCAGCCATCTCTCCCAAGTCCACTATTCATATTAGCACTTAACTTGCATAAGGGCTTCCGTTTTCTCAATGGGGGAACTGCTGCCAGAGAAATTTATCTCCCAAAGAACAAAGGTTTTGGCCACTTGAAATTGGACTGGCCAAATCTTGTTCTCCCCCAATCATCTGTCAAGGAATTGTTGGCTATATACATTAGACTGTTGGGAGCTCCTACCAATTCAGCCAACGTTAATCTAGTGTGAATAGTTGCACAAACGTTTTGGTGGCATAAATTACGGCAGAAATGTTCTCCAGTCCTTCACTGGAGTACATTTCTTATGTTGTGCATGGCAATTAACAGATGCACCAAGTTCATTAAGAAACATACATCTCTTAATAACTGTGATGCATCTTATTTCAGCACACTCTTCATAAAGAAAAGACTTGGCATACAAAATGCCAGTCCTGATGAATAAGACCTACCATATATACTCGAGTATAAGCCGACCCAAGTGTAAGCCAAGGCCCCTAATTTTACCCTCCAAAACTAGGGAAACTTATTGACTCGAGTATAAGCCTAGGGGGAAATGAAACAGACTCATCACGGTATACAGCCCCTCTTATCATGATAAATGGCCCCCAGTACTGGTATATAATCCCCCATCACTGATATATAGGACCTCCATCACTGGTATACAGTTCCCCTTCATCAGAGATTACAGCCCCCATCAGTGGAATACAGCCAACCATCAGTGGTATATACAGGCCCCCCCTCAGTGGTATATACAGGCCCCCATCAGTGATATATACAGGCCCCCCATCAGTGGTATATAAAGGCCCCCATCAGAGGTTACAGCCCCATCAGTGGTATATACAGCCCCCCATCAGTGGTATATACAGGCCCCCCCTCAGTGGTATATACAGCCCCCCTCAGTGGTATATACAGGCCCCCCATCAGTGATATATACAGACCCCCCATCAGTGGTATATACAGGCCCCCCATCAGAGGTTACATCCCCCATCAGTGGTATATAAAGCCACCCATCATGGTATATACAGGCCCCCCCTCAGTGGTATATACAGCCCCCCATCAGTGGTATATACAGGCCCCTCTCTCAGTGGTATATACAGGCCCCGCTTGCTGCTGCACACCTATAAAATAATAGATCATTCATACTTAACCCTGTTGCTCTGTCACCGCTCTGTCACCGCGCGTCCTCCGGTCTTCCTCCTGCTTGTACCCGGCTTCTATTCCTGTGGCGAGCGCAGCAGCGATGACATCATTGCTTCTGCGCTGGTCACATGACGCTGGGTACAAGCAGGAAGAAGACCGGAGGACGTACGGTGACAGAGCGACAGGGATAAGTATGAACGATCTATTATTTTACAGGTGTGCGGAAGCAAGGGGAGCCTGTATACCACTGATGGGGGGGATGCTTACATAGTGCAATGTAGTATGCACTGCTCCCCCTGCCGCTGATGGACAGGGGATGCAGTGCATAGTGCATTGCACTAATGAGCAGGGACACGTGACCGCCCGCTCCTACTGCAGCCTCCCCCCACCTCCTCCAGCCCCCGATCACCGCCCACCCCCCACTGATTTTCACACTGTGACTCGAGTATAAGCCAAGGGGGACACTTTTCAGCACAATTTTTTTGCTGAAAAACTCGTCTTATACTCGAGTATATACGGTATATGTTTTCTGGACTTCTAATTTCAATGGGCTATTATTGTTCGAATATATAGTATAACTAGTTTTTATAAGCGATTTTTTTAGATTAGTCTTTTACCCATGTAACAATGGGGGTTTCTGTAGACTTTTTTCACATCCTGTACAGATTAGTTTTGATGGCTAGTATTACAGATCAGAGCAAATCAAATACACCAAAAGATGGGTTCAGCACTCGTCAATATTAAGCTCTAGGATATAAATAATCTATGATTTTTGACACATTTCACGTTGTACAGCTTTATTCCTCTCCACACCCTTCACCCCACCTTCATTCAATAATGGCTCAATCTACCTCTAGCTGCCCTTAGGACACAAATTCTCAGAAAGAGACCTTTCCCGTACATACAAAATAATAGCAATCAGTAAGTACTATCAGTACTTTATGGCTCATGTAAACTAAAATTACAAGTAAAACTTTCCTTTGTATAATTTACATTGGTCTGTATAATGAAGCTGCTAAATCTGGTCTCAATCTTTTACTTCATTCATATTTTAAAGCAGATCCTTTTTTTCCATTACTAGTACACCATGATTCTGGTATTGTAGAGGTATTGTAGAGGCCACCTTCTGTTTAATCCAACCCCTAACAATGTAATTATATTTTCATATAGATATCCAGCCATTCCCCTTTCCTTTTTTACTTCCCCCAGGAATACTAGTTGAATTAAAAACACAATAGGTCTGTTAAATTAGCCAGTGCAGTCATTTAATTCTAACAAATAAGATCATACATTTTTATTATCAAAATCTCAAAAAAATAATATGTATCTTCAAATATCTATATTGCTGTTTTCCGCCGACTCCTAGAGACACCACCCTGAAAGAGCCTGAAACATCACAAGACAAGGTCACTTGTTGACACCACTTTTTTTAAGGGAACCAAAGTGATTAACAAATCCTCAACACTACCAGTTTACGACCAATCTGCTACAGCGAGTAACTTGAAAACCTCAAATAAGATGATTACGCCAATATCAACAAGGGCCAATCCACACCTTCCTGAATGCTGAAAGTCTACAAATCAAGTCATTCCAGATATTCCCTTCTCCTCCAAATCTGCATCCTTTATGCCATGCCTCTATTACTTGTAACAAAAACACCTACTGCTCTATTTACTTTTTTTTAGTCTTATTCAGCTTTTTCACAGAGCAGGTTGCATGCCAGGTTCTTCAAGGAATATGTTCGGATCAGACCATCTACAACCCCAGAAAAGATGCCCAATGGAGAAAAAGATCATACCGTACCTGACGCCATCCAACTCATGCTTTAAAATCATAGCCACCTGACCACAGCCTCAATCCAAAGTATTGGATCCCTTGACCACAAACATTTGCCCTCAACACTTTCCAGTACACACACGAGGTTGTAAAAATCCATACTAAATGTAGAATATTCATAGAAAGAGATGAAAACTGCCAGCTGACAATGTAATTTTGGCAAACATACATATCACAACATCACACATCAGCATAGACTACTGAACAAACCCTTATTTCAAGTATACATTCTAGACACCCATGACCAAATCCACTGTACTACTTTAGGTCCAGCATACCAAACCACTGCATCTGTTGCCACACTAGTTCTAAAAGTGTAGATCCAAACCCATCAACCACTACATTTACAAAAAATGGCCATAACCCAGACAGGAGGGATCCACCTACATGCCTAAAGATTAGACTTTTTTCTCTCAAAAGTAAAAACATAAAAAC
This sequence comes from Allobates femoralis, assembly GCA_033576535.1. Classification (NCBI taxonomy): domain Eukaryota; kingdom Metazoa; phylum Chordata; class Amphibia; order Anura; family Aromobatidae; genus Allobates; species Allobates femoralis. Next base: position 369,037,137 of record JARQOC010000001.1, on the reverse strand, counting down.
ATGAAACGTCCTAAGATATTAAACTGGACAAATAAGCGATCCTGGTACCTATGCTCAAACATATCTGTTTGAAAAGGAGAAAAGGGTCTGTTTCCAACTTTCTAATAAAAAATGTTCCTATATCCTTTAATAAAAAACATACTGGCCCATTAACTTGCCTTCCAGCACATACAGAGCCACCAAAAATGCTAATTAAGAATCAATAAGGAAAATCCCTATTACAAAACATGAGCTGCAAATGGAACACAATCCTACTCCTATCCTCTCAAGAAGAGTAAATCAAAACTCAAACTGGTAAGGGACAATCCTTATTTATCTTCTCATAAAAAATTCATCAGTGATTAGTCCACCAGGAAATCCTCTGTGACGTCCCTGGCATCCCACAGTTTAAGCTTAAATACCAAAACTGCCACATAGCACTAACTCTAAATACTGACCTCACCCAACCGGTATAACAAGACTCCCAAGTGATTCTCCTCAATGAAAATGTCTCGTAGCTCTAACAACCAACTCTCCCACTCGAGACATGCAGATTACACTGACGATGTACCTTTGTTAATTATCCCCTTATCAAGTGCCCTAATGCTCATAGAACAGTTCCCAAACATCTGGAGGACAATTTCAAATCTTGACTTCTGCTTCCAACAGCCAGAAATGTGAAAGAGAATTCACAATTGAGTTATGTAGTCTACGAACACTGACTGCTGTTACCTAAGCATTGAGGCTCAGACACTGTCAAATCAAATTACTAAAGAGCCAGACCACCAATTGAGAGAACACAGACAAATGTATAAATGGTCATAAACACTGATATGTTACCTCAGTTAAATCTAACCTTTGTATCCCTAAAGTATTTGCCCCAAATCAATACAGCCACTAATATGGGGAACCAATCCAGTAACCATTCCATTTTTTACCTACATTTCTGATCAATCCCGTATGCACTATTGTTTAAAATGAACCTTCCATTAAATTCATGCTACTCAGACCCCGGCATCAGAGCCTGACAGTGTGATTGCAGTCAGGCATGTTTTACTCTACTGTAGCATCTCAGAGACAGCATAGTTTGAAAAGGCATATGGAGAAACCTTACTAGCTTGTGGCAAGGAGAAGCAGGCCTGGAAACCATATTGGACTAGTCAGATCTCTTCCTATAGACCTAGCATGGCTTTTTAAATTATGCTTTCTCTGAAATGCTACAGTGTTTTTAGTAAAACATACCTGGCTGCAATTGTGTTATGTAGCTAGTCTCTGGTTCCTGCTGTCTAGGCTTACAGCAGCATGAATTAAATGTTGTTTCCCTTTTAAGCTTGCCTAAAAGTAAAAATTGTAACTCTTTCAAATGAACCTGTTTTCACACTATGCACCCAGATGGCCTTTTACTTCAGTAACTTAAGGTCCCATCACACATAGCAACGCACCAGCGATTCTGAAAACAATGCGACCTGTAGGGATCGCTGGTATATCACTTTGGGGTCGCTGTTGAGATGTCAAGCAGTCAGATCTCACTATCGACTTCAGCAATGACCTGGAATGATACAGAGGTCGTTGGGAATTGTCACTCTCGGGCGTAGTATTGAGATCGTTGGTTGTTGTCCCTTTCAAACACAGCGATGCAGCGTTCCCAGCGGGAGACCAATGACCAAAAAATGACCCAGAGCACTTTGTAACGATCAGCGATCTCACAGCAGGGGCCTGATTGCTGCTAAGTGTCACACATAACGAGATCGTTAGCAAGATCACTGTTACGTCACAAAACCTGTGACGTTACAACGATCTCGCTAACAATCTCGTTATGTGTGATGGGGGCTTTAATCTTATCATTGGGCATTCTGCCATTCCATGGCCTTCAGTAATAACATGTAGTAAAATCTGGTGGACCAATGAACAAGAAATCATTATATATCATATTTAGTGAATAATGGATGTGACCCACCACATTGCCCTCTGCCCACTCCAAGAATGTGAAGAAAGCATTAAAAAGATCACAAGAGATCTAGCACCTCTTGGAAAAACCTCAGTCAGCAAAACATGTCACGTCCAAGAAGCTGCCCAACCAATGAATATTCTCAGGATTTGTACAGTGGGGGAAATAAGTATTTGAATCCCTTGCTGATTTTTGTAAATTTGACCACTGAGAAAGACATGAACAGTCTATAATTTTAAGGGTAGGTTAATTTTAACAGTGAGAGATAGAATATTAAAAATAAAACCAGAAAATCAAATTGTCTAAATAACATAAAGTTATTTGCATTTTGCAGAGAGAAATAAGTATTTGATCCTTCTGGCAAACAAGACTTAATACCTGGTGGCAAAATCCTTGCTGGCAAGCACAGCAATCAGACGTTTCTTATGATTGATGATGAGGTTTACGCACGTCTGAAGAAATTTTGGCCCACTCCTCTTTGCAGATCATCTCTAAATAATTATAATTTTGAGGCTGTAACGTGGCAACTTGGAGCTTCAAGGTAAAAATTCTTTCTTTGGTTCTTCCTCTGCTATTTCATATCCTGGATTTTCACACTGTCTTGATAGACCTGGAGGGGGATTTACAGTGTGGGCCAAAAGTATTGACACCCCTGCCATTCTGTCAGATAATACTCAGTTTCTTCCTGAAAATGATTGCAATCACAAATTCTTTGGTATTATTATCTTCATTTAATTTGTCTTCAATGAAAAAACACAAAAAGAATTGTCCTAAAGCCAAATTGGATATAATTCCACACCAAACATAAAAAAGGGGGTGGACAAAAGTATTGGCACCCTTAGAAAAATCATGTGATGCTTCTCTAATTTGTGTATTTAACAGCACCTGTAACTTACCTGTGGCACCTAACAGGTGTTGGCAATAACTAAATCACACTTGCAGCCAGTTGACATGGATTAAAGTTGACTCAAACTCTGTCCTGTGTCCTTGTGTGTACCACATTGAGCATGGAGAAAAGAAAGAAGACCAAAGAACTGTCAGAGGACCTGAGAAACCAAATTGTGAGGAAGCATGAGCAATCTCAAGGCTACAAGTCCATCTCCACAGACCTGAATGTTCCTGTGTCTACCGTGCGCAGTGTCATCAAGAAGTTTAAAGCCCAATGCACTGTGGCTAACCTCCCTAGATGTGGACGGAAAAGAAAAATTGACAAGAGATTTCAACACAAGATTGTGAGGATGGTGGATAAAGAACCTCGACTAACATCCAAACAAGTTCTAGCTGTTCTGCAGTCCGATGGTACAACAGTGTCAACCCGTACTATCTGTCGGTGTCTGAATGAAAAGGGACTGTATGGTAGGAGACGCAGAAAGACCCCACTTCTTACCCCAAGACATTAAAAAGCCAGGCTGGAGTTTGCCAGAACTTACCTAAGAAAGCCTAAAACGTTTTGGAAGAATGTTCTCTCTTTTTGGGCAAAGGCATCAACATAGAGTTTACAGGAGAAAAAAAGAGGCATTGAAAGAAAAGAACACGGTCCCTACAGTCAAACATGGCGGAGGTTACCTGATGTTTTGGGGTTGCTTTGCTGCCTCTGGCACTGGACTGCTTGACCGTGTGCATGGCATTATAAAGTCTGAAGACTACCAACAAATTTTGCAGCATAATGTATGGCCCAGTGTGAGAAAGCTGGGTCTCCCTCAGAGGTCATGGGTCTTCCAGCAGGACAATGACCCAAAACACACTTCAAAAAGCACTAGAAAATGGTTTGAGAGAAAGCACTGGAGACTTCTAAGGTGGCCAGCAATGAGTCCAGACCTGAATCCCATAGAACACCTGTGGAGAGATCTAAAAATGGCAGTTTGGAGAAGGCACCCTTCAAATCTCAGGGACCTGGAGCAATTTGCCAAAGAGGATTGGTCTAAAACTCCAGCAGAGCATTGTAAGAAACTCATTGATGGTTACCGGAAGCGGTTCATCACAGTTATTTTGGCTAAAGGTTGTGCAACCAAGTATTAGGCTGAGGGTGCCAAATCTTTTGTCTGGCCCAATTTTGTAGTTTTGTGTGAAATGATCAATGTTTTGCTTTTTGCTTCATTCTGTTTTGTGTTTTTTCATTGAAGACAAATTAAATGAAGATAATAATACCAAAGAATTTGTGATTGCAATCATTTTCAGGAAGAAACTGAGTATTATCAGGGTGTCAATACTTTTGGCCAACACTGTATGTGTGTAATTACTTATCTGTAGGCACCAAAGTTTTTCTCTAAACTACCGTACTCACATTTATTATTCTTACCAAGTTTTATCCTTTACAGTGTGTTTCTTAATGTTCTTCATGTCAATTATTCTATGCAGGTTCTAAAATAATTAAAATATTTTGATATATTAAAATTCTTATTTCTAGTGTTTATTATAATAAAAGGTTTTAACAATTACTGATTTGATGTTTTACCTTTAAATGTGTACTGTTTGAGGCTCTTAGCTATATGGCTGTTACCACTGGATGTGGTCTCTGCAGTATGTCACTGTAATTATAATATATCACTCTATCAGTTTTATCCACAACTTTGCATTTATACTGTTTTCTCTTCTCTATGTATAAACTATTTAGTATTGTGTACTATATAAATTCTATTCATCATATATTAAGATCCTAACCTTGCATATCTCTTTATATGTACCGTTAGTAATGATCACAGTACCTTCACTTTTATGCATGTGATGTTTGTCCTCCTCTGCATTTTCCTGCTTGTCTCGCTGTGTATAGTACAGGGCTGACAGGATCCGCAGTAAGGGCGCCTTCACACTGGCGTTCCCCTCCGCAGCGTTCTGCGGAGGGGAATCGCCATGTGTACGCAGCGGCCGCCAGCTCCTATCTTTAGAATGGGAGCGCACGGTGCCGCGCTTGACAGCGCATGACCGTGCGCACCCATTCACTCCCATATGTGATCTGTGCGCAGGCGGATGCCTGCGTACAAGTCACACACTCCCGCCCGCACCAGGATGCAACATGTTGCGTCCCTGGTGCGGGCGGGAGTGTGTGACTTGTGCGCAGGCATCCGCCTGCGCACAGATCACATATAGGAGTGAATGGGTGCGCACGGTCATGCGCTGTCAAGCGCGGCACCGTGCGCTCCCATTCTAAAGATAGAAGCTGGCGGCCGCTGCGTACACATGGCGATTCCCCTCCGCAGAACGCTGCGGAGGGGAACGCCAGTGTGAAGGCGCCCTAAGTCACTTATGTTTGTATATGTGTAGCGTTTATCCTCAGCTGATAGTCTCTCTGCGTCCTTCTGCTTTCACTCCTGCATACAGTCTGGGGCTGGTGGGATCCGCCGTCAGCTGTGCTCCATGGCCAGCGGGCACAGCGAGGCGTCCTGTCGCACAATCTTGTTACCGGAACTGGCGTCAGACGCTGTAGCGGTCATGTGATCACAATGGGCGGGTTTGTTTACCGATACAGATGACCCAGTCCATGCTGTCAATGGGATTGCAGTCCAGCGGCATACCAACTAGATTCAAAGGCTATAGCGGCCTTCATTTTAAGTGTGATAATTGTATAAGAATTCCTGAATAAAAAGTACCCTAGTGAGGGACAAAAAAGTACAATAGAGGAGGTGTCTTAATTATATGGATAAGTAAAATATTAATGCCATATAGATTTAGCGCGTCACCCACCTTAAAGTTATAATTACAATAAATTAATTTTGGGTGTAATATGCACGGATAACACCTGGGTAGGACTGCAGCTTATCAAGAATAAGGTTTTGCTCCAGAGTAAATATACTAGAATTTTAACTTGGAGCTTCTGCTGTTTTCATACGTTTTCTATGGGATTAAGATCTGGAGACTGGCTAGGCCACTCCATGACCTTAATGTGCTTCTTTTTGAACCACTCCTTTGTTGCCTTGCATGTATGTTTTGGGTCATTGTCGTGCTTGAACTGTGTTGAGCGCTTTAGCCAGCTGCCCGCAGTGTTTTCTTGGACTGGTCTCCCTGAGATCAGTGGTTGCTTCCTATTGTCATGCTTGAAGACCCAGCCATGACCCATTTTTAATGTTGTGGCAGAGGAAAGGCGGTTGTCACTCAGGATTTTACAGTACATGGCTCCATCCATTGTCCCACTGATGCACTGAAGTAGTCCTGTGCCCTTAGCAGAGAAACACCCCTAAAACATAATGTTTTCATCGCCATGCTTGACTGTGGGGACTGTGTTCTTTGCAGCATTTCTCTTCCTCCAAACGCAGCGAGTTGAGTTAATGCTAAAGATATCAATTTTCGTCTCATCTGACAACAGTACCTTCTCCCAATTACTCTCAACATCACCAAGGTGTTCATTGGCAAGCTTTAAATGGGCCTGCACATGTGCTTTCTTGAGAAGTAGGACTTTGCGGGCACTGCAAGATTTTAATCCATTATGGCTTAATGTGTTACCAATGGTTTTCTTGGTGACCGTGGTCCCAGCTGCCTTGAAATCATTAACAAGTTCCCCCTGTGTAGTTTTAGGCTGATCTAAGGGCCACTTTACACACACCAACTTATCTGTCCAACTTCTGACCAACTTGCTGGTTGCAGTGAAATCATGGACACATTGTTCCATTTTGTGGCTGTGTACAAATGTAACAATGTGTCCATGATTTCACTGCAACCAGCAAGTTGGTCAGAAGTTGGACAGATAAGTTGGTGTGTGTAAATTGGCCCTTACTCATTATCCTGGATACCCCACGAATTGAGATTTAGTTTTGCTTGGAGTTGACATGCCCATCCAGGGCCTTAGGATACTTGAAACCAGGCTTTCTTGAGGCTTCATCTTCATGGGGATTGCAGGGACCGAGACCCAGCTCCGTGACCCTGACGATGTCATTAAAAGTTTGGTGTGGGTGGCTCTTTCTCAAAGGGGTAGTGATCTGGCATTGAGGGTTCATTCTGGGGAGGGATGACTGGACCTGGGGATACTAGTGTTTTTACATGATGCCACCCACAACTTGCGGCTATATCTGGCCGCTGCTGCTCGACAGTCTCCCTAGAGGTCGATGGTTGGGAGGCAGAAATATTCTTAAGCCCTCTATGGGTAGGGCTGACCCCTAGGGTGGCCAAAGGTATTTTAGTAATATGGTAGTAGTGTTTCTGGTGCTTTAGATGTGTTAAGAAAGTTCACAGACATATTCTTTGGTTCTTTACTCACAGTCTGTAGTGCAGCAGCCCACTGGGGACTGGGTTCTCAGAGGCACAGATCCAGCTACTGCCGTGTAGTAGGATAATACATAACCGGCACCCCTTCTCTGTCCTTTCCAGGTCGTCTCACATAGCGCTTCACCTCGCCCTTCCTACTTTGCACCTTGCCACATAGAGCTCTGAGCCAGAGACTGTGGGCTTCTCTGAGAGGTTCCCCTGCTGTGTCTCCCCTCAGCCCTATGGTTGCCACTTTTTTGGCAGATGTGTGCGGTTGTTCCGCTATGACACCATGGAAGTACCACAGCCTCCGGGTTGCTAGCTGAACCTGTTTGATCATCTCCACTAGTCTTTTGGGGTTCCCGGTACCCCTCTCGGCCTAGTCCCTCCACCGCCTATGCTTGACAGTGGATACGAGCCCCACGGGTGGATTGTTCATTTGCTGTGCCTCTGGGACCCCCTCGTTTTCTTGGAGCCACTTGGGTGTTCTCTGATCTTTTGGGTTTGGCCTCAGGTCAAGCTCTCTCTTGCTCTAGTAATCTAGACACTTTTCAGGCGTATGTTCTCTAGCTTCCCTCCAACTCAACCTTGGTGTGCTAAGGCCTCACTTCAGCTGTTCTACCCCCTCTCCTCAGCTGGTAACTCTCCTCTCCTGCTCACTGTCGTTCTCCTGCATTCTAGATGGTTTCCATGCTATTTATATCCCTTGTTACGTGTCCCACATCATCTACATGTGTTCTTCATGACCTCACTCCTTCCCGAGTGCTCCCTCTAACTAATTCCCTTCACACCCACTCCCACTACATTCGTTCCTAGTGTGACCTGGGTGTCCTGATACCCATCTGTACACCTCTTGCCCGTGAGTGGGATACTACACCCCTAACAGGTGCAGTACCTCTGTGGCGATTGGATTCGCAGGGGTGCCACAGAGTCCCAGATTGAAATCAATTGACACTCATTTTGTATTTCTTATTTTTCTTACTATTGCAACAACAGTTGTCTCCTTCTTACCCAGTGCCTTACTTATAATTTTGTAGCCCATTCCAGCCTTTTGTAGGTCTTGGATCTTTTCCCTGACATTCTTAAAAAGCTGTTTGGTCTTACCCATGATGTAGAGGTTAGAGTCTGACTGATTAATTGAGTGTGTGGACAGGAGTCTTTTATACAGGTGACAATTTAAGAAAGGTGTCTTTATTGCAGGTAACGAGTTGTTTAGGAGCATCTAACTGGTCTGTAATGGTTGGCAAAATGCAAATACATTTATATAATTTAGACAATGTGATTTTCTGGATTTTATTTTTGATATTCTATCTCTCACAGTTAAAATTAACCTACTCTTAAAATTATAGACTGTTCATGTCTTTGTCAGTGGGTAAACTTACATAATCAGGAAGGAATCAAGTACTTATTTCCCCCAACATAGTTAGCAATTCAAAGACCGACTCAAGGTTGGTCTTAGTCAAAAGTTTTCCTTTTCAAGCAGCTGCATCAAACAGGGTCTATCCAATCATTAGCAAGCAACCTGCTGGATTGAGAAAGATTATGTATAAGGCTAAACATTTTTGGCTTTTTTTGGGGGTACTACTTTTAAGGAGAATACAATCAAGTTGTGAAAAGAAAGATTTAAAAGTCACCATTATGGGGTATTCGTGTGCTGACCTCAATTTTCTCAAAGTAAACGGAACTTCATTTCGAGGTATGAAAATTAAATAGCCTAATTGGAACCAATATTTTAACAATTGTGCTTTCTCCTATCAGGGTATCTATTTAGATAAAGGTCCATGATATTTGTTTTCACGGAAGTCATCTTTAGCTATATTTCCCCTTTGCTATAAATACTTTTTCCTCTTCTTAAAATAGCTAATGGCCTTACGGGATATCCCATTGCAGAATATTAATGCTTAAAGAGGGAGTCTGTCACCTTAATAACAGTATGAACACTATGTGGAAAACAGAAGACTTGGTCCTTATACGTATCTTATCTTAGGTGTATGATAATTGAGGAACGAAATGGTATATCGATTGTATGTGCCAACTCCAAGGGAGCACTATCTGATATGCAGACATTTGACTTACGGATTGCTAATCATACTTCTGTCAATCCTGACTACCACAATTACAATGAGCTTCACCAATGGTATCCATGTATCTTAAAAAAAGAGGGAGATAAAGTTCCAAAACCTTTTCGCCATTACTGTTTGCAAGAATCACAACCGCCTGGAGCCATTTGGTGAATGCTTAGGGCAGTGTTTCCCAACTCCAGTCCTCAAGGCACACCACCAGGTCATGTTTTCAGGATTTCCTTATCATTAGACAGATGATGGAATTATCCCCTGTGCAAGTGATTAAATTATCACCTATGCAATCCTAAGGAAATCCTGAAAACATGACCTGTTGGTGTGCCTTGAGGACTGGAGTTGGGAAACACTGGCTTAGGGGATCTAATTCCACTTATGCTTTTCTTCCTACCACTTTCTTGCTATCGTCTTTTTTCCCATTAACTAAGTTACATTTCTCCAACCGGAGAAATTAAAAAAAAAAATTAAAAACTCATCTTCCCAACTTTTCTCTTTTACGTTCTTTTTTAGGTGACCACCTAAGGGGTCTTCAAAACAATCATAAATATTCACTTTCTTCATCTAATCAAATCCTTTCATGCTCATTTTCTTTCCCCATTTGTACTGAGATTTACATTCTAGCACCCACCTTTAACTCTTGACCTCTTTGCCCATAAATAGACTCTGATAACCCAGCATTTTTCGACTAACTAAGCTGGGATTACCCACCCATCTAAGATGCCCCTCTCCAATTCATTTAAAAAAAATAATATTATATAAAAGAATAGTACAGCAAAAAAAGTTCAAAAAGGAAATCTTTTTATTTTTTTAGCCTCATGTCCAAAAAGGTTATTACACTGCGACTGTGAAGTATAGCAACGTTTCAGGTAATGTACCCTTCGTCAAGTTAGGAATAGGGTATGTGTCCTTTTTGTCCTTCTTGGACAAAAAAATATGTAATAATCCACTTGTATTAGTATATGAAGGGATAGAATCACTGGTCTGTCTAGGAATCCAGAGAGAGAGTAAAAATTACTATTTCCCTTACGGGAAGGGATCCAGTGTTACAAAGAGCAGTGGGTATACAGGAATCTTAATCATAACATACAAGTGGATCCTTCACACTACCTAATAACTTCTTGAAATTGCCTCTCTCTAATGCCACAGCCTCAAAACAAAGTGCCCTGGAAAGAATACTCTGGCTGGCTCCCAACAACTGACTAGCCCCTGACCAATGACAAATTAAGCTAGGAGGAACCAGACGTAAAATGTTTGGGAGCTGTTGCTAAACCAACTGGACCTTCTGCATTCTACTGCTCATTTTGTTCACCCTGGTCCATCGACGATCTGTTGAAGTCTTTTGCAAGTCTATTATAACTATTACAGTAAGGACAGGACTGCCCTTCAAAAAAATACTCCACTGGCAGGGTCACCAAGATCCCTGAGACCTGAGCTCTAGGAGACTCATGGGGTAGAAGGTCAGTCAACCTGCTGCTCTCTTTTGAAGGCAATAGAATGTCAGGATGCGACCCTATTGTGTGCTTGCTCTAGCTCCAGAGAATATCATTCTATTCCGGCGGTTATTCATACACTGTACAGGCAGGCCTACCAGCTGGAATTTAATCTGTTTGGCCTGCCATCATGTTAGTTTTCCTTAAAGAACAGGAGGAGACAGGTCCCAACACTTGACATTCCTGAGTAAAAAAAACTGAATCCGGAACTCCAAAATTCTTTTTAAAACATCAACCTGTTTTTAATAAAGGTCCATTAAAATCCACATGGTTTGAAAAAACATGTAAAGCCACATGGGCTCTGCATGACATCATTTTGAATGTGAATTTTTAATCACAGACCTACTCCTATGAGGTTTTTTTTTTTTTTTTTAAATATGTGGATTTAAATGGATTATTATTAAAAACAAGTTGATGTTTTAAAAAGAATTATGGAGTTCTGGATTCTATTTTTCTACTCCACAGATCCTTATGAACATTTGGTAAGCTGCACACTCCTCTCCCCTGTTTGTCTTTTGAATTATTTATATTCCTTAGACATGTCTTGCTCAGAAAAACCTAGCTATGTTTTTTTCTAAATACCCACCAAACACATTCATCTGCCCATATTCCTATGCCTCTGCCCAGATTCCAGATTATTTTTCTCAAGGTATCTCCAGGGGTGCAGAATGTTTTCTTTTTATTATTAATATGTTAAAAAACAGTGGCAGAAGGGGACATACAGCCCAGGATGAGGAACATATATACACGAATTTTGGACATATATACCAGGATGGGCGACATTTTGTACAGTATGGGTGACATTACTACATAATAGGAGGAGCGCAACACTTATGTCTTTATAGGATTTAGAATGCCTCTAGGGCTCATACATCTCACCAACATGTAGGGGAGGGCCGATCCAAATCTTGCATCGGGGCCCATCGGACTTTAGTTACACCATAATGAACGTTCCTCAGATGTGAAACCAGTGCATGGTTGCCAGTACTTTGAAATTGCAAAGACTACATTTCATTTACTCTTTATTGTGCACTGATTGAAAAAAAAGGAGTTACTTTCTCTGTATGAGAAGTAGATGTCTGGGATAAGACATATCCAATAAATACTGCAGCATGCGTGTGTAACTGAAGGCCCAGATATGCAATGCACAGAGAGGGATTATGCAGTGGTTACTTTACAATATTTGCTGCTTATACAAACTGGGGTTTTAGTGGCACCGGAAATCAATATAAATTGAAAGAGATTACAGTACATTCAGACTAAACACATACAATAAACAGGAACAGGGGCGTAACGACCGACATAGCAGACGTAGCGGTCGCTTTGGGGCCCGGCGCTTGTGGGGGGCCTGGACACAGCGCCGCTACGCTGCTATGCCAGTCAGCTACCTTGTGTGACCGTCAGGTGGGGGGCTGAGAGGTCACCTTGGGGGGGCCCCGAGCTCCCCGGGGGGCCCTGCTGCCTGTGTCTCCAGCCGCCCCCGCCGCGATAGCGCCGAGGCTGAGGGAGGACTGCTGGAAGTGACACTGTGACTTCCTGCAGCCGCTCAGCAGTGCCCCCCCCCTTCACCGCTCTACCGCCGGGAGGCAGAGCAGGTAATTGTGCGGCCGGCAACCCCCCTCCCCCCCTGAGAGATCACCTGGGGGGGGCCCGAGCTCCCCGGGGGGCCCTGCTGCCTGTGTCTCCAGCCGCCGCGACCGCCGGGAGGCAGAGCAGGTAATCGTGCGGCCGGCAACCCCCCCCCGAGAGGTCACCTGGGGGGGGCCCTGAGCTCCCCGGAGGGCCCTGCTGCCTGTTTCTCCAGCCTCCCCGACCGCGACCGCCAGGAGGCAGAGCAGGTAATCATGCGGCCGGCATAACACCAACACCCCCCCCCCGGTCCTCACCTAGGGGCCCCTTAGCGTATCTTGCTCCGGGGCCCGCAAGACAGTAGTTACGCCACTGAACAGGAATACAGGATATTTATGCAATGAACAAAGCCTTATCTGAACTGAACTTCACTATTATAACTAACCTTGGAAGCAACACTCCCCTACAATGAGAAGGGGTAATACGATTAACTTATCGGGTCACCTCAAGTGTCAGGGTCACTAACAAGCCTAGTTGTCTTACTTTTAAAAGCATCAACGCAATAGGCCCTAAGTCTCTTAAAGGGACACTGTCAGGTTATTTTTCAGTATGATACTAATATTACCTTTAGGTAGTGCCGGGGCAGACCTTTTGAAAACATGTAACATCATTATTTTACCCTTTGTAGTGTCCTTGTTATAAGCATTGTCAGACCCTGCAGGACGTTGCTGCATTAGTCTTGTCTATTATATTGACAGACAATTAGTCCTACTGTCTTAAACTGTTCGTTTATTATGCACTCCTCAGCAGCTCTCTACTCCCTTTGCTCTGTGTCAGGTTTCACTTTCAGGAGCTTTTGTTGAGGATACTGTGGGAAAGAGCTATTTCAGTTCTGCCTTACCTGATCTAAATAAGGTATCTACTCCATTTGTTTCTCTAAGCAGGCATCCTGCTGTGCTGTGACAGATTCTGTGTTTTATTGACCTCTTGTGTTGCTGCAAACACAGAGAGCAGAGAGAAGAATACAGCCCCCCCACTGATCTCCTGAGCTAATATGTGACATGCATATTCATCATGTGGGGAATGGACAGCAGAGAACTAAGTGGATCATTCACTGTGATTGACAGATGGATTGAATCTCATTATTTGAAGTTTACTGAGGATAGTAGGGAAATATAAATGAAATAAATACATCAGAAGAGAGAGCTTAGAGCAAGGAATTAGAAAATGATAGCAGTTACATATGGATGTTTCCTAAAATAGACAGTGTTCCTTGGTCCACGCACACCGCAATTAATGAACCAACTCCACGGATTAAACAAATTGGTGCCTTTTAATCCCTATGCGTTTCTGAGTGCCTCCACGCTCCTTCATCAGGATACACCAACATTCAATCTGTTTTAGTTCACATATGAATTTTTGACCTGACAGATTCCCTTTAAGTTACCACAATGGGCACACAGAATAAAAGCTAGAGCTATAGTTTCTCCTTAGTGATATTATGGCCTTACATACTGCCTGGCCCAGCAGGAGGCAAGAGTTTAGGTGGCTCCAGATCAGCGATCTTGATGGGAGGCGTCTGCAGATCGACCATGTAGCTCAGCTGTATGGGTGATGCACAGCCCTTCTGGTGTCTATTGGGTGCACTAGTAGGATACAAATCCATAATAGTAAATCTATATGACCAGGAACTCCATAAATAGAACAAATGTGACTTTAACAAAAAGATAGTATGGACCAGTTTACCAAAGACATTTTGGTCTAGAACAAATATACAAATGTATACTGTAAAAATATTCAAAAAATGAATGTTTTATGCACATAAGTGTAATTCATAGTAACAATACATGTAAAAAACCTGCAAATATAAAAATGTGTCAGAGAATGAATTGAAAAAAAAAATCCAGAGTAAAGAAGTTCAAGGAGAGTACGAAAAGAAAGCTAAGAAAGAGAAGAAGAAAGGAGGAGGGAGTAAAAAGGGGGAGTTAGAGGAAAGAAAAGGAAGGAAGGGTAGGGAAAATAGGAAGGCAGGAAGGAGGGGGAGAGAGAATGAAAATAAGATACAAGGAAAAGGTGAAGAGGAGAAGAAAATGAGGGAGCATAGATAAGAGCAAAAAGGAGAGGGAAAAAGAACAGGAGGAAAGAAAAGAAAAAAGGGGAGGAAGGGGAAAAGAGGGGAAAAAATGAAAGGGGGGAAAAAAGGAGGAAAAGAAAAAAGGGTGAAATGAAGTCAGAAGGAAAAGAGGAAAAGATGATAAAGGAAAAAAGAAGAAAGAAAAAAAGAGGAAAAAGGAAAAAAGGGCAAGATAAAGGAGAAAGAAAAAAAGAAAGAAAAAGGAGAAAAGAGAGAAGAAAAAAGAGAAAGGAACAATATAATAGAAATAAAAATAAAAATAAAGGAAACAAGAATTAGCTCTAGCTCAGGGTCTTGACAGGCGGTATCTGCGGCATTACCATGCAGCTCAGCCTCAAGGTCTTGACAGGTGGCATCTGCAGCTTGACCACAAGGTTAAGGGTCTTGACAGGCATCATCTACGGGCGGCTCACGTACAGTTGTGGCCAAAAGTATTGACACCCCTGCAATTCTATCAGATAATACTCAGTTTCTTCCTGAAAATGATTGCAATCACAAATTCTTTGGTATTATTATTTTCGTTTAATTTGTCTTAAATGAAAAAACACAAAAGAGAATGAAGCAAAAAGCAAAACATTGATCATTTCACACAAAACTCCAAAAATGGGCCAGACAAAAGTATTGGCACCCTCAGCCTAATACTTGGTTGCACAACCTTTAGCCAAAATAACTGCGATCAACCGCTTCCGGTAACCATCAATGAGTTTCTTACAATGCTCTGCTAGAATTTTAGACCACTCTTCTTTGGCAAACTGCTCCAGGTCCCTGATATTTGAAGGGTGCCTTCTCCAAACTGCCATATTTAGATCTCTCCACAGGTGTTCTATGGGATTCAGGTCTGGACTCATTGCTGGCCACCTTAGAAGTCTCCAGTGCTTTCTCTCAAACCATTTTCTAGTGCTTTTTGAAGTGTGTTTTGGGTCATTGCCCTGCTGGAAGATCCATGACCTCTGAGGGAGACCCAGCTTTCTCACACTGGGCCCTACATTATGCTGCAAAATATGTTGGTAGTCTTCAGACTTCATAATGCCATGCACATGGTCAAGCAGTCCTGTGCCACAGGCAGCAAAGCAACCCCAAAACATCAGGGAACCTCTGCCATGTTTGACTGTAGGGACCGTGTTCTTTTCTTTGAATGCCTCTTTTTTTCTCCTGTAAACTCTATGTTGATGCCTTTGCCGAAAAAGCTCTACTTTTGTCTCATCTGACCAGAGAACATTCTTCCAAAACGTTCAGGTTGCTTGCTCCTCCAGCAGGGAGGGTAATGTCCCGAATCCCTGTGCACAGATCTTCTCACTTCAACTTCTTCGCACCCATAGTTTTTTCTAGTTTCAAAACAAACCCTTACTCTGTGCTTTTCTCATCCTCCTTAACTCTAGTGCTGAGTGTCTGCTGCTGTTCCCGATGTGTTATTTTCTGTAGTGCTGCTGTCAATAAATGAGCTCAGCAGCCCTGCCTGAGTTGACAGCATGAGGCACTAAGAGCTGCTTTGCCCCATTATTTGGATGCAGCATTGTTCATGTAACATCAGTGCTAAAGGAAATGGGGAGGTGTGTAATGAGATGGACATATTGCCCATGTTCCCCCTTGAAGACACTTGAATTACATGTTATAATGTATAATATTATGTGATAAGTGTTAGCGATGTGGAATGTGTATTGT
This sequence comes from Allobates femoralis, assembly GCA_033576535.1. Lineage (NCBI taxonomy): Eukaryota > Metazoa > Chordata > Amphibia > Anura > Aromobatidae > Allobates > Allobates femoralis. Next base: position 369,021,102 of record JARQOC010000001.1, on the reverse strand, counting down.
AACATTTGTTAGTTATGATAGAAGGAATATTGTGTGACCATAGGGTTATAAAGGGTTAATGTTTTTCATTAGCCCAGAGTGGGAGGGTCTAATGCACAGAGACAGAGATGGTTTCCTGTTAGGAGCTCAGATAGGGCCCAGACTGCAGTAGTGATGGACCTAAGGTCTGGCTAGAGAACAGAGTTGCATGATCTGGGTGTTCCTAGAGGGAGAGGAGACCAAGGTCATGAATTGCGAGATCAAGGAGAGAGATACAGAGTGATACATTGGAGATAAGTCTGAGGACTGACCAAAGACAGTGTGATCAGCAAGAGATGGGTCCTGGGAAAGGACTCCCTACAGTATGGCCCTGAGTTTCTAACTCTTAAAGGAAAACTGTCAGGTCAAAAATTCACATGTAACTGATATCATTTTCTAATTCATCCCTCTAAACTCTCTATATTTATGTATTTCTTTTATTTAACTTCAAATAAAGAGAATGATTCTATCTGTCAATCACACTGAATGATCTACTTAGTTCTCTGCTATCCACTCCCCATGCATGAATATGCATATCACATCACAGCACAGGAGATCACTGGGGAAGCCTGTATTCTCCTCTCTGGTCTCTGTTTGCAGCATCACAAGAGGTGAACTGCAACACAGAAATTGTCACAGCACAGCAGGATATCTGCTTTACAGGAACAAGTGGAGTCTAGATCAGGCAGACCTGCAGTAGCTCCCTCCCTCTGTGGTGATATCAACTGAACAAACCTGTAAGTGAAACCTGAGAGCTGCAGAGAAGGAGTGCATAATTGCATGACAGTTTATACAGTACATGACTAATCATCTCTGCTTATAATGGAACAGGATTAATGCAGCAGCTCTCTGCAGGGTCTGACAATGGTGATAACTTGGAAATTACAAAAGGTACAATAATGATTTTACATGTTTTTAAAAGCTCTGCCCAGGCACTATTCAAGGGTAATATTAGTATCATACTGAAAAATGACCTGACAGTGTCCCTTTAAGACAGCAGGCCAGGACAGAACAGAAGTGTGAGTGTCCCGGCAGGCTTTCCCTAGCATCAGAGATTTAGAGACTTAGACTTAGGGTACCGTCACACTTGGTGACGCACCAGTGATCCCCACAGCGATCTGACGGATCGCTGGTGAGATGTCAGTCAGATCTCACCATCGAGGCAGCAACGATCCGGAATGATACAGAGGTCGTTGGGACCCTGTTTCTCAGACCTGTAGTATTGAGATCGTTGGTCGTTGTCCCTATCAAATACAGCAATGCATGCTGCCCAGTGGGTGCCCGACAACCAAAAAATGGTCGAGAATGGTTTGTAACGAGCAGCGATCTCTCAGCAGGGCCTGATCGCTGCTAAGTGTCACACAAAGCGAGATTGCTGTTGAGGTCACTGTTCCATCACAAATTTTGTGACTCAGCAGCGATCTCGCTAGCGATCTCATTTAGTGTGATGGGGGCTTTAGAGATTAAGTTTGGCCATGTTGGCAAACCAGCTACATTAATAGGAGGGCTAGACATGGAACTGTTGGTGGAAGATATGACTTTTACAGACTGTACTGTGGTGCTAAACTGCGTTGTGGTGAAGCAAGTGAGACAAATGGAGGCATAAACAAGTGTGAAGAAGTTAAGCAACTGTGTTATAGATTATCTGTGTCCAAGATGAAACATAAGAAGTTGAATAATTGCTATTTATTGTACATAGTTGTCATCAAATAGCTGTCTAGTAAAACAAAGTTTGCTGAGAACTAGTGGTTTCAGTCTTTGAACTGGTTAACATCTGGTCCTGGCCAGTCGAAGCAATGCAACAACATGCAGCTGGCAAAGCCATATTGCCTCATTATCGTATGTCCACACATCCAGCCAGGACCCCCACTTAAATGTAATGTGCCTGGATGTGAGAGATGACTACCTTACCAACGGCTATTGCTCCGTGCCAGATTGCAGCAGTATTAGAGAATCAGTGCAGGTCTGGGAGATGATGAGTAAAGCGGTTTGTTTTTTAAACAAACTTCAGCAGCAGGACAAGGGTTTTCTGGAAAACACCTTTAAGTTTCACCTTATTTCAAGAAGTACAAAACAAACCTGTGATCTTAAATGAATAAAAATGTTTTTAATCTCTGATCAAAGAGCAATATGCTGGTCAGTAAAAGTCACTTGTCCAAAGTGCATGTATTCCAAACCTATTTAAATTGTAAAGTATAACTACTTATCCTCCACTAAAATATAGTACTTTATGATGTATCCTATGTGGCGCCCCGCAACGAGTGCGTCACAGGAGGGTATTGCAGCCATAAATGCAGCCGCAATATTCTCCGACCCAGCAGTCATATGGTTAACTTAGAGATCCAAAAACCCTGCATGCATCACTTAACATAGAGGGCCAATCCAAGGTCCTGGTGGGCGGAGTGCAAGGGTAGTGTAGGAGAAGTACAGACACTTAGACTAGTTAGTCTGGGAGAGTCTGGGAGAGTCTAGACGAGACAAGACACAGACTTGAACTTGGAGTAGGAGCGGGGGCTCTGCACCTAGTGCAGCCCCCGGGCCGTCACCGGTCGAGTGTTAGCACCTGAGGCCTCAACAACCGGGATCGGGCATCACCAACCACGGGTTCCAAAATACCCCCGTGCCCAACTCACAGCCGGTTCACTGGTACCGAAGCTGGCAGCAGTTCACCTCTGCTACGCAAACCAGGAGCGTGGAGGAGCAGCTTCACAGGAGCACCCCACCACCAGCCAAATTCCAGTCGTCTAACCAGCGGTGTACCCACCGAGGGAAACAAGGCTCCCCAAAACATCCATAACGTACATCTTGGATAGGGATTGAAGCAGCCTCCCCGTACCCGACCTGGTATTCCTGGGCGACAATGGCAAAAGACTTAGCTAGAATGGAGGAACACTACGGATCTCTGAGGGACACCTATCACTGCTGAGTCCACCCGGTCCACTACCCGTGAACTGTATACCATGTACTGCCTGCTGGTTACAGTAAAGACCCGTTACAGAGACTTTCAGTGTCCGTGCTTCCTTATGATTGCATCCGTCCGCACACGAGGTAACCGCAGCTGCCGCACAACATCTTAAGCAGCTCCAGCCTCCGGGGATCACCGCTCAGCCTGTGGGGAGCGTTCCATCTTGCTGCTGTCCATCCCCCGGAGGTTCCGCAGCGTCGGTAACGATTACCGAACTACTCATAGGTGGCGTCACGAATAAATTAACCCCTTTAATCTGTTCCTACAAGACGTCTTCAACTTTTGATCTGCACTCAACCGGGCCCGACTACCGGCAGGCGCGGCCCACCCGTGACAAGGAGGAAGGAGCTACAGCCTGTCTAAACCGGAGTCCACCGGCCACGGTGAGTCATCCTACATCTAGATTAAATGCACTACTATTTTTCACAATATATTGCATAATGAGTAAGGAAAAAGTTAAGTGACTTTTCTGTAATATTTTAAAGAAGAAAAAGGGAAATATAACCAGTTCACTTCCAATGTGCGAGAAGCAACAGAATTCCCAATGAGTATGTATCTTCAATAGTGATAAGCGAACTTTGCTCGAACATGTTCGCCAATTTGAAGTATGGCATGAACATGGCTGATTCGATTTAGTGATCGGAAACACAAAGACTTTCCCCAAAGTCAACAAATCCAGCTAAGTTTGGGAAAAAGTTTGAAATTTAAAATGGCCCTAAAACTTTACCAGTTTATTTGGGGCCAAATTGCTTGCCAGAAGACATGTTGGCTGGGGACCACACCTAACCTAAGTTTAGGAGTGTCCCCAGCCATCAGGTCTACCGGCTTGCATTAAGCTCTAGAATTTTGGTGAATTTTTTTGAATTATTTAAGTTTCCTGGAGTTTGTAGGTGTTGTGAATGAGCCGCCAGCTCCGGTCTGGTAAGCGGTGACTCCTGAGGTCACCTGAGGACAGCTTAGGTAACCATGATACCCGCTATTGACACATCCCTCCAGGGCCTTAGAATACTTGGAACCGGGCTTTGCTGAGGCTTTATCACAGGGATCACAGGGACCGAGACCCGGCTCTGTGACCCTGGCGGTTTCATTATAAGTTCAGTGTGGGTGTCTATCTCTCTTAGGGAAGGGTATCTGGCGTGGAGGGTTCATTCCAGGAAGGGATGACTGGAACTGGGGATACTTGTTAATTTTACGTGACGCCACCTGCAGGTTGCGGCTATAGATGGTTGCCACTACATGACAGTTCTCCTAGGGGCCGATGGTTGGGAGGCAGCAATGTTCTTAAGCCATCTACGGGTAGGGCTGACCCCCAGGGAAGCTTTAGGTACCTGAGTGAGTTGGTAGTAGTGTTTCTGATGCTTTTGACACATTAAGAAAGTTCACAGACACAGTGAGTTGCAGTCTTCAGTTTTTTTACTCACAATCTTTGTGTAACAGCCCGCTGAGCACTGGGTTTTTGGAGGCAGGGATCCAGCTACTCCCAGATAAGAGGATGACACATAACCTACACCCTTCTCAGTTCTTTTTCAGCCTCTTTACACTGCGCTTTCTTCGCCCATCCTACCTTGTGCCTCGCCACACAAAGTTCTGAGCCAGTGACTGTGGGCTTTTCTTAGGGGTTAACCTGCTGTGTCTCCCCTTAGCCCTATGGTTGTCACCTTTTCATCAGATGTGCAAGTCGACTGTGTTCCCATATAGGTTCCACAGCCTCTGGGTTGCTAGTTGAGCCTGGTCTGTATTCTCCAATAGTCTTGGGGTTCCCGATGCCCCTAGTCTTTGGCCTGGTCCCTTCTCTTGCTTGACTTGACAATGGATTCAAGCCCCACAGGTGGATTGCTCACTTCCCGTGTCTCTAGGACATACTCTTTCTCCTGAAGCCACTTAGGTGTTGTTTCTGCTCCTCAGTCTGGCCTTAGGACGAGCTCCCACTTGCTCCAGTCCTCTGAACACTTAATTTCTTTCTTTTTGTGACAGGCTTTCTTGCTCTGGCTTCCCTCCAACTTGACCCTTGTTGTTTAACGGTCTCTCCTCAGCTGTTCTACCACCTCTGCTCAGCTGGTCAACTCTCTCCTCAACTGTTCAACTGTCTCTCCTGCGTCCTAGATCTTTCCGACTCTATTTATACCCCTTGTCACGTGCCCCACGTCCTTTATGTGTGTTCTTCCTGACCTCACTCCTCCCAAGTACTCCCTCTAACTACTTCCTTAACCACCCAGCCCCATTACAATGGTTGCTAGTGCATGTCCCAGCACCGGTCTGTGCCCCTCTTACCCGTGAGTGGTATACAACACCCTAACAGGGGTGCACTACCTCTGTGGCGACTGGATCCGCAGGGGCATCACACTCCTCCTTCCTTAAACTCAGCACGTCCCCAGGCTGAAAGAAAACAGAAAAACAAGTGGTATCAAAGACATGCAAAATTATTTTGTAATGCTGTATAACAAGAACAATAACAATTATAAGAAGGTTATTCATCCCTTTAACGGGAGGTACAGTTACTTTAACATTGCAAATATAAAAGTAGAAAATACACATAAATAACTATGTACAGTCCGACCAAGTCCAGCGCGACCCCTATCCGGGTGTCCATCACACTGTCCTAAATGTTAAACAGGCAAGTGTCCTGCATCGGTGTCTCCCTTTGTCTTCGGGGGGACCCACCACAAAAAAAAACCCGGCACATGCCGTGGGCATGGCGACAGGGTTAAATGGACCGATTCTTCGGCCACACCAGTGGGTTTTCGTTTGTTGCGGTCTTACTGACATGTCGACTCTAAAACCAACAGGGAGCACACCGGGGTGCTAACTATTTACAATCAATGTTTGGGTTACTCTTAGTCCATAACCACATTGTTCATGATTCACATCACTATCACACACACTCTAGTCTAGTAAAACAAAATCTACATTCATACACAGATATACCCTAACCAGTTCAGTAACAGGTAACTATATACAACAACCAGCGCTTTTCAAAATACCACATGTTGGACTGTGACTTTTTCCTCAGCCAGGGCAGCACTTATCTACCCGCACTGTATTTTGCAGCCAGATCTTCTGCTGTGGTTGTCGCTGGTGTCAAAGGCTCAGTCTGCATAGCCACCTTCCTGATGCTCATTACTACCACCGTGGTTCCTCTCAGCACGGTCTGCATAGCTGCATCAACAGTCCTAGGACGGGGCTCTATTACTGGTGCGGACGGCTGCTGTAGCTTCTGGGGCTGTACAGGCACGGCTTCTGGATGCGACACCTAGGGTTCAAGTGGAAAAATGGGCAGGCTATTCCTTACTAGATGGACGTCCAGGGCATACCACCCCAGCTCGCCCAGGTGCTGGGTAAAGGTGACTCTATCACCGGGATCTAAGTCGTGGCCAGGGTGACCTTCTGGCAGGTGGGATTCAACGTCCCCCTGGGTCACAAAAAGTTCTCTGCCGCCTCCCCACCCTTTGATGAATCCCCAGCCTCGGTCTAGGTGGAACCAGACTACAGAGCCTTTACAGATCGCTACCCATTCTGCTGCTTTGGATCGGCGGACCCGCTGCTTGTCTTGCAGGTTCCGCTCCTCCATGGCAAGCCATTTAGGCCGTCTTTACTCCTTGTCAACCTCCCTCTTGGCCTCCTGCTGGGCCTGCTGCAGGCGGCAATAATCTGCCCAGCTCAAAGTCTCTACAATGGGCCTTCCCTCCTGGTCTCTTCTTGAAAGCCCATTAGCGAGTCCCCCTGGTCAACAATGGGCCCTCACCCTGCTGAGAAAACCAGCCCTAAGCTGCCTAGTACTACCTTAGTTGGCAATTAAAATTAGGGCAACTCCCTGCGCATTTCTTTTCCATTATTTATTTTTTCTACACACCGTGATGCCAGGTTGGATGCCATACACTAATGTGTATGATATCCAAAAACAGACACCATCGAGATTGTGGAAATGCAGTCTGATTGCAACAGCCAATCACAGACGCTCTCACAGAGCATGATCATCTGTGATTGGCTGTTGCAAGTCAGTGAAGTGAATATGCATGGAGCTTAGTGGGTGGGATCAGAAGTGAGAGAGAGAGTGGACCTGGAAGCAAGCAAACAGCGGAAGACTGGTAAGATTATCTGTGTATATACCATATGTGTTATTTGAGCTGTGTTTGGCAGCTTTTGGACATATTTGAAGGTGTTTTCTATGTGTTTCATGTTGCCTGCCATTGGGGTTCAGAAGGTTCGGTGAACTGTTCGACGAACAATTCAGTGAACTCCCCGCATTCAGTGAACCAAACCGAATTCAAGTGCTCAGGTGTTCGCTCATCTCTAATCTTCAATAGTAAAAACAAACAAAATTATGTTCCAACGCACAAGGATAAAAACATCCAACTTAATCTGTAAATTTGGTTAAAATTGCATAATTTGAACAAAAATATAGGTTAACACTAAAGGCTGCAGGTGTTCTTAGTCATGGGTCAAATTTGAAAAAACTGCATTCAGTAAAGATCCATTACTAAAACAGAAGATAAAACTTTATGCTTTTTAACCCCTTCACCATCAGTCAATTTTCCGTTTTCATTTTTTTCCTCCCCTTCTTCCAAACGTTATCACTTTTTCTTATTTTTCCATCATTTGAATAACATTAATTTCACCATATAGTGTACTGGAAAATGGGAAAAGAATTCCAAGTAAGGTGAAATTGAAAACAAAGTGAAATAAGGGTCCTTTCACATCAGCGTTTTTCGCTAAGTGTGGCAGATCCGCCAGATTTACCGCATCTGCTGCCTAACGGCCAAATTTCGGTACATCTGCGGCAAGACTCCATTTATTCTCTATGGGGCTTATGGCAGGTGCGTCAAGTGCAGTTTTGCCACAATCCGGCACTTGCGTGGCCGTACAAAAAAATACACAGCTAACAGTGGCTTTTTGCCCGGCCGCAACTGCTGAATTTGCCGTACCGCGGTAAAACCGCACTTGCCACACCTACCACAAGCCCTATAGAGAATAAATGGGGGCTTGACACAGGGGCACCATTAGGCGTCAGATCCGGTAGATGCAGTAAATCTTCCGGATCTGTCGCATTCAGCGAAAAACGCTGATGTGAAAAGGCCCTTACACAATTGTTTTTTTCTTCTTTATTCATCATGTTCACTAAATGGTAACTAGTGATAAAAGGAAAATCCGGCACCAGACCAACTTCTTCAATATTTGTGTTTTATTTTTTAGTGCATCACACAAATAAAACGATCATATCATGGGACCACAGCCCCAGCAAGACGCTGAACATGTTTCGGACATAGTCCTTCGTCAGCAGCATGAGCATATTCCCTAACCCTTCCCCTGCATTACTAAATGGTAACACTGACATGTCAGTATGATGCCTCAGGTTGGTAAGAGTTTGTAGATACCAAATATGTATACTTACTAAGTGGTGAAAAAAATTCTGAAGTTTTTTTTAAAAAAAAGAATTGTGCTTTTGTCGCCAGTTTCAGAGACCTGTAGTATTCTCAGTTTTCAGGATCTAGAGCTGGATTATGGCCTCTTGGGTTGATTTTTTTAATTGTACCATTTTGGGGTAGATGCGATGTGTTGATCGCCTATTATTGCATTTTATTGCAGTGTTGTGGAAACCAAAAAACTATTTTGGTGTTTAGACTTTTTTTTCCATTAAGCATATTACAGATCTGATGAATAGAGTTTATATTTTAATAGATTGGACATTTCTGAATGCAGCGATACCAAATATGTGTGTGTTTTTTTTTATACATTTTTATTTTGAATGGGGCAAATAGGGGGTGATTTGAACTTTATTTATTTCTTTTTTTGTTTTGTATTTTTAAAAAAATTATTTAATCATTCACTTTATTTTTAATGGCACCTCAACACTGCACAATCTTATCACTTGTGCTGACAGAGCTGTATAGCACAAATGATCCACAGCTCTGCACAGCATAAAAGATCACTTTCGGTGGATGCAGGTGCTCAATGGGCATCCACAGGAAGTGAGTCATGACAGCATCCAGGGTCCTCATAGAACCCCTATGTCACGGAGTAGTGAGAATGCTGATGAGGGAATGGCAGTTATGGGCAGGGTGACCAGGGAAGACTAGTCTGACCCTAGTCTAGGAACCCTGAATGGTCCTGATCCTGAAGGTATCTCTAAAGGTGAGAAGGTTCGGGCCTCCAGCCTTTCCCTAAACCTCCTCCACCAGCCCTGCACTATTCCCCCCGCCCCACCTCCCTCCACAGAACTGTGATACAACAACTCCACAGGAAAGTACTTCAGCAACACAAACACACAGGTCAGCACAGCACGGCTTCCAGGCATAAAGTGAAACTCTATCAGCAGCACCACCTGGTGGAAGGAGAGGCTATTTAAAGGCTAGGGAGAGGGAAGTTCAAGTGAGTCACAGATTATCCCCTCAACCAGCAGTTGAACATAATAGTAAATGCAGTTCTGGAGCACAACACAGGAGGCAAAGACCTTCACAACTATCAACCATGCAGCTCTTAAAAACAAACACATACACAGCAGCATCCAGCAATGTCAGCGCCAACTAAGCACGTGACACCCTGGCTGTCATGGCAACACATTGAGGCCCCGTGATCACATCACAGAGCAGCCGATGCCAGCAGGGTTGACATCAGTGGGCGGATTGCTGATCTGCCCCTAGCTGTTAGTTGCACATATTGTCTGATGAGATCACCCGGCAAGTGTAGGGAATGATGCAAGCTCAGCATGTGAGCTCGCATCAGAGGGAGAGATATGACCAAGGATGTACCTCCACGTCATTGGTCATAGAGGGTTTAAAAATCCTTAAAAAGGGGTTATGCAGGAGAAACTATTTTTTATTTATCATGAGCCATAAAACTAACATGCAGGTAGTCGCTAACTAGTTAGTGACTACCTGCCTGTCCTATTCAGAACATAGTGATCACTGACGACTCCTGATGGTGATTCAACTGCTCCACATCAACAGAGCAATTTTTCCTCTTCCAGGCTGCTCTGTCAATGTGGTGTGACTGCCAAAAGCATGTTGGCTGACAGCAAGCTTCCCATAGTTATGCAGCGGGGAGCTAGCTGTCATTCAGCCTGACATCGGCAGTCATGTTCTGTCCGCAGAGCAGAAGAGAAACAGCTGTTTAGTAGATGTGATGACAGCAGACTCTGCAGAAATGCCGGCATGAACAGTCCGTGACCACTCTGTGCTGAAGGAGATCTGCGCTAGGCAGAGAACAGGAAAGTAGTTAGCAACTGCCTGTTAGTTGTTAGGCCCAAAACCAAAAAATTATATATTCCATATTTAGCAAAGGTACAGATTGTTTCTCCTTAACAATTTTAAGTGAATGAAATTTAGTTTTGTGACTGGGTCTTCGGAAAAAATATGTAAACCAAGCAACAAAAACATTTACAAAATAAGCCATAAATGTGAAACACTTTCCATTAGAATAGAGAACATCTATTAAAAAGAAAGCGTGACGAATAGGTATAAAATAGAAGCTTTTATAAACAATAATTATGGCAAATCTTTTACTATACCTTGAGATGTGTATTGTAACTATTCATCGTATGGCATTTATCCACTATGTTATTAAACATTATTATGTTATTGCACTGGGCTAACTTGCCAACATGACATCTAAAAGCAGCCTTTGTAAATGTACTTTCAGACGGTACAGTTCATGAAATCCCCTGTAATTACGATCTGGCTGTACATGAGATACTTATTTTAAAATCTTTATGAGCTATGAAAGTCCCTTTCAGCTGCACCTTAATACAACCATGAGACACCAGTATTTTGTTCTAAATTAAACCCAAATCTTCCCTCAGAATTACCAGTAGTAGAAGGTTTCTAACCATATGACTCATCTTGGGTCTAAGCAGAACAAAACTCCCAGTGACTATACATATTGGGTAATACATAGTTTTCCTATGTTTTCACTACTATCTCCATTGTAGTAACTGTATGGTCAAATAGTCAAATCTGACTATTACGTAAAGAATAACCGTCATTTCATTTGTATCACATAAATCAATAGTAGACGTGGAAATAAGAAACTTTGTAAGGCCCCTTTCACACTGTTTTTTTTTTGAAAATGTGGCAGATCCGCATCTGCCGCCTAACGGCCGCACTTGTGGCACCCTTGCGGCAAGCCCCATGTATTGTCTATGGGGCTTGCAGTTGGGTGCGGCAAATGCGGTTCTGCCGGTTGCGGCAGATGCGGTACTTGCGGCGGCAAAAAAAAACGCGGCTGACCGTGTTTTTTTTTCGTGGCCACAAGTGCTGCATCTGCCACAAAAAAAGCCAATTTGAAAGGGGCCTGATATCTATAGTATGAAGGTGAAAGGTATCTGTCCAAAGCCTAGTAACCACCAATGACAAGTTGGCAAAAGGACACGCCCCCAGCTACTGATTGGTTTCAGCCGACTCACTCTCTAAGCACTAACACCACCCCCTGGGCTAATTTCAACTGCCACTTGCCCTGCAGTCATTTGCCAGGCAACCTATCCTACCCAACATTCTATGTTGTACTCTTATATAACTACCAGCAGTGATGCATCTAAATATTTTATTACACTTTACCTGTTACAAAGTGACAGGTAAAGATGAGCGAACACCTCAGGGTTCGGATTTGGCTGCATTCGCCAAATGAGAGGTAGTTGCCAAATTGTTCAACGGACAATTCGCCGAACACCATTAAAATCTTTGGCAGGCAACAATAAACCCATAGAAAATACCTTCAAATTTGTCCAAATAGCTGCCAAATACACACAGACACAAAGAGACACACACAGATTATCTTACCTGTCTCTCGCTGCTTGCTTCCAGGTCCGCTCTCCCTGCTTCCTTTCATTCACGTCTAGTCCCACCCATTAACTTTTCTGCATATACACTTCCCAGACTGCGCAACAGCCAATCAGATATGCTCATGCTCTGTGAGAGCGTCTATGATTGACTGTTGCAATTAGACTGCATTTTGACAATCTGGATGGATTCTGTGCTTGGTTGTCATACATATTAGTGTATAGCAACCAACCTGATGTTGTATTTTTCAGTCTCAGCACCAATAAGTGATCAGCTATGAGCTGACACAGTCAGCTGGCAAGAAAAATGCCTAGGGTTCTACCATATTTTTAATTGGCAGCCAAGGTAAAACTAGGCATCTTATTGCTGGTATTCTCAGCATATTGAGGGCCCATTAGTTTAGGCCCCACCAAGCTAAATAATAGCAGCCCGCAGCCGCCCGTGAAAATGGCACATTCATTAGGAAGCGCCATTTCCAGGTGCTTTACCTGGCTCATCCAGTGGCCCTGGTGGCAGTGGCATGCTGTGTAATAAGGGGTTAATATCAGCTTTGTATTGCCAGCTAGCATTAAGCCCGAAATTCCTAATGTTGAACCAAGTTAGACCTAGCCATTATATTTCAAGTAAATAGTAAAGAAGACACCACACATAGAAATTTTTCCTATTAGAAATAAAAACACAGAGAATCTTAGGTGGGTCATCTTTATTAACCCCTCCATCCACCCTCATATCCCTTCTCAGATCCTCTGTTATGCCATTTTGAATGGAGGCTGTGATGAAGAATACAGCATCTTTATCTCAGCCTCCAGTCACTGAATGAACGAGCTACAGCCCAGTGTACAGTGACTCCTTAGGTCACCCTAGACAGGTCAGGTAAGCATGTTACCTGCTATAGTTAGCAGCTTCATGCTTACCCTAATGCTGACCTCAGGAGACCTCAATGAGGTCGCAGAGAGTGATGTGCACAGTCCCCTGATCTGGTCACCCTAGCAATCATGATGCGTAGCTATGGTTGACCAGATCAGGTGACCATTCACATCACACTCTGCGACCTCCAGGTGATCTCGTCACCATAGTAAAGCGTCACATTACCACATGGCATAAGAATAAGTGATGCGACCAGGGCTGTGGTGGGTGAGGGACTCGGACACCGGGGCTACTGTGTGGGGAGTCACGGATGGTCGGGACCCCGATGCCGTGCCCTGGTGATCAACTATACCAGATGTTGATGGTAAACGGTGGGGGTTAAAGGGGTTTTTACAGGGGAACGTGACGCCACCTGTAGAGTCCGGTAAGATGGTACCGGCGCTGCCAGCCGGCCCCTAAAGTGATGGATGAGGCAGCTAAGTGTGGTGCAGCTCCCCACAGGTGGAGCTTTACCTCAGGGCAGCTATTGTGGTGACATGATGAGGGAGGACAGTGATGGTAATGGTGGTGCAGTTCTTACCCCTCTGCTTGATGATGTTAAGCCCTCCGGGCTGCGGCAGGAAGAATAACAGAAACAGTTCCAGTTTAACTCTACTTTACTTGGTACTTGGGCATGCGCAGTGCGTATTTTGAAGCTGACAGCGCGGCGCGGCTGCAAATACGTCATCTGGCGCCGGGAATGACGCGAATCGCGTCATACAGCTTACAGTGAAGCCCGGACGCTATGAGAGAGAGGGGAGGCGCGCAGGGAGGCGCGATTTTGAACATAGACTGACGAGCACGCCTGAATAGGCGTGATATGAAGAAGAGGGGCTGCCTTGATGAGTGACTATGAATAGCATAGTCACTCATTATCATGACTAATCAGGTACTTATAAAACGTTTATATTCACTTTGACTAATGCCATTTAGGAGCTAAAAGGAGTGTAGGGACAGTGTTAATATGCTCTAGGGACAGGTTTTAATAGGTTTAGAGGTGATTTGGGGGTGACAGGATCCCTTTAAAGAAGCTCTGGTGCATTGTGGTCACTGCTTGGCCATCCCTGTAGAAGAAGATGAGCAGACTAATGACATTCTCTTGGAGCAAGTGAGTTTTACACAACACAGACAGGGACACACACACACCCAATGTCCTGTTTCATAAGTGGAGGCATGGCCCATCGGCCAGGCAATGGTGCCTCGCTTCAAGCGGCGCTGTGATCAAGGTCCTTCGCCACATGAAAGAACATATGCAGTTGCGAGGAAGACACCTAAAACAAAGAGACTGTTGCTGACTTTTAAGGAAAAGAGGGCCTGCTATGTGGGCAAAAATACCCCTAAAATAAGAAAGAATGAACCGGTGCGTCTGGTGGAAGAAGGTTCAGCCAAGAAGAATGTGGTATCCGCAAGTGCAGGGCGCAGCAGGTGAAAAGACACAGTCTGGTAAGTGCAGACCAGTGTGTGTGAGGGGTATGGCTGTGTGCGCGGCCAGCGAGACGGATGGGTGATTTGGGTGCTCCTTGGCACCAGAAGAGGCAGGATCATCTATAGTACCATTTTGGAGAAGCACTGCAGCAGCATAGAGGTCTCCAGCACTGGCCGTGAGCTTAGGCCAGGATGTCAGCTCTGCACCACCCCTAAACCTGTCGTCCTTGGAGCCAAAAGACGTGGAGCTACATAGACGCCAGCCAGGGCCTGCAGAGGAGGTAGGCCCAACCATGTAGGTTCCCCGGGTCCAAGAGAACTGAGGTTGAGTGACAGTGCACCACTGAACATGTGCTGGACTTTAAGTAGAAGAAAGTGTGAAGTCATGTTCCTGCACATTTGTTCTAGTTCTCAGGCTATGGCCATGTTAAAGGCCAGTCAGTAAGTAAGTAAGTGGAGTGAGGCGTACATAAAGCAAGGGGTCTAATAAGTTGAATGAACAACATTAGTAAAAGGTTTGACGACCAGTAATGATGCACGTTTGCCTGGAGTTAAAATTTATGGATAGACCTCTTCACCATATTTTTTTCCTATTCATTGAATACAGCTATTATGAACATATCTATTATTGAATGTAAAGGAGTCCTATGAACACCACTGGATCCACACATCTGTTTCCATTAAGGTTTTATGCAGTTACCGAAAAAGCATTTAGCTATCCACAGTGGGTCAAATCAACAAAAAGGGCACTTCGTACTGTATATGGGTTTTGAAGAAAGGTCCAAAGGAGTAAGGTGTGCTCAAGTGTCACACAGCGGTTTTGCTCAAAACGTGGAGATAGTCATGGCAGCATCTGCTGCTGTTCACACTTCAGATTCAATTACTCCTCACTGAAGTTTCTCTCTTACTTCTGAGTTCCACAGGCAGGCTTGGGCTTCGACCAGCTGTGTTTTCAGTAGTGATCGGGCAAGCAGGAGTTAATCTCTGTATGACTCCTGGTTACCTCAAGGATCACATGTTCTGGGAGGCCAATCACAGTTGCTCCCTTCCTTTTTAAGATGGTCGGATCTAGTCTCTGATGCTGACTATAGCTTCTGCTTTTCTCAAGCAATTCTGGTCCTTGTACCTACTACGAACAACACCTTCCACCCCGTCACAGTAGGGGGAGCACCACTTGCTGACCTTAGGCAAGATCCCCTATATATACTGATGCTGGGGAGGGAGCTAGTCAGAGTGTGTACAGATGCTAGAAGAGCTGCAAGGAAGTCCTGGTGGTCGGTGCTGCGTTCAGGCCCGAGCCAGTGACCCAGAGTGGCCCTTCAGCGTCCCACAGCCTAAGTGGGACTGAAGGCAGGGAGCTCAGAGCAGGAATAGAAGCAAGGAACAAGTAGCTCGGGCAGGAGTTCGTTCCAGGAAAAAGCCGGATATTGGGGATCCGCACCTGTGGGGGACTATAGGCCCACAGAAAAGTCTGTCGCACCGTGGAAGCTTCAGCTACCCGGTCTCCCAGGAGGGTCAAGAGAGGAAGCCAGGAACAGCAGACCGCTGCAGTGTCCAGAGAAGGTCATCCTGGAGACCGCACAGGAGGAGAGAGAGACAGGCAAAAGGAAGAGATTGGAGGCAAGTCAGGCTACAGCAGGCTGTGCTTCAGCAACTTCACAAGCAGAGGAGGCCTTATACCCACTTGCTGTCGGAACACACTGTGCAGCCCGGTCACCCGTCAGTGCCCTGGATCGTTTACCTGCTAAACACCAGTAAAAAGGTAAAAGAGACATCCTCTGTGTGCGTGCATCCTTGCTCCTCACCCACCGTGTCCCTCTATAGACTATTCCAACTCTCCCTGTACCATCTCAGCTCCACTACATCCTGCTCACCCTCATTTTGCTGCCCCGGAGGTCCCCAGTCCTGGCTGGCTCAGGAGGACTGTAGCGGCGCTGGTGACATCTCACTAGGTACTGCAGGTGGCGTCATGACAAACTTGTACGTAGTCCTTGTAAATAATTCCCCCTTTTTGAAGAATAGTCCCCCAGGACATGGGATCAGGTGCGGCCGCCACTTTCCGTGACAAAGTTAACCCTCTGCCGCCTGATACCTGAGCACCCTACGCCCTGGGGCTCGAGACTAGCTCTGGGGGAAGGGGGAGTGGGAATCAGCTTAGGGCTTTACAGGAGCAGGGTCAGGGTGGAGACTCAGACTTCTCCATGATCAGGAGTACCCCTAAGTTAGGGTGAGTTAAGGGCTCCCTAGCTTTAGGGACAGATCAGGCGACCCTGTTTCCCTTTTCATGCAGTTCCCGTGACATCAAGTGATTAAGAAGTGTTAGTTTCTTATAAAATTTGGATGGAGAATTGTTAGCTACACATTAATAAAAAACTTGTCAAGACAATATTACAAAAACTAATGCTATAACTGTATAGGTTCTAGTTAAACAATAAAAGATATCTTTCAGCAATTTAGCCTGAAATGCATTTTAGATGTGTGCACACTCTCCTACATGCCTATTGCACTTCTTGGCTAACTTGAATGGTGTTTGATTTCTCAGTGCTGGCGCATCAAAGTACTATAAAAAAGTATCATTTTTTAGTGTTACTCTACAACTTATACAGCCATATCACCAGTTATAATAGCAGTTTACCGTACATACATTTGCAATACTGTCACCATTGTGGCTCACAATCTAAGCATCCTATCAGTATGTCTTTGAAATATGGGAGGAAACTGGAGACTGTTTGGAGGAAACCCATGCAAACATGAGAACATACAAACTCCTTGCAGATTTTGTCCTTGGTGGGAATTAAACCAGGACCCCAGTGCTGCAAGGCTGCAGTGCTAACTACTGAGTCATTGTGCCGCCCAATTATAGTAATAAATCATCATGATAGCTTTCTTTAAGATGTGAAAAAACACATAACTCATAAGGCCAAGTGCACACGTAGAGTACTGATAGGGGTTTGTTATAAGTCCCCAACAATAATGGAAGTGGAGGAGAATATCCTCATAAAGCAAATAGATGAAGCAGCGACTCAGGGTGAAGTCATTATTATGGGGGACTTCAACTACCCTGAAATACATTGGGGAACAGAAACCTGCAGTTCTAGCAAAGGTAATAGGTTTTCGACAACTATGAGAGACAATTACCTTTCACAACTGGTTCAGGACCCAACAAGAAGGGGGGCACTGCTGGACCTAATATTAACCAACAGGCCAGACCGCATATCAAATATACGGGTTGGAGATCACTTGGGTAATAGTGATCATAAAATAATACGTTTTCAAATATCCTTTACTAAGATGTGTAGTAGAGGGGCTACAAGGACACTAAACTTCAGGAAGGCAAATTTCCAACGGTTGAGAGATGATCTTAGTGCAATAAACTGGGACGATATCCTGAGACATAAAAGTACACAAAGCAAGTGGGAAACGTTTATTAGCATCCTGAATAGGACCTGTGCATAATATATACCCTATGGGAATAAGCATGCTAGAAATAGGAGGAAACCACTATGGCTAAATAAGGCTGTAAGGGGCGCAGTAAATGACAAAAAGACAGCATTTAGGGAATTAAAGCAAGTAGGTAGTGATGAGGCATTAAATAAATACAGAAAATTAAATAACATCTGTAAAAAGCAAATCAAGGCAGCAAAGATTGAGACAGAGATACTCATTGCTAGAGAAAGTAAAAATAATCCCAAAATATTTTTTAACTACATAAATAGTAAGAAACTAAAAAATGATGGTGTTGGCCCCTTTAAAAATAATCTTGGTAAAATGGTGGATGAGGATGAGGAAAAAGCCAATATGGTAAATGGCTTTTTTTCAACAGTATTTACACAAGAAAATCCCATGACAGACAATAAGATCAGTGATAACAAAAACTGTCAATTAAATGTCACCTGCTTAACCCAGCAGGAAGTACGGCATCGTCTAAAAATCACTAAAATTGACAAATCCCCGGGCCCGGATGGGATACACCCCAGAGTGCTGCAGGAATTAAGTACTGTCATAGATAGACCATTATTTTTAATCTTTAAAGATTCCATAATAACAGGGTCTGTACCACAGGACTGGCGTATAGCAAATGTGGTGCCAATATTCAAAAAGGGAACAAAAACTGAACTTGGAAATTATAGGCCAGTAAATGTATAAATATATGAGGGGACAGTACAGAGAACGTTCGAATGATCTCTTTACTCTTAGGCCTGAGACGGGGACAAGGGGGCATCCTCTATGTCTGGAGGAAGGAAGATTTTATCATAATCACAGACGCGGATTCTTTACTGTAAGAGCAGTGAGACTATGGAGCTCTCTGCCACATGATGTTGTAATGAGTGACTCACTACTAACATTTAAGAAGGGCCTGGATGCCTTTCTACAAAACTATAAAATTACCAGTTATTACTAGATTCTTTGATAGGGCGTTGATCCAGGGAACTAGTCTGATTACCATATGTGGAGTCAGGAAGGAATTTTTTTCCCCAATGTGGAGCTTAGTGTTGCCACATGGGTTTTGTTTGCCTTCCTCTGGATCAACATGTTGGGCCATGGGTTGAACTAGATGGACTTAAAGTCTTCCTTCAACCTTAAAAACTATTTCTATTATTTGATGAGTTTTTTACCTCATCGATTTGTAGCCAAAACTAGCAGTGGATGATTAAATACAGAAGTGGTGCAGGTGTTTCTATTAGACTTTTCCTCTGATTGCTCCACTCCTGGTTTTGTCTACAAATCCTGAGGTAAAAAACTCATCAAATACTCAGCATGTGCACTTGGCCTAAGAGGTGAACCTGAGGTAGAGAGGGACACCTAAAGTTTGTCTCAACTATGAAAATTATTTGAGTTCTACGCTAGAATTATTATTTTGCAGTCCAGGCAGTACAGGAATGTTATCGATGATCATTCCTTGTTTTTTACTTACAATTGCAGTTTTTTTGTTCCCAGAAAATGTTCACATTCAGAATTCAGTAAATCTATTGCAACAATATAGATAAGGTTGCAGCTGTTCTTGTCCCCAGGCATATTGGACAGTAGGCAAATCCTGCTACAATGTCTGTGGGCGTCAGATCATCTGGTCACACTACAAAACTATTGCCAGAATTTTCTCTCTGGATTCCATGCTGTTCACACATTTACACATATTTCATCATTTGGGTGTGTCATCGTCAATTCTACACATCAACCAATCAGTATCAGTTGGAGAGAACAAGCCTTCATTGGCAAGAGATGTAAGAACTGTTGATTCAGCATTAGATGATAACACTAATGTGTATTAAGCAAGTCAGTTCAATAAACTCAAATAACTTTATTCTTCTAGTGCAGAGATTAGGCCAAACTGACCTCCTCTAGCAAGATTGCCGTGTTCTGTTGGTTAAAATATTTCCCCACCTATTGCAGCAATACACTTATCTAGAATATTGCCAAATCTGTCAACTAATTGCATAGTTATAATTATCATAGACAAGAGGTATTTACAGGAATGCATTCAGATGATCAGGTGCTTAAAAAAAAAAGCCAATCATCCCTACAAGGAAAATCTTTCTTCATGACCACAATCAGACTGATGAACAGTCATAAAAAATTATATATTTACATATGCACTGATTTTATTGTTTGTTCTAATAACACTTTTTCTCCTTTATGTGCAGCCCTAAAACACAAAAAATAGAGCATACTATATAATAATAAGTGATGACACTGTAAATAATAAGAGGATGCTCTGTCATAACGGACAGCGCTATACATAACAAAGCGAAATATTATGTAATAAAGGACTACTCTATACATTATAAGAGACATTGTATAAAATAAGAGGAGATGCTAAGTTATAAGAGATTGTGCTATACATAACAAGAGAGGACACTATGTAATAAGGGACAGCATTATACAATACAAAAGAGGTCACTATTTGTAAGGGTTGACTACATAATAAGAGAATTTCTTTTATAAACAAGAGTATGGCTGCATTCACACACAGCGTTATTGCTGCATTTTGTGAGGATCTGTTATTGGTGCATTTATATACAGTACATCGGACCAGCAGAAGTGCCATTCAGGGCACAAAACGGGCCGTTGTTTGGCATCCCTCCACGTCCCCCCTCCCTCCATTGTACTGTATGGAATCCTGAATGGAACCCTGAAAAGGGAATAAATTCCTAAGAAGCACCAAATGGGTGAGTGCCCTCTTTTTTCTGGACTGTTTTATTTAACATACACTTGAGTGAGCACACCCAGGTGTATAGCAGCCTCCTTTAAGACGACTGATACACGGGAAAACTCCCAACACAAAATCCCTGTAGTGCACGGTCTTCATATTTGGTTTTCATATATATAATCAGGGGCGTAACTACAATAGGTGCAGGGGTTGCGATCGCACCCGGGCCCTGCAGCCTAGGGGGGCCCCAAAATTCCCTTTGGCCCATAGAAAAAGACTAATACTACTAAAGATTTGCAATAATTGGGGGCCCCGTTGGAGCTTTCGCATCGGGGCCCCGAGGCCTGAAGTTACACCACTGTATATAATTATGTATATATATATAAATATATATATATATATATATATATATATATATATATATATATATGTGTGTACGTGTATATATATATATATATACTGTATATATTATACGTACTGTTGAAACCAGACGTTTAAGTACAATATATAAAAAGACACATATGCATGTTTTTCTCCCTATGAAATCAGAATAAACCTTTCCCGTCTTAGGTCAATTAGTATTACCATACATGTTAATATTTGCTATATGCCAGAGTAATGAGAGAGAAAGAATGCCTAGGGTCACACTTGAGCCTTGGCTCCGTTAAAACTATCAGTTTTTTAAAGTTGAAAATGTTGAAAAACGGATCCGTTATGCGTCAAAAGTGCACTGAAAAAATGCTATGCGTTTTGAAACTGCATCATAAAACGCTGCTAACAGCGTTTTTGGGTGCAGTAAAAAAAAGCATGTTTTTTTAACATGGGGCCCTATGGGAAATGCATCCGTTAACACATGGAACATATAGGTACCATGCGTTAATGCATGTGTTAATGCATAGCGTTTTTTAGATGTGAAAATGTAATTTGCCAAAAACCGGAATCAGGTTTTGAAAATGGAAAAAACTGACTGCCAAATGTGACCCTAGCCAATGTTTTTAAGGCATTTTTTATTAATTTCTGCTAAGTCACAAGTTTACATACACTAAGATTACTATGTCTTTAAACAATTTTGGACAGCCCATATGATGATATCATGTGTTTTGAAGCTTCTTATTGGTTTATTGGTAACATTTGAATTAATTAGAGACAAACCTATGGATGTATTGTAATGCACACCTTAAAAACACTGCTTTTTTGTGAAGCATCATGGGAAAGTGTACAGAAATCAGCCAAGATATGAGGAAGAGAATTGTGGACTTGCACAAGTCTGATTCGTCCTTGGATGCAATTTCCAGATATCTGAAGGTGCCTCATTCACCTGTACAAACAATTATGCGAAAGTGCCAAAAAGATGGAATGTCCAACCATCATACCACTCAGTAAGGAGATGGGTTCTGTGTCCCAGTGATGAACATTCTTTAGTCCAAAAATGTGCATAACAACCCAAGAACAAAAGCAAAAGACATTGTGAAGATGATGGCAGGAGCTGGTAAGATTGTGTCATTATCCACAGTGAAATGAGTACTGTATCAACATGGGATGAAAGGCCACTCTGCCAGGAAGAAGCCATTACTACAAAAAAACATATTAAGTTTTGCAAATGCACATAGGAACATAGACCTACATTTTTGGAGACATGTCCTGTGTGCTGATGAAAGTAAAATCGAACTATTTGGCCATAATGGCCATCATTACATTTTAGGAAAAAAGAAGAAGCTTGGAAGCTTAATGACACCACCCAACTTTGATACATGGGGGTGGCAGCATTATGTTCTGGGGTTGCTTTGTTGCAGGAGGGACTGGTGCACTGCATAAAATAGATGACATCATGAGGAAAGAGGATTATGTGCAATACTGAAGCAACATCTCAAGACATCAGCCAGGAAGATAAAGATTGGGCAGAAATAGGTCTTTGAAATTGACAATGGCCTGAAGCTTATTGCCAAACTGTAACGCAAACAGGTCATGATAATGTAGAGTGGACTCACTAGACCACTGATAATGCAGTGGCAGCAGTATACCCGATGCTCAACAGACAGGAGAGTGACCTTCATAAAACCAAGGATATTTATTGCGGAAGGATTAGCAAAAGGGGAAAGGTGCCTGAAGGGAGGACCCTCTGGATCGCGACACTGTACACTCATAGTGGAGCACCGTCAGTGGTAAACCCTGTCCAGGGATACACCTATTACAACACCAGGAGGCCTAAATGACACGAATCCTGGACCAGAGGGACGACCTGCACAGACCAGACAGTAGAAATGTAGAGACTGTGCAACACTGGCTCTGTCAGTGGACAGGATACTGAGTGCTCCATGTAAACCCAGAAATGCTGATCTGGCTGGTAGAGTTATCCGGAGTGTCCAGTGTGATCCAGGATAAGTAACTGCCAACAGAGTATTCTGTGGAGACAGAGGTATTAGCAAAAGGCAAGGCAGCAGTCTTTCTGTCACAGAGCACTGTAGAGTGCAACCTGGGGAGAGGCAACGACCCAAATGAGTGAAAAAGTTGCCCAAGCACCTCCCATGGGGCCTTTATGCACAGAGCAGTGTAGAGTCATAATAGGGAACAGGTGAACTGCTCCATTAAGTATGTGCAGGAAGTGGCGCGCACATTCTAAGAGCATTCCCAGGAGATCTGCCAAGAGAGCACAGGTTAATAGCAGAGAAGGAAGCAGATGGTCGCATGGAACCATGGACATGGCAAGCAGAATTAGTGGAGCTCTGTGGTGAGCGCCCATCTCCCTGCCCAGTGGCTGAGGGCATGACTGGTTTCAAAGTGGCATAAGGATAGCAACCTCAATGTTTTGGAGTGGCCGTCACAAAGCCCTGATATAAATCATGCTGAAAATTTATGGGCACAGCTGAAAAGGCAGGTGTGAGCAAGGCGACCTACAAACATGGCTCAGTTACACCAGTTTTTGTCAGGAGGAATGGGCCCGAATTCCTACCAACTATTGTGAGAAGCTTAAAAAAAAAGTAATAAAAATACCTTAAAACATCCTCTCATTATTCTAGCATTTGGCAAATTTAGATAATTATGGTAATCCTAATTGACCTAAAACGAGAAAGGTCAGTGAAAAAAACATGAATATGTGCCTTTTTATATAGTTTATGTAAATTCCTGGTTTCAACTGTATATATATATATATATGTATATATATACTGTACACTCTGTTTTATGACTAAAGAGCCTATTCACTGTGCTGCTGACATGCAATATCCTAACTTAATCAAGTAGTAAGGCTTCAGGGCACTAAGTGGCAATATCAACCGTCATGCTCCGGGCAGATTGTCCTATAGGCAGGTTCTTCCCCTGGTGGTGCTAATCCACAGCACAAGCAATAATAGATATATAAAGAAAGAGGCAGCACTCACCAGTATTGTGCAGCAGTGGTCTCTTTAATCCAGCGTGTTTACGGATTCATGACAGGGTGCAGGGAGGTGACCACGGAGGGTGGACGACGACGCCGTTTCTCAAAAAGTTGCTTCATCGGACCCGTAGAAGCAATTTTTTGCGAAACGGCGTCGTAGTCCGCCCTCCATGTTCACCTCCCTGCACCCTGTCATGAATCTATAAACACGCTGGATTAAAGAGACCACTGCTGCACAATACTGTTGAGTGCTGCCTCTTTCTTTAAATATCCTAACTTAAAATGCCTCTGTTTGGATTAAACATCATCATCGGGTAGTTAGGATACCGCTATAAAGGAAAATGGACAAGGACATGTCCTGGTTATAGGGTGGGGTGCTCATTCAGAAAGAAATGCACTACAAATATAACAAAAAGACTCACCAAAAACACCTCAACAGGTGTGAACAGGTGCCAGCTGATAACACTATATAACTATAAAAATACATACAGCTGCACTCTAAAATGCTACAAATTTGGTAGAATTGAACAAAGGAACTCTGGTATTGCATACTGATATAGGAATATTTGTAAAAAATGTCCATCCAATAAAGGGTTACATTTTGGCACCTCATTTACTATTGGGCGTTTCCATCCAGTTCTCAAAGCACTTCCTGCTCCATCTTAAGTATATATGTATACCTGTTGCAGAGAGTCATTGTCATGATTAAGAGCTTTGTATAAGCTTGAAACGTGTAGACCATGTCTACATTTAGTTTTTCTATTTTCTTCTATCATTTTAATTTCCTTAAAATACGTGATATTTAAAATTAATATTTGAATCCTAATTTTCCTGGTTCTGCATTAACCTTTCATCTATCAATATATGCCATCCAGCAAGTAATACTAGACTCTGTGCACCACAAACCTGCTATGGCAAGCGTATTTTGGTGAGCCGCAGCATTTTTTTTATTTTTTTTCTTTCTTGTGATACGGTAGTTCCAATGCATTGTGCACAAATAATAAGCAATCAGAGACATTTTCTGTAATATTCTCAATTTTGGTAAATTTCACTACATTTATAGTGTTAATATCTCTACAACATGCTCTGGTGAAAATATGTCATCACTACTACGGCATTACCAATCGATGGTACAGCACATTTAACCAAAGTAGCTAAAGTGTTTTTTTTAGAGACTCCGTACCAAGCACCTCTAATAATTCTTTATTAAGGATTTGGAAAAATGATTGTTTCATAGATTATGGACCTGGTGGGAAGCTACAACATTACAAAAATACGTGGATTTAAATATGATTAGGACTTGGATTAAAGAGTTGAACCGCTACTTTGGATGTTAACTTTAATACACAGTGGAATTATATTTTGAGTCAATGTTCTATCAAACTAATGTAGTCTAAATGTGAAAAAGGAAAACTCAAAAACACTAAAGTTTTTACTGCAAAAATACAAGATCCCATAGAAGAACGTACTGCTGCTAACGTTTCCTTGAAAGTGGAACTGAATAACTTAAATATTACAATCTACTTTAAATCAACATGAAGATCAGTTAATGATATACAAGAACAAACATTTTATAGACATCCTAAAGATTACAAGACAAACTGTGTATACACTTGGAAATCTGAAGGAACTCTACACACTCCCCAATGTCTACATTGTGTTTGACATTTTTTTTAATCATATTTTAATCTACCGATACCCAATAAAAGTGATGCTTTAATTTAATATTTGGATCCTAATTTTCTTGGTGTTGGATTAACCTTTCATCTATCTATTTATTTTTTTAGCGCCAATATATTCCACAACACTTTATAATTCAGAAATTACCAACATGTTCCAAATTGCAGTATACATTAAATATCTATTCAGATCAGTCACAGCAACTAGAACCTTTAGGCAAACAGCATGAACTAAGAGAGATTTGAGCCCTTTGGAAATGTTGGGTATAAGATACTTTAGCCAGCTTTAACGAAGGTTTTGAGGGTGTTGTTTCTGTTAGCATATTTTCAGGACTTAATCATCTGTGTGTACTTTTTATTTAGCAATAGGACCTCAGGCATTGCCTCCATATCTGAGTGTGCAAACAACTAGGTTATTACATCACAGTGAGCATATTGACATATGACTTCCTTTGGACTGTTCAGCCAGTCAAATCAAGAAGGACACACCAAGCTTTAAGTGGGTAGTGAGTAGATCATTGAGTCTTATTATTTCTGTTGCCTTGCCTTATTGACCCCGTGACACACATTGCACTGCTTTAATGGAGCTGTCCACTTTATTATTGTTTTAATAAATGTGTTAGGGACAGTAGTTCAACATGGGTTGTCCCTAATCTGTGACCATTAGCACTCCATGAGTTCTTTCCTTTAGTCCAATATTTGATATGTGTACCCCTTGTTCACCAAGCTAGCTAGCACATATATTGCATGTAAAAAGACACTAAAAAGATGAAAGAAAAATGAGCCAGAGCATAAGTTGGCATACGTGCAATCGGAGCATGTGTACACTGAGGCCATTTAACAGAGAAAACCTAAAGTAAAACTTAAAATCAGCATGTACACTGATGATAGTAATACATTTAAATAACATGAGGTACTTAGTTGACACTGTTTGACCAAAAAGCACATAACCGATCTCAATGTGACAAGTTGTACCCATTGAGATAATCCTTCTATAGTATTAATACCGTACCTTGCTTCAGTGTCATCAATGTGAACAAGAGAAGCACAGTGCTCCGACTACACCAACTAGTCCATGGGAAGCTATCTAGATGAAGTGCCTAGCCCCGAGGTAGAGACCATACCTGCCTTTGTACACAGTACAAAAAAACTGAAAAAAATGAGCCAGAGCATAAGTTGGCAAATGAACAATAGGAGCTCATCCACATAGTGGCCATTTCACAAACTAAACCCAAAAGAAAAACACTACTCTTACTCATATTTGTTGTCCCTGATGCAAGGTAAGGTTTTAATACTAGAGCAGGACAATCCTGATGGAACACCTTGTCCTGGTGAGATGGCTTTTACACTTTTTGGTCAAATATTGTTAACCAAGTGCCCTATGTTGATTAAATGTGCTACTGTTATTAATCTATTTACTTTATTATTATTGGGTATTTACTTATTTTATGTTTTTCTCTTGGGTTATGTCTATGCCCATGGTGTGAATGAGGTCCTATTGCACGTATACCAAATTATGCTCTGGCCCATTTTTTTATCTGTATTTTTTTTACTCTGTAAAAAAATGAAGTTTGGTCCCTCCCTCTATACTAGGCACTTCATCAAGATAGCTTCCTATGGACAGGTTGCTGTAGTCGGAGCATTGTGCTTCTCTGCCCTTATTTAAATTGATGTCACTGATGCAAGGTAAGGTTTTAATACTAAAACAGGACCGTGTTTATGGCTACACCTTGTTGTGGTGGGAAGGCTTTTGTGCTTTTTGATCGGTGTTAACCATGTACCCTGTTATTTAAATGACTACTAATATATACTTATTTACTTTATTATAAGATATATGCTCATTTTGTGGTTTTCTCTAGGATTTGCCTAAAGACACTAATATAATTATTCTACTGACCCCTTTTGTCCTCTTAGTTGCTGTCTATGCAGAGAGAACTCATAGAAGGGCAGCAATAGAGAAAAAAAAAACTCACCATTTGCGGCCAAAAACAAATCCAAAAATGCACTAGCAGAGTGCGGCCAGACCCCACTGGATGGAGCAGACACAGGTTTGGACGATAAAGCCACCCCAACCTGTCAAACCATGGGGGAGGTGGCTTGCCAAGCACTCAAGATCTGCAACCATAGGACGCCATTCACATTGATACTAATAGTGCAAAATATCTGAAGGCTCCCACTGGTCTCTGCCACCAGACCAAATGAGCAGCCCAGATCAATTTCTCTGCATCACTGAATGAAAGACGCCCTATGGGGCCCAGCAACCCCCTGCAAAAAAAAAAAAAAGTCAAAAAAGTTTGTTTATAATAACAAGAAAACTATTTAGTGAGGTATTGGTTAGATGTTTTGGCCAAGACACTTTAAGCTCGTAACCCCCGTCACGGGTCCTCACGCTTACGAGTCCTATCAAAATACACAAACTACTCATAGAACGGGCAGAAATAGAGAAAAAAAAACATTCAGTGGTGCAGAGAAATTGATCTGGGCTGCTCATTTGGTCTGGTGGCAGGGACCAGTGGGAGCCTTCAGATATTTTGCACTATTAGTATCAATGTGAATGGCGTCCTATGGTTGCAGATCTTGAGTGCTTGGCAAACCACCTCCCCCATGCTTTGACAGGTTGGGGTGGCTTTATCGTCCACACCTGTGTCTGCTCCATCCAGTGGGGTCTGGCTAGTGCTATGCAGAGAGAAGTAGCAGATGACAGTCATCTCTACTATGGTACTCTACATAGCAAGTTCAATAGCAGTGAGCTGGCTACCTTACATTAATGAAGCTAAATGTTTGCCAGGCACTAAGTACTCATTGTTCCCAGGTTTTGCTAGCATATATGAAGATTTCCTATGAAGATAGTTATGCTGCCATGAATCAAATTAATCCAAAATGTCTGGCATAGAATTTAGTGCCAGGTGCACTCCACCATACATCCTCCTAAACAATGCCACTGCTTAGGGACATGATTTTGTGGTATATATTAAATGGTAATTGATGGACCAGCATGTCACCAGACCTGTCTATCAGCCTCATTCAACTGTAAAATAGCTTTCCCACATGAAGTGTTTTTTTATTTAGAAGGGACTGGTGGACGGGTCTGGTCAATGCAAAAAAGTAATGCACAGCTTGTATCATAAGAACAGTATTCTGCTAAGGAGGCCAAACCATGAACAGTAAATGAACACAATTGAAAACAAGAAAAGAGATAATGCATAAATGATGTGCACCTAGTAAGAGAGATTTACAAGACAAAATATATAAAGGCACAGACACAAAATACATACACATTGCACAAATCTAAAAACAATTACATCAATGCTGAAATAGAGACTAATCCTCATAGGTAATAACAGACTAGGCGGGCAGCCAATACGTTTGAAAGCGAGCACACAAATCTTCACCACAATAGAAGGCAGACCTGCCAAATAATTGAAATACAGAAAAATTAAACAGTAGTATAAAGCTAATATAGGTGTAGACATCTATATTATAATATTATAATAGTAGCTGAGAGCAATATGACCAAGAAGGGACAGGGACCAAAAAACCTGGATGAGTAACCTGGAGCACATTGGAAATAAATCCCACAGAATGTAGAGTAAGAGATAAACATTTAACAATAAAGGAACTTCAGCTCATCCCTGCCTGTTAGTCCATGGATCCACCGCCGACACATGGAGCCGCCCTGGTCCAGGTGGGACAATATTCAGAGTAAAAGAGAAAAACTCTAATGACCATGGACAACAAGGACAAATTAAAACATCCAGTTTATTCTATACTTTAAAAATGTTTCAGTGCAGCAAGTTGATATCTCAGGACAGTAGCGTAACCCATGCGTTTCGGCAACAGAACCTTAATCATGGAAAGAGAAAATCCATCAGGAGGAAAAGAGACCTTACAAGAAGATACAGTGGCAAACAACCAGGAGTAAAGCATAATCAAATAAGGACTAACGTATACAAATGAGACAATGTACGGCCACCTGCCTGCAACCAGGGTGTCAAGGAGGGGTATGCTCAATAAATCATATCCTCAACACATTTCCTAAATTAAAGGGGCTGACCCTATTAAACTCAGAAGTATCATCCTATTTGAAGGCATCTGCTAAGAGAGGACTATTGAATGCTATTAAATTCTAGTAATTTTCTTCTTTTATTTTTGCTCTGATGTTTACACTTATAAAACACAAGCAATGGGTCCAATGCTATTGCATCGGGAGGGCAGTCTTTGTACATGTGTCCCCTTGTGCGCTCTCTCCTGTCTGTGCTGTCTCTTCCCCTGTGCACTCTGTCTTACTTGTGCCTTTCTCTCTGCTCTGTGTGCTCTCAGCCCCTGTGTGCGCTGTCTCTCCCTATGACTCTGCCTCCCTTTTGGCTTCTGTGTCCCCTGTGCCTTCTCCCTCCCCTGTGCCCCTGCCTCCTCTGTGCCTTCTGGCTCCCATGTGCCTTCCTCCCATCACTGAGGCACCATACAATGCTCACCACTGAGCCACCATACAGTGCTAACCACTGAGCTACTGTAGAGTGCAGACGATTGAGCCACCATACAGTGCTGACTACTGAGTCACCGTACAGTGCTCACCACTGAGCCACCATACAGTGCTAACCACTGAGCTACTGTAGAGTGCAGATGACTGAGCCACCATACAGTGCTGACTACTGAGTCACCGTACAGTGCTAACCACTGAGCCACCATACAATGCTCACCACTGAGCCAGCAAACAGTGTTAACCACTGAGGCACCATACAATGCTCACCACTGAGCAACCATACAGTGCTAACCACTGAGCCACCATACAACGCTCACCACTGAGCAACCATACAGTGCTAACCACTGAGCCACCATACAACGCTCACCACTGAGCCACGATACAGTGCTAACCACTGAGCTACTGTAGAGTGCAGACCACTGAGCACCATAGAGTTCTAACCACTGAGCCACCATACAGTGCTAACCACTGAGCCACCATACAGTGCTAACCACTGAGCCACCATTCCATGCTAACCACTGAGCCACCTAAGCACTGAGCCACCATATACAGTGCTAACCACTGAGCCACCATACAGTGCTAACCTATGAGCCATCCGTACAGTGCTAACCACTGAACCACCATACAGTGCTAACCACTGAGCCACCGTACAGTGCTAACCACTGAGTCACTGTACAGTGCTAACCACTGAGCCACCATTCCGTGCTAACCACTGAGCCACCTAAACACTGAACCACCATATACAGTGCTAATCACTGAGCCACCATACAGTGCTAACCACTGAGCCACCATACAGTGCTAACCACTGAACCACCATACAGTGCTAACCACTGAGCCATCGTACAGTGCTTACCAATGAGCCACCATACAGTGCTAACCACTGAGCCACCATACAGTGCTAACCACTGAGCCACCATACAGTGTGACCATACAGTGCTAACCACTAAGCCATCATTCCGTGCTAACCACTGAGCCACATAAACACTGAGCCACCATTTAAATCACGTGCCAATAATAATAGTAATAATAATAATATTTATTCATTTATATACCGCTATTAATTCCATAGCACTTTACATACATGAGTAATGCTGTCTCTCTTGGAGCTCACAATCTAAACATCCTATCAGTATGTCTTTACAATGTGGGAAGAAACCAGAGTGCCCGAAGGAAACCCACGCAAACACGGGGAGAAATATAAACTTCTTGCAGATGTTCTCTAGTGCCGCTGATCTCCCGACAATAGATTGATGTCTGTGTCATTTACTTTTGGCACTTGTGTCGCTATCCCACAATGGTGCCTTGGTGCATTGTGGGATAGCGACATAAGTCCCGGAAGTCTGTGACACATATAATAGGTGATAATATATTAGATTAAGCCTGGAAAGAAATGCATAGAAAAAATAAAGCTTTTTAAAATAGAAAAATATATGTGTATGACATGAATCCCTCTTTTTTGACATATCTCAGTACTACTGAATCAATAAAATGAAGTAACAATAAAATAACTTAAAATGCTACATTTACCTGATATCAATTAATTTGGCTATTCAATGACAAAAAGCCATTTAGGAATGAAGCACTGTAAATTGCTAAATTCACCCAAACTAAATTAATCTTTTTAGGTGATAGAAAACTGCTCCGTGACATTGGGCATTCAATGAGACATACTAAGAATGATCTCAGAGTTTTGGCCTATGTGCTAAGAAAGAACCAGAAAAGACAAGTTTCTGAGATTTTATCAACAAAAACAAGATAAAGAGTCGCTTACCTAGTATTTGATGTTTTTTTCATAGACAGCAACCAGACGAGGTTATGTAAGTATGAAGAGCAATAAATATACATGTGAACAACATTTAAGGGTTATCTAGTAAAGAGAAAACTAGTTGTATATGTGGTAATAAGTGGGAAAGTAAGGACACGGGAAATTTCTAAAAAGTTAGGTTTTGATAATGTTTGTAATATTTTTTTCTTTTTAATTGTCAACATGTTTTACCAATGAATGGCTCAGATCATTAGTAAATGTTCATATGTTGAGGACTATCCTCCATGCTTACAATGTCCAAGTTGTCGGAGCTGTCTATGGCAAAATCTAATATATAAAGCTGAATGTGTGTATGTATGTATGTGTGTATGTACATTATCTAACCCCAAAAATTTAAAATTCCCATGCCGCCCCCAATATCTCCACCATCCCCTTGCAGCCCCAAATATACCCATGCAAAGTATCCCCCCACAGGTCCTATTTTCGGGGAAACAGGGTATGTATATCCGGGATTGGCATCTCCACCGTCGCAACTACAGCCACAAAATTTGCACAGTCACACGTCTGGACCCCAAGAGTGTCATAGGCTATGTTGTGAGGCGAAATTTTAACCCTGCGCATTCCAGTTCACCAAACAATTTTGCCCCCATCTACACAATGGGGAAAAGTGAAAGGAAAAGTGTGGGAGGAAAATTGACAGCTGCCAGCTACAGCCACAAAATTTTGCACAGTCACACGTCTAGACCCTGAGAGCGTCATAGGCTATGTTGTGAGGCGAAATTTTAACCCCGCACATTCCAATTCACCAAACAATTTTGCCCCTATCTACATAATGGGGAAAAGTGACAGTTACCAGTTGACAGTTGTGAATGAGAGGGGCTTAATGACAGCGCCAAAGACTAACAGCATATATCAGCATATAGTCACTAAGGTGGGGCCCCAACATGGGATATTCACCACGCATTGGGACATGTATACACACCACACGCAGACAAATAGTAACAGCAAGTGTGTAGTCGCTAAGATGCAGCCCCAACATTGCATACTCACCACGCACCTGAACACACCACACACCACAAAGACACACACAACACAGAGACACACACACACCCCATGGACATACACACACACCCTATAGCGACACATGCACTCACCCCACAGGGACACACACACACCACAAAGAGACACACATAACACAGAGACACACACACCACACAAACCCCCCCACAGGGACACACACACATACACACCCTATAGGGACACATGCACTCACCCCTCAGGGACACACACACACCACAAAGAGACACACTCAACACAGAGACACACACATCACACAGACCCCCTTCCACAGGGACACACACACCACAAAGAGACACACACAACAAAGAGACCCACATACCACACAGACCCCCCCACACAGGGACACACACACATACACACCCTATAGGGACACATGCACTCACCCCTCAGGGACACACACACACACCACAAAGAGACACACTCAACACGGAGACACACACATCACACAGACCCCCTTCCACAGGACACACACATACACACCCTATAGGGAAACATGCACTCACCCCACAGGGACACACACACCACAAAGAGACACCCTCAACACAGAGACACACACACCACACAGACCCCCCCACAGGGACACACATACATACACACCCTATAGGGACACATGCACTCACCCCACAGGGACACACACACACACACCCCAGGGACACACACACCCCAGGGACACACACACCATACAGACAGACACGGATATGCACAAATCACCTCACACAACTCGCCTCATACGTGTGCTATCTTTAATTTCCAAAAATAAACATCTGATTAAAAACAGCCAATGTGCAACACATGTGCCATATAGGGAATTAAGGCAAATGTCAATCACATGAGCTGTCTATTATGTGTATGTGTGAGGTAACATATGCTGCCTGGCCGGAGGAGGGTTTACTGTTGGCTGGAGATTTATTAGGCTGCCTATAGCAATCAATCACAGCTCAGCTTCTATTTTCCTACAGGTCATTAATATGACATATTCAAATTCTATTTTGTTATAGCTATTATTTATTAACCCAGGCGTAGCCGGGTAGTACAGCTAGTAACCTATGAATTAGAAATATTGGTCAGTCCAATGACTTCTCATATCAATCAGATAAAATATTTAGTGTTTTTTTTGCCCTTATGACAAACTATATAATCTTGAGAAAAGAAACAAAAAGGAGGATTAGAGCACGGTAAAACAGGATATTTTAATGTAGCATTGAAAGGAGTTGATCAATACCTTTATGTTCCACCCAATCTTACATATATGGAGAGACACTGCTTTACATGGATGGGAGGTGACCATAAGCACTGTTCTTCCTTCTAATTAATAGGACATTCTATTAATTAGATGAGACCAGTTGGTGGTTATCTTAAGGGTACTTCACACACTACAGCATCGCTAGCGATGTCGCTGAAACGTCACAGGTTTTGTGACGTTACAGCAACCTCTCCAGCGATGTTGTAGTGTGTGACAGGCATCAGCGATCTGGCCCCTGCTGTGAGGACGCTGATCGCTACACATCGTTCAGGACCATTTTTTGGTCCTTGGTCTCCCGCTGGTCAGCACACATCACTGTGTGTGACAGCGAGAGATCAGCGACCTCACAGGCTGGTAACCTTGATAAACACCGGGTAACTAAGCAGCGTGTGCTTCACCACAGCACGCAGTGTGCTGCTTAGTTACCCGGTGTTTATCATGGTTACCAGTGTCCTCCTTTCAGCCTGTAAGCAGGGAGGGTGCTGGTAACCATGATAAACAGTGGGTATCTAGGCAGTGTGCGCTGCTTAGTTACCTGGTGTTTATCATGGTTACAAGCGAATTCGCCGCTGGCTGGTCGCTGGTGAGTCTGCCTGTTTGACAGCTCACCAGCGACTTCAGAGAGACTTTTCAGCGATCCCGGCCGGGTCGGATCGCTGGTGGGATTGCTGGAAAGTCTCAGTATGTAAAGGGGCCCTTATAGTCACATATCTCCACACCTGATGTTAGATTGGGCAGAGATTACAGGGGCAATAAAAAAATATTAGAATCTGAGAGTCCTCAGTGATTAATACCTTTTAATGGCGAACTGAAAAGGTGGTAAGCAAAGCAAGCTTTCTAGACACAATGACCTCTTCATCAGGCTATAATGACACACATTCTGAAGACATACACATATATATATATGCAGAGTATGATAATCGAGTAAATACGACAGGTGTTCCCAAACCCCTGGTAAAAGAGACACCCAGCTACATTCAGGACACAACTGACCTATTGAATTACTGTAACTGTCAGCAATAGGTCCTCTACCAGAAGGAACCATCCTCCCCACCATGGATGTGGAATCTCTATACAGCAATATCCCACACCAGGGAGGATTAAATGCCTGCAAATCCTTCCTGGAAAACACAGGGATTGATGCTGATTCTGTGGTGAAGCTTACAAAATTCATCCTCACACAAAACTATTTTACATTAGACAAACAACATATATTTACAGGAGACTGGCACAGGAATGGGAAGCAAAACGGCTCCACAATATGCAAATCTTTTCATGGCCAAGCTTGAAGGTGACTTTTTATCCTCTTGTCCTATCAGGCCTCTGGCCTATTACCGATATATCAATGACATTTTAATCATTTGGACATTGTCTGAGCAACAGCCGAAGACGTTCCATGAACACTTTAATCAGTTTCATCCCACTATCAACTTAACACTCAACTACTCCTGCACTGAAATCAGCTTTCTGGACACCATTATTAAACTACAGAACAATGGAATAGAGACATCCTTGTGCCTTAAGCTAATTGACTGTCCAACATATCTCCGATGGGACAGTTTTCATCCAAAACACATAAAAATCTCTATTGTGTACAGCCAGGCCATCAGATACAATCGGATATGTTCCAACCCTACAGATAGAGACAATCACCTTGAGGACCTCAGAAAGACCTTTTTGAACCAGGGCTACTACCCAAGAGCAATTGAAAACCAGATTACAAGAGCCACCAGAATATCAAGAAATCATCTGCAACATTACAAAATTAGAGAAGAAAACAACCAAGTTCCTCTTGTAGTCATCTACAATCCAAGTCTGGAGGTGCTAAGAGGAGCTGCACGGAAACTGCAACCACTCCTACAAAAAGACTAAAATCAATATTTCTAGATTCCCCACTCTTGCGTTTTAGACAACTTCCAAATCAAAAACACATCATTGTTAGAAGCTCCCTGTCCTCTCCTACAGCAACAGAAACCTTTCCCTGCAACCAGAACAGGTGCAAAACCTGTCCATTTATAATGACAACGGACAAGATAAATAATCCCAGCACAGATTAGGACTACAAGATCCCAGGTAACTTCAGTTGCACCACAAGCAATGTGGTGTATTTAATTATATGGACCAAATGTCCAACAGGCAGCATGTACGTAGGGGAGGCCGGACTATAATTTAAACAAGAATGAATTCTCATCGCCACACAATAAAAGAAAGGCGTATGGTGCTACCTGCAGCCAAGCATTTTTGCAGCTTTGACCACAGCAGTGAAATCGATATGAGTCTGCTCATTTTAAAAAGTAACTTCAAATCTCAGAGAGAGAAGAATGTGTGAATACAAATTGATAATGACCTCTGACACATTTAAAACATAGTGAGATTTTATTTCTATGTGACTGTTAAAATATTGGTGTTTGAGCCCCATTTGAGGAAGTTCACACTCCCTTGTTCCAGCTGCTACAGAGTACTGAAATGCATGTTTGGCCTGGTTAATGCACATTTCTCATCTGTAATAACAATAATCCTAGACTGTGTGCACAATTATAGGCCAAGTATATTTTTTGACCATATCAGAATTTTTTGCATATTTTCAAACTCCAAGCTTTATAAACTTGAATGCTGATTGGATGAAGTTTATCAGGTGATATGCTATTGTGTAATGAAGAAAGCTGTGGTCAAAGTATATCATCCCCCTTTATCAAGGTGTGCAGAATCATCAAGCAGCTTTTAACCATTGGCAAAATGGGTAAAAAAAAAGATCTAACTGACTCTGAAAAGTCAAAAATTGTTCAATGTCTTACATAGGGATGCAGCACTCTTGAAATTGCTAATAAGTGATCACAGAACATTCAAACGTTTTGAAAAAAGTCAACAGGGTCACCAAAAAGTGTTAAGAAAAAAAGATGCACATTAACTGCCAATGTTTTGAGAAGAATCAAATGTGAAGTGACCAGGAAGCCATTATCCTCCAGTGCCGTCATATTCCAGAACTGCAACCTGCCTGGAGGACGCATAAGTAGGGATGAGCAGACAGTATTTCAGTTCAAAGTTCGGGTGCTTTCGGGTATGCAAACCACTGGAGCAAGCATCACTGTGCTTAGGTACGCTTGGTGCTCGGCCTAGTGCAAGCCACTTGCAGTGTGTGAATGGCTCACACTGGGGGTAAAATCAGCATTATCGGATGTAGAGTGTACACAAAAAAATAATGACAGAACACCACCCTCCCCCGGAAGTGCTTTGTTTATCGCTGGGTGTATGTGGTTGGAGAGCCAATCTACCTATTTAGTGATTTTCAATAAGGTTCAGGTCCAGGACAGAAAACTTTAACTAAAGTTCAGCTGAACTTGCAGAACCCCAACATCCATGGGTCTGCTCATCTCTACCCAGAAGAACAAGGTGTTCAGTAATCACAGATATGGCTAAAGTAAGGAAAGTAAAACCTGACCACCATTGAACAAGACAAAGGAGTTGAAAGTTGTCAAGGCTTCAAAGGTATTATGACCTGATGAGATGAGAGTGAGCTAGTTAGAACTTTTCAGGTTGAAGATCGACTCAAAATCAAATCCCAAATCTACTGCCAGTTTTTAAAAGACACTTTCTTCAAGCAGAGGCACAAGAAAAAGTCTGCATCTGTCAAGAACACCATGGTTTGTTATGCTTCATCACATGCAATAAAGTGCTCTACTGCTTATATAGCCAGTATGGGTATAGTGACCCAGAGCATGCCATGTGATGTTTTATAATGTTGTGTATTGTAACTCCTGCACTTTAGTTCTGAAAGTGGTAACCTGGCTGCTCCCACACTGCCCTCTGATGGCTTTTCTGAAAACTACAATTTCTTTTTATGGTTAAAGGACGCTTAGCAACAGTTTGGAGTTTTTCGGCATTTGAGAGTAGCTGCTGTAGACTCCGGTGTGAGGATGCAATTGTGATGGTGCAAGCACTGTGTTTTTAGGAGAAATGACATCACCTGTTCGCTCCTGTTCTCTAGTGATTACTAGCGGTAAAGAGTAGAAAGGCTGCACTTTATACAGAGAACTTTCTAGAAAAAGGCAGAGTTTATGCCACAGTGTGCTTCTGATGCCAAAGTAGGACTGTAAATAGGAAAACCTGAAAAAACGACCAAAGCAAAGCTAATTAAAGATCCCTGCTGCTAAGAAATTCTCAGAGCTAAAAAAGAGGAAGAGTTAATCAAATGTACACTATTGACTTTGCATTTAATATGGAGTAAAAGTTCTTCATTGTTCAAGAAACTTATGGTGTCTGTGTTTCTTATGGGACTACAACCACCTCTGCTCCTACTCCATGCTTTTTTTTAACATAGGAGTCTATGGGCAAAGCATCCTTTAACGTATGGTACATGAATGTACCATGTGTTAACAGATGCGTTAACGCATGGTACATACATGTACCATGCATAACGCATCAGTTAATTGAGCCAACAAGTATGCAGACATGCCATGAAAATGGCAAGGGAAAAAAAAGGATCTGTTAATGCATCCTGCAAATGGATGCAAGCTCCCAAGTGTGACCCTAGCCTAAACAGTGTTTTTTGGTGCGTTTGCAAAAAAGCTAGCTTTTAACATGGGAGTCTATGGGAAATGCTTGCATTAGCACATGGAACATATATGTACCATGCATTAAAGCAGGCATTAATGGTAGCGCTAAAAATGAAAAAATGCCATAAAATGTCAAGGCGAAAAACAGGATACTTTAACGCAACCTTCCAACGGATGCAAGGTTCCAAATGTGACCCTAGCCTAAGGGATACTTCACACACAACAATATCGCTAACGATCACTGCAACGTCACAGGTTTTGTGAAGTAACAGCGACCTCATCAGCGATCTCGCTATGTGTGACACGTAGCAGCAATCAGGCACCCGCTGTGAGATCACTGATCATTACAAATCGTTCTGGACCACTTTTTGGTCATTGTGCTCCCACTGGGCAGCATGCATCGCTATGTTTGACAGGGACAACTACCAACGATCTCAATACTATGGCCAAAAGTGACAGGGTCCCAACGACTGCCGTATCGTTGCTGCGTCGCTGGTGATATCTGACAGTTTGACATCTCACCAGTTACTACGTAGCGATGCACCAGCGATCGCGGCCAGGTCGGATCATGGTCGTGATCGCTGGAAAGTTGCAGCATGTAAAAGGACCCCAACTAAGGTTTACCCTGGCTAATCTGTGTTGTTAAACTGCTGATTGGTGGTCCTTTGCTAGCCTTCTTAGGGTGCTTTCACATTGCAATTTTTGAGGATCCGTGGCTGTTCGTGTTGTAAAATGGACAGCCACGGATCTGATTTGGCCCCCATGTTATCCTATGGACATGGATCGGAATTTGCCTAATTGCCATCTGATTTTTAGTTGGATTCAATTGTGCCTGATTTTTTGCTGTGCCCAAAATCGGACCAGTCGGAGCAGCGGACCAAATCGGACACAATCAAATCCGCCAGGATCCGCACCAGTTAACATGGGGGCCTATGAGCACGGGTCAGAGGAAACAGCTGATTGCTCCTCAGACCCGATTTTAGTGTACTGAGCATGCTCAGTACACTAAAACTGCTCCTAACCGTCAAATTTCACTTCCACAATGTATATCCATACATTGCAGAAGTGAAATTAAGTAAAAGCAAGGGGTTAAAAATAAAAAAAACTTTATTCTCACCTTCCAGTGATCCCCGACGCCTCCAGCAAGCTACGGATAACTACAGGATTTGGCATTACGTCACAACCCAATCAGCTGTTCGGGTCCCATGACCGGTTAACGCGGTAACTGCGGTCAAGTGACCCGATGACGCTGCCGGGTTGTGACGTAATGGCGGGTCCTGTAGTCACCCGGAGCTTGCAGGAGGCGTCGGGGGATCACTGGAAGGTGAGAATAGAGTTTTCCTATTTTTAACCCCTTGCTTCTACTTAATTTCACTTCCGCAATGTATGGATATATATTGCGTAAGTGAAAGTGCCCTGCACAGCTCTTTCTTTGTCTGGACCCGTGAAAATCACGGACTCGGACACAGAAATGGCACCAGGAGGCTCACCTCCGATGCGGTCCTTTCCTGTCCGTGGGTTCCTGCAAAAAGTAGGATCCCACGGACAGGAAATATAACGTGATGTGAAAGCACCCTTAGATAAGTCAACCAAACTTACAATGTGAACAGAACAATCAATAAAAGATAGGCGCTCATCAGTGCCGGGACAAGGCATTTTGGTGCCCTAGGCAGGTAAGGCAAACGGCGCCCCCCGAAATATGTCTGGGAATAAAAATGTCAACATACTTTGAAAGTAAATTTAATTTAACAGGGACCTATAAAAGGTTCGTCCAACCACACTACAGAGACATACTGATAGGTTGTTTACATTGTGAGCCCCAATGGGGACAGTGTTCATGATGTATGTAAAGTGCTGTGGAGTTCATAGTGTAATATAAATGCAAAAAGTATTATTCTTAATATTATGTCACAATTCCAGGATCTGAGGATCTTCTATTTCGAGGTCAGGGACTCTCTGATGCCATGTTGCTGCTTGTCTCGCTGTCGTCCTCTTTTGACACTGCAGTGCGGTGGACAAGAGAGCATTAACTGGTTAATAACAAGAAGTATGAAGTGTGTACTGAGCCATAAACCCTCCCCTTACCATGAAGTATGGAGTGTGTACTGACTGAGCCATAAACCTCCTCATACCATGTCCAGCAGACATTGTAGGATTACTACCCGTATATACTTGTGTATAAGCCGACCCGTGTATAAGCCGACCCCCCTACTTTTGCCCCCAAAACCTGGGAAAACCTATTGACTCGTGTATAAGACGAGGGTGGACCCCAGCACAGGTATACAGCCCCCAGCAGTGTGGTATACAGCAGCCTCCCCAGTGGTATATACAGACCCCAGGGGTAATACAGCAGCCCCAGGGGTAATACAGCAGCCCCAAGGGTAATACAGCAGCACCAGGGTAATACAGCAGCCCCAGGGGTAATACAGCAGCCCCAAGGGTAATACAGCAGCACCAGGGGTAATACAGCAGCCCCAGGGGTTATACAGGCCCCAGCAGTATATACAGCAGCCCCAGTGGTATATACAGGCCCCAGCAGTATATACAGCAGCCCCAGTGGTATATACAGGCCCCAGCAGTATATACAGCAGCCCCAGTGGTATATACAGGCCCCAGCAGTATATACAGCAGCCCCAGTGGTATATACAGGCCCCAGCAGTATATACAGCAGCCCCAGTGGTGGTGTATACAGGGCCCAGTGGTGCTGTATACAGGGCCCAGTGGTGCTGTATACAGGGCCCAGTGTTGGTGTATACAGGGCCCAGTGGTGCTGTATACAGGACCCAGTGGTGGTGTATACAGGGCCCAGTGGTGCTGTATACAGGACCCAGTGGTGGTGCATACAGGGCCCAGTGGTGCTGTATGCAGGGCCCAGTGGTGCTGTATACAGGGCCCAGTGGTGCTGTATACAGAGCCCAGTGGTGCTGTATACAGGGCCCAGTGGTGCTGTATACAGGGCCCAGTGGTGGTGTATACAGGGCTCAGTGGTGGTGTATACAGGGCCCAGTGGTGGTCTATACAGGGCCCAGTGGTGCTGTATACAGGGCCCAGTGGTGGTGTATACAGGGCCCAGTGGTGCTGTATACAGGGCCCAGTGGTGCTGTATACAGGGCCCAGTGGTGCTGTATACAGGGCCCAGTGGTGCTGTATACAGGGCCCAGTGGTGCTGTATACAGGGCCCAGTGGTGGTGTATACAGGGCCCAGTGGTGCTGTATACAGGGCCCAGTGGTGCTGTATACAGGGCCCAGTGGTGGTGTATACAGGGCCCAGTGGTGCTGTATACAGGGCCCAGTGGTGCTGTATACAGGGCCCAGTGGTGCTGTATACAGGGCCCAGTATGCGGGGGCGGGGAGGCACGCGCCTTTGCACACTCACCGCGGCCGCCGTCACCGTGCGTCTGCTGTAAGGAGGAAAGGAGGGGCGGGCAGAGCTGCAGGACAGGAAGTCCCGTCCTCCCTCCTCTCTGGCTGGCGTGGCCGGCAGCGACCAGCACAGGGCCCCCAAGGGGGTGCGGGGCCCTCCAGGGGGTGCGGGGCCCCCCCAGGGGGCGGGCAATGGGCCCTTCATGCGGGGAAAAATGCGCCCTGCACAAGATGACGCCCTAGGCGATCGCCTAGGGTCGCCTAGCTGTCGTCCCGGCCCTGGTGCTCATTGTTCTCAGCATCCCAGGTCCTGTATACACATGACAATGTGCTGCCAAGAATGATGATCAGATGTTCGGAATTGTGAATTGTGCAGTTCAAATGTACTTTGAACCCCTGATGGTGCTAATTTCCCAAGGGAACAAAATGACATTCATCTGTAAAGGGACTATTCCAACCCAATATAAGCAGTGAGTGCACCCTTGATGTGGCCAATCATTTAAGTGCATTTTCCCAAATACTTCCACCTCATAGATTGTAAGCTTGTGAGCAGGTCCCTCACTCCTCTTGGTATCTGTTAAATTGTGTTTCTCTGTATTGTCTCATATTGTCTGTCCCCTCTGAATTGTAAAGTGCTATGGAATATGTTTGTGCTATATAAATTCTGCTTCCTATAAATTCAGAGCTGTTAATTAAAGAGGAGGAGGATATAGAGATAAATTAAGTAGGTGTGAAGGTGCACCTAATCGTTGGCCTTGACAAGAGTGCACTGAACGCCTGTACTTGGTTTACACTGTTATTCTGAGCTGGCAGAGTCCCTTCAAATTTATATTGTCAGTCATTTTCTGAGCTGTGAATTGAATGTAGGCAGCCACGTGGACAAAGCTATGGACAAAACTCCAGTTGTGTTATTCTTTGAAATGTATCTGTCTGGAACATTGATGGCTTAGTTAATGTTACTGATGCATTGTATGACCATAGACTGTAAATTTATTATGATCCCTTTCACTCAGAAAAAAAAGACTATGGAAACTATTTTTGTTTTTATTTCTTATCTTTCACATTAACATTTTATTATCTGCTGCATAGCTACTGTATATAGCTTAACAATCAGTAGTCTGGCTATAAAATCACAATGACCTTGAAACTGCAGCTATTTTTCTACTAAGACATAGGCTAGGGTGACATTTAGGACCTTGCATCCGTTGGAAGGATGCTTTAAAGGATCCTGTTTTCCCCCATGACATTTTATGTTTTTTTTTTTCATTTTTAGCGTTAACGCCTGCGTTAACGCATGGTACATATGTACCATGCGTTAACACAAGCGATTCCCATAGATTTCCATGTTAAAAAAAACGCTACGTTTTTGCAAACGCATCAAAAAATGCTGTTTACTGTGTTTTTTGGTGCTTTTGCAAAAACGCCTACCATCAAACGCATTGCACTTTTGCAATGTGTTGTTTACATAGGAGCCCATGGATCCATTAACGCTACCATTTTTCAACATTTGAACATCAAAAAACGCTGGCTTTTAGCACATGCATGGCGCAAATGTGACCCTAGCCATACTGAAAGGGATTGTATATTGTCAGTCCCACTTGCATCAGTGTTAAAAATGTCTATAAAGCAGGATATGTTGGTGCCACGTAAGCAAGCTATGACACTAGACACTCATGGACTGATCTGAAGGCAGGGTAGTCCAATAATCTAGGGTCAGGTTCCAAAAGAGCACATCGTAGATTCAGGAAGTAAACTGAGGTGTAGTCAGGTGACTGTGCAGGGTATAAATACCAGGAGAACATGTTTTGGATTCAAGGAGCAAACAGGTTTAGTCAGTTAACAGGAAGGGGACAGAATACCAGGAGAGAATGTCAATTACAGGGAGAAAACATAGGAATAGTCATGTAGTGGTCTGGGGTCAGATAACAATGATCAGAAAAGGCAGAACACAGGAACACAGGCCAACAGCACCACTCTAACAGAATGCACAACTGGCAGAGTTCTGGGAGAGACTGCTCAAGTAGTGGGGTAATCCCTGGTAGTAAGGAACACCTGA
The DNA here is from genome assembly GCA_033576535.1 of Allobates femoralis. NCBI lineage: Eukaryota > Metazoa > Chordata > Amphibia > Anura > Aromobatidae > Allobates > Allobates femoralis. Next base: position 368,977,277 of record JARQOC010000001.1, on the reverse strand, counting down.
AAAACCCAACTCCCAGAACCAGAATTGATAACTGTGCTGTCATTCAACTCACTGACAGTTCAGCACGCCCATATACCATAGTCAGCATACAATCCCTCACTGCATCCTAGATTCACTAAACTGAGGAATCATGACAATACCACCTCTTCTAGTGGAGCCACTGGAGCCTCAGGTTTCTCAGGAAGGCTAGGGTCACACATCAGTTTTTTTTTAAAAACCTGATCCAGTTTTGAGCTTTTAAAAAGCTCAAAACCGGATCAGGAGACGCTCCTCATAGGAGCCTATGATAAAAACCGGATTGCTTCACAAGCAATCCGGTTTCCGTCTCCGGCTCTGCAGCCTGCATGAAAAATCATGCAGGTGGCAGTTTTCGGAGCGGTTCTGTCATCTGCAATGCGGGAACCGGATTGCTCAGGATGTGTAATCCTGAGCAATGTGGTTCCCGCATATACTTTGCTTATCCCGGCTCCCGCCGGGATAAGCAAAGTGTTCTGTGGTTTGTTAAACTTGTAATTTAATAGATAAATGTTTGTATAATGTCTCTAGGGGGTGCCCAGTCCCCCTAGAGACCTTCCACCCACTCAGGTGGGCATATAATGCTGTAATCTGTTATGTACAGTAGCTGACTCCTGTCAGCTGTTGTACAGTTTTATGAATGAAAGCTCCGGGCTCCTCAGAGCAGCACGCATACTATAGCTATTGCTACAGTATGTGCGCCGCTGTCTGAGGTCCTGAAGCCTTATACAGTAGATCTATGGGCAACTGTTCCATGTTTTTGCCATTTGTGGATAATGGCTGTCACTTTAGAAATAGCTTTATAACCTTTTCCAGACTGATAGATCTCAGTTGCTTTGTTACTCATTTATTTATGAATTTCTTTGAATTACGGAATGATGTCAAGCTTTTGAGGATCTTTTGGTCAACTTTACTTTGTCAGGCAGGTCCTATTTGAGTGATTTCTTGACTGAGAAGAGGTGTGGCTGTAGTCAGCCCTGGATGTGGCTAGGGAACTTGAAATAAGTTTTCCAAAGATGTGATAATTTACAGTTAATTTATGTTATAGGATAGAGTGGGCACAATACCTTTTTCACACAGGGTCCTGTAGGTTTGGATTTTTTTCCCCTTAATAATAAAGACCTTCATTTAACATTTTTTGTTTACATTTGGTGTTTATCCTTGTCTAATATTTACATTTGTTTGGTGATCTGAAACAGTTAAGTGTGATAAACATTAAAAAGAATAAGAAATCAGGAAGGGAGAAAACACTTTTTCACACCTGTATTATGTCAGTACAGGGGAGAATAAGTAATTTGCCACAAACCTCTGGCAGTAGCATGGCACCTGTGTGAAAAAAGGATTACCACGTTGAACTCCAGCATGTCTATTCCCTTATTTCCCTGTTATTTTCAGGTAGATCAGCTGGTTCGGTCTTGTCTGATATTTTTTATCTATGTGGTAGCACCACCATATAGTAAGTGATATTGAGGCACAGTACTTAGCCATGTGTTTTGTAATTTTACACTTACTGTGGGAAAATAACCTCCCCTAGCGTTTTTATCCAATTTTTAGATCCTTATTGTCAGATTTTTGTCATTGCAGGTGTTAATTGTGTTGCTGGCTACTGCTCTAGAAATGTACCCAAGCAAAAGGGTAAATGTTCATTTTTCATTAACGATGTTCAAAGGTAGCCTTTATATCTTGCTAACAGCATCTTAAATACCCAAACAAGCAGCTTAAACCAGTTGGTAAACGAGCAAAAGGAATTCAAACCTTACACGGAACCTGAAGCAAGCTAAAACTAGTCACCTCCACATAGGTGCAGCATGTGAAAGGACAGCATTGAGCAGACTGCTCCATCAACATTGGCAGACATTCAGTCTAAATAACTAATCTGTCCTGAGAAGACTTATACGAGATAAGAAAAAGGGGTCTGCTAATGCATCCCACAATTTGTACCAAAAACTAAAGATTAGTCCTTGCTACTGATGACTGACATATACCTAAGGACTCATGCAGTCTAAAATATTTTCAGTCTGAGTGTGATCTGACAAAACACCAGTTTGCACTCAAACCAATGTGATCTGACAAAACATCAGTTATTCAATGAGGTAGTGCATACGACCAATTTTTTGCTGTGCACCAAACGGTCTGAGGAAAAAAGCCGCAGCATGCACTATTTGCATTCGTAACTCGGCTCACACTTGGCAACTCAAGTCTGTGGGTCCATGAAATTAATCAGACCGCACTTGGACGACGTCCGAGCGTCATCCAATTTTCATGGACTGGCAGAATAGAGAAGATGAAGATTTTTTTATTTTAATTATTCTCCTGATCCAAGAAAAACAGATCCCACTCTGATCAAACTCAAAAGTTTGACTTGCATAATCAGACCATTTTTATTGGATGTAGAAAACAGTTGCACCACACTAGCCTTAGTGGGATTTATATAGTCATTTCTAGAGATGAGCTAACAGTTCAGGTTCGGTTCGCTGAATGGGCATATGTTCGCCGAACTGTTCAACGAACTGTTCATTGAACTTGCAAATGCCATTGAAATCAATCGGAGGCAAAATCAAGGACAAAATCAAGGACACCTTATAAAGGGACACAAAAGCTGACAAAAAGGCTCAAATTAGGGACAGACATCAGGAAAAGTGCCGTCTATTGCCCAGAGTTAACATGTTTATCGTTGTGCATTATGGATGCTTGGACCAGTATTTCAAGCTTCAACATTGATCAGGAACAGGGAGATGAGTGACAAGTGTAATCATGGTGCTCAAAGAGCCTTGCTACATTCACAAAACACGCAACAAAGACACAAAAGTGGCATCAATTGACCCATTATAAAATTTGTATAATGGTGCACCCTACATGCATGGCACAGGGTCTGGAACAGGGCCTGGCCTAGCATTAGAAGGTTAAACCTTCATTAGTAGCAGATTGATGAGTGAAACGTGTAGGCATTGTGCTCTGAAAGCCCTACTAAATTCTGGAAACAGACAAGAAGACCCTCAAGGTGAGTCTCCATATTTAAAAAAAATTAGGGCCAGATATCATCAAAGTGGCACCAATTGAACTAGAATAAAGATTGTATAATGGCGAGATCAATGCAGCACATCGTCTAGTCTGCCCAATCTGCCACTGGGGTGGAAAAGTTCCTGGAGACCCATGACTTGTTCATCTTGATGAAAGTTAGTTGGACTAAAGTTTCAGGGGAAAGTCGGATGCGCTTATCTATCAGGGCACCACCATCAATGCTGAAGACACATTCTGAGCGAATGCTGACTGCCGGGCATGACAAAACATTCAAGACATGACTGGCGAGCTTAGGCCACTCCTCCATTTTTGAAGCCAAAAATACAAAATGATCCAAACACACCCTTGATGGCATGGATATTGAGCTTTAGATACTCCTGCACCATCTTCTCCAGTCGTTCATTATGTGTCAGACTTGTACTCAGTTCTGCCGGTGGATGAGCTGGTTTAAAAAATTGGTCAAACGACTCCCAGATATTGCTTCTGACAGTTCAACTGCTGCTGCTAATGTTTCTATACTGACGACTCGACATCACCTGGGTTGGAAGTGTAGATCTGCAATGTGTACTGTGTCCTTCACTGCTGTGTTGGGGAGAACCAGTACTAAGACTATCTACAATCTTTTTTTGATACTCCACCTCATGTGTGTCCCTGTGCAGGGCAGGAAGCATCTGGCTAAATTTACTCTTGTACTGTGGATCCAATAGTGTGGCAACCTAGTAGTAATTCGAATCCTAATGAGACTAGCTGCTGCGTGACAGGGTCCCAACCACTGCCGAGGTCGTTATACAGGTTGCCATATTGCTGCTGTGTCGTTGAGTAGATCTGACTGTTTGACATTTCACCAGCGACCACGTAACGACGTTCCAGCGATCCTTACCAGGTCGTATCATTGTCGGGATCCTTGGAACATCCCCAAGTGTGACGGGACTCTTACTCCTCTACCTCTGGAACCAACACCTCATCTTGTAGACTTTTCAAAGTTTGCTCCAGCTTGTAGGTGATCGGAGTAGTGCTGCTGATGATCACATTATTAGCGCTAACCATCTTAGGCTGTGGTCACAGTACCATTTTTCACAAGCATTTTTGGAGACCTGCGTTTTCAAAAACGCATGTAAAAAACGCACCCATAGGCCCCCATGTTAAAAAACGCATGCCCTAATAGCCAAAAAGCATGTGTGACTGTCCCATGCGTTTTTGGAGCATATACAAAAACGCATGCTTTTTTGTAGAAAACGCATGTGTTGCTTTGCTATGGTGCTGTGAAGATGGTGGACCTTCACTATGCCGGTGTTTACTGTCCTGTCTGTTTCAGGCACAGCGTCGGATCCGGTATCCGTCTTAAGCGCCTCCCCGGGGTCAAGTTTTTGGCGTAACTCTTTATCCCGGGTATGTTCCTCTGTTCCTCTGTCTCCTCTCCTCAGACCTCTCAGGACCTCCACTTCTACTAGACTCTGCTCCTGCTCCAGACTACACTAAACTGTCACTCCTGCTCTGTGGTAAATAACTTAGCTCCTCCCACTAGTGCAGGTGCCACCTAAACTCCTCCCACTTTCTAGTGTAGTGTTGTGTGGGGAGTAAACCTGTGTTGGTATTTCTGTGGCACATTAACCCTTGGGGTGCCACACCTATACTGAATTTTTTTAATTAGAAACTTAGCAAATAATGTAGTTGAGCCATCCTTGATGTCTCATAAAGACCCATGCTAAGCAACCTTTGCCACCCCTGATAACTGCAGACCCAGAGTTGTGGCTGAGGATGCAGTTTTTTTCATGGTTGCAGCAGTCTCCTAATCTAAATTCCTTGTCTTGCTCCTCCCCCACCTCCTCTGCTGAGTTACTCAGCTGCGTGACTTTGGGTTGAATCCATGTGGGATCTCGAACCTCATCATCATCCTCTCTGTTGTCCCACTCCTCACCCTGAGAGTCATCCTCCTCCTCTTCCTGTCCTGACAGCATAGTACAGTACATGTGCGCCTCAGGTATCTGAGTATCATCATCATCACCTTCCCCCCGGGTGGGTTAATGTCTGGTGACGAGGGTCTGGATTCTGTTCTGACCCGATTTCCTGTATCCCTGAACCCAATTCCAAAATATTTTGGGCAAACGTGCAGATGCATTTCTCCTTTTGAGCTTGTGAATATTATGAGCAGACCTCTGATGCCCATGAAATAAAATGTGTGAACATGTCTGCAGACTCGGCCATCTGTGTTTCCCCACAGTCAGTTGGGCAGTTGGAGAGTTGGGACACGGAGGGAAACATGGGTAATTGGGGTGCCACTTCTGAGGACTGTACTGTGTGTGATGTTGAGGTAGAGGAAGATGAGTAGAGGCCACTTGATGAAGCGCTTGCCATCAACTGTAGCAAATTCTTTTTCTTGACCTCATCTACAAGTTGTACCACTCTGCTGCTAATGAAAGAGACTTCAACAGCCCATCCAGCAACAGAAGTTGTCACTTGTCTTTGGATATGATGAGTCGGTGTTTGTTCAGTACAGTTTTCAGTAACATTACCAGAAGCACCTACCCCATATACACCTCGAACACCAAGCCTTTTCCTCCTTACACCATGCCTACACTCCTTTGCACCATGACTTCAGGATCTCCCACTCATGTTTAATGCTCACAGATTTGTAAAACACTTTTTTGAGCCCTGGTGTCTGCAGGTTTCTGGATGGTTTATTCGCCTTGATTGGCTGCTGGCCCAAAACATCCACGCAGACGCTCCTTTGACATCTCCCCACCTCCTCCCCTCATAAACATGTCCTGCCTGCTATCCTAGGCATTCATAAGATAGAAGAAAAGCATCACTGCCAACACGGTAATGTTCTTTTCTCATCCGATCAGTTACCAAAACAATGCCGAGTTTGCTAACTTTCTAGCAAAATGTATTGAGTCCCGATCCTGAATCAGAATCGTTTGTATTCGTGACGAATTTGAAATTTGTGTACATGTTTGGGGAACGTTTGCTCATCTCTAGAGCTAATAGAATGATATGGTTACTGAAATCCTATCTCATTATGATCTATGACAATCTAACATTCAATATAATAAGGTGACACCTTCCATACAATTGGAGTGTAAGCCATAAAAATAGTTTCAAATTCCTTATAGCGATAAGTTACAGATTTACTTTAGAGTTACACACTTTATTAAGACTTATCAGACTCAGTGTCTCTAGATGTGAGCTCAGGTTAACAATATCTTCTGAAGCAGCAAAGAAAAATGTCTTGGAAAAAAGACCATCCCTACATACAGCAGGTGAAGTATCAAACATGTCACCAATTTTTTTAAAATAAATGTATCTCTAATTGTGCTATTGACATTAATTTCTCACCAGATGTCAGTAACAACCTATCCTATGCACACAGACAAAGAAATAATAAAATAATTGTTCATAAATAGCTATGGGTAATAATGAGAGATCTCACAGGGAAAAAGTATGAAACACATTAGGAAAGAGGTGCTAAAAGCCATTTAAAGTCATAACACCAGCTGAAATCTATCACTCATTAGAAAGTAATCCTGCCATTTAGTGAAAAATAATACCAGCTGGGTCAACTGGTGACCTCTAAAAAAGGGTTTCAATACCAAGGTACCACACAAAACACATCTCATGATGGTTGAAACCAGTGAGCTGTCTCATGACCATCACAACCTTATTGTTGCAAAACATATTGATACCATTGGTTACAGAAGAATTTCTAAACTACTGAAGGTTTTAGTGAGCACTGTGGGGGCCATAATCCAGAAGTGGAAACATCATTATTTTACCTTAAACTGGGTGCGACCAGGTGCTCCTTGCAAAATTTCAGTCTGAGGAGTAAAAAGAATTATCAGAAGAGTTGTCCAAGATCAAATGAGGAGAAAGACCTGTAATTGTTTCAAGGAAAACACTAAGTAATGCACTTAACCTGCATGGTCACGTCCACCATGCAAGACTATTATTTTTGATCGAAATTTGCTGCCATCTACCAAGATGATGAAGATCAAACAAGGGTGGATATTTCAGCAAGACAGTGATCCCAAACACACAGCCAGGGAAACTCTCAATTAGTTTCAGACAAAGTAAAGAAAGCTGCTAGAAAAGCCCAGCCTATCACATGACCAGAATTAAATAGAAAATGTATGAAAGGAACTAAAGCTCAGAGTTCATAGAAGAAACCCATGAAAACCTCAGGATTGTTGGGGTGGAAGAAGGGGGCAAAATAATAACTAAGCAATGCATGCAACTAGTTTCTCTATACAGGAGACGTCCTGAAGCTGTCAATACCAACAAAGGCTTTTGTACAAAATATTAAACACATTTTAGTAAGCATGTTCAATACCTTTTCCCTATGTCATTTCTCATTATTACACATCACTAAATTTATGGATGTCTATGGTTTGATTTCTTTGTCTGTGTGGATGAAATGGGTTATTACCAATATCAGGTGAGAAATTCATGTCAAGAGCACCTTTAGAAGTATATTTACTTAAAAAATTGGCGATGTGATCAACACTTAGTTCATTCACTGTGTCTCAAATTAGGGCCATATATTGGTTATGAGAAACGTGACATGAGATAATGAAGTTTTCCATGGTATTGCTATGTGTATATAGTAGGCAAAGGTAAACACTGCAATAAGATAAATTAAAGGACAAAATGTAATCAAGGAAGTAATTAACACAAATTGTGAAATTGAGGAAGCATAATTATGAATGTTAATATAAAAAATATTGAAAACGTGACTTAGAATACAGTTTAATAACTAAGCTTGCAGTTGACACTAAGCATACCTGCCAGGTACCAGCTGGATTCACTTTGAGGGGCCCTTCATGACCTTGAAATACTCCATCTCTATTTGTCAAGTAAAGGGTGAAGTGGGATCTCTGTGAATATCTCCTAAAGGCTCCGTCACACTTGGAGATGCATCAGCGATCCCGACAACGATACGACCTGGTAGGGGATCGCTGGTGCATAGCTTCGTGGTCGCTGGTGAGATGTCAAACAGTCAGATCTCACCAGCGACGCAGCAACAATACGGCGGTTGTTGAACCCTGTCACTCAGACCTGTAGTTTTGAGGTCGTTGGTCATTGTTCCCTTCAAACACACCGATGCATGCTGCCCGACAATCAAAAAATGGTCCAGGACATTCCAACACAATCGGCAATGTCACAGCGGGGGCCCGGTTGCTGCTGCGTGTCACACATAGCGAGATCACTGGCGAGGTCGCTGTTGCGTCACAAAAACTGTGACGTATCAGCGATCTTGCTAGCGATCTTGCTTAGTGTGAAGCACCCCTAAGAGTCCACAGGTGCCTGGACCTATCTGTAGACAGCTGATGAAAACCTCTTTATTTTTCAAGCACATAATTGATATTTACTTGTATGCTTTTCCATTGTCTGAGCATTCGACCGGCTTATTGCTCATTTGGAGTACCAAGCACCTGAGCATGGTATTGCTTGCTCATCACTAATTATAAACTATACTGGGATTTTGTTTGTTGCTATTGAATTGCAAGGGTAACTGTCCTCACTAGTGACGAGTGAGCACTAAAAATGCTCAAGTGCTCGGTACTCAAATTGAGCAGGTTGGACGCTAGGACATGCTCGATTTGAGCATAATAGAAGTCAATGGTGAACTTGTGCATTTTTCAGGAAGACTCTAATAGCATGGCTTGGGGGCAGGAGAATCACTGAAATTGATGGAAACAACATGGGGAAAATACATCTTTGACTTGCAGTAGTACACACGCCAAGGTGAGTGAGAGGAAGTTGACACTCTGGATCTGGTATTTTTTAAACAATAATGATGTATGTAATTCTACTTACCGTATATACTCGTGTATAAGCCGAGTTTTTCAGCACAAAAAATGTGCTGAAAAGTCCCCCTCTCGGCTTATACACGAGTCATATACCATCAGTGGTGTATACAGGGGCCCCCCTTCCCCCTTGCTGTCAGCTACCTGTAAAGAAATAGATTGTTATACTTATCCCTGTCCTGTCGCCGCCGCCGCTCTCCGACACCGCGCGCTCCTCCATCTTCTTCCTGCTGTGACCGACGGGCGCCGGCAATGACGTCATTGTCTGTGCGCCGATCACAGCAGGAAGAAGATGGAGGAGCGCGCGGTGTCGGAGAGCGGCAGCGACAGGACAGGGATAAGTTTAACGATCTATTTCTTTACAGGTGGCTGACAGCAAGGGGGAAGGGGGGCCCCTGTATACAGCACTGGGGCCCTGTATACACCACTGGGGCCCTGTATACACCACTGGGGCCCTGTATACACCACTGGGGCCCTGTATACAGCACTGGGGCCCTGTATACACCACTGGGGCCCTGTATACACCACTGGGGCCCTGTATACACCACTGGGGCTGCTGTATATACCTCTGGGGCCCTGTATACACCACTGGGGCTGCTGTATATATCTCTGGGGCTGCTGGGGCTGCTGTATACTACCACTGGGGCTGCTGTATATACCTCTGGGGCTGCTGTATACTACCACTGGGGCTGCTGTATATACCTGTATACTACCACTGGGGCTGCTGTATACTAACACTGGGGCTGCTTCTGTATATACCACTGGGGAGGCTGCTGTAACACTGCTGGGGCCTGTATATACCACTGGGGAGGCTGCTGTATACCACACTGCTGGGGGCTGTATACCTGTGCTGGGGTCCACCCTCGGCTTACACACGAGTCAATAGGTTTTCCCAGATTTTGGGGGTAAAAGTAGGGGGGTCGGCATATACACGGGTCGGCTTATACACGAGTATATACAGTAAATTCCATGTCTTTGTAAGGGGTGGTTCCCTTGTGTTTTTTTTTTTTTTTCCCCATGAGTTTTTTTCAGAAGGGAGGGAGTTTTAACCTGTAACTGCATATAAAAGGTTTTCTGTTGTGTCATGTAACATGCCCTGAGGAAGGTGCTGGGACAGCACTGAAACGCGTAGGTTTTTGATGAATAAAGAACCTTATGATGGTAATACCCTCTTGTGAAATCCTTTGGTAAAGAGCAGCAGCGGGGACCGTGGATGCCATTCCTGTTTGACTACAGAGGGAACTGTGGCAGTTGACTCCCAGGGCAGTGGATGCAGGCACGGACTCAGGTATAGAATCTGGTGCAAGCAGGTGATGAAGGAAAAGACACAGTTACAATCTCTGGGAATGGCAGGTGCAGCCAGGATGGCCATGGAAGACAGGACAGCAGATGGAGAAAGGTACAGAGGATATGGAAGATACTGGCAGTTTTGGGAAGGCAGACACAGAAGATAGACATAGAGGAGCAGGACCTGACAACTAGCTAAGAAGCATACTGAAACTGACTAAACCTGTTGCTCAGGCACTTCCCCTAGTGGGAGGATTCCTTAAATACATAGTGCCTCTCAGCCAGGTGGACATGCACTTTCATGTAATGGAGCACTGGCCCTTTAAGGCTAGGGAAGGAGATCAGGCATGTGCCCTAAGTGCACTGGTGGGGAACCTGTGCGGCATGCACAGTACCCAGGAGCCAAAGACAGCAGCAGAGCAAGTGGGCGGCCAAGGTGATGGGAGAAGGTGAGATGCCCGGTGGTGAGCATACCGGCATCTCAGCAGGGACATCGGCATTACACCCAGGTCGCTGATGTGAACTAGACATATAAAAATATATAATTGAAGAAATTACATTGGGTCCCCCCATTTTTGATAACCAGTCAAGGTAAATCAGGCATCTGTTGATTGATATTATCAGGCTGGGAAAGTCCATGGTTATTTGTTCTTTCCCAGCCTAAAAATACCAGCCCGCAGCCACCCCAGAATTGGCAAATCACATTAGTTGCGCTGTATCTGGCACTTTTCCAGGCTCTTCCAGATTGGCCTCATGCGGTGGCAATCGGAGTAACATTTTTTGAGGTTACTGTCAGCTAAGTAATGTCAGCTGGCATCAAGCCCAGGGTTAGTAATGGAGAGGTGTCTATCACACAATGTCCCCAAAATCTGTGACACGTGATGTTGATGTCAGTAACAATACCAGCTGACATTGCCAGCTGACATTATCATGATTGCTATTGCTTTAGAGCTATTGGGAAAAGCCGGGACGAATCACCATAATTGGCACATCTGATGTGATGTGACAATTCTGTGCCATCTGTGAGCTGATATTTTAAGGCTGAAAAGGGCCAAATAACCATGGGCCTCCCAAGCCTGATAATACAAGCCTGCAGCTGTTGGCTTTACCTTGGCTTGTTATCAAAAATTTAAAAAAACATTTATTTATTAGGTTACACAAGGCTAAAAATACCCTTTGGTGATGTGTACAAACCTTGCTCTAATCTAAGATCTTTCTCATACATCAACTCTCCCTGGACTGATTCCAGAGGAAAGTGTGCTAAGCATCGTGTCACCAGGTCTCATATAAGACCCACTGACACAATAACATCAGCAAATAATAGTAATGCCAATAGCCAACATGGTAATTGAGTATTGTGAGTGCTTGTATGTGTCGTTCATGAACAATCTGACACAAAGAGCTGGCGCCTTTCAGTGAACCTTGGAAGCTGGCACCCCAGTGAGAGCAGCTTGCAGTATTTGAATGGCTCTCACTGGGGATAAAATCAATGTGTATGGATGTTGTGTATAATAGATAAAATAAAAAAATTTATTAAACCCTCCACCCACCTTTCCCCGGAAATGCTCTACTTTTGACTGGCTGTATGTATAAGTGGGTTGAGAGCCGGACTGCCCATCACTAATTGACTTCCATTATACCTGCATCCGACCGCGATTTGAGTAACGAGCACCTGTGTACTTAGTGCTTGCTCATTATTAATCGTCACCCAATGTGATTAAGAACTTTTAGGGGAAAAAAGAAAATAATTAAATATGCAGCATAAAGCATTTCTTGTATATAATAAATAGTAATATATTTGGCACTCTCTTTTTGTTTCCATTCATAGTACTATCGAATCAGCCTAATTGAAAATGATGGTCTAATTTACTGACTAAGGGTGCCGTCACACTGCGGTCAGGTCCGATTCGGGACCGTCAGGGGTGACAGCCCCAGACCAGATTTTGGCCCCATAATATCCTATGGGGCCGGATGGCAGCATATTAGCCCTCCGGTTCTGTGTGCTGATCCGGTCCGGGGCTATCAGGTTCATCCCTGACAGCCCCGAATCGGACCTGACCACAGTGTGAAGGTACCCTAAACCATCTCGGGTATACAGTGAGCACTATGGCGTGGAATATATTTGTGACTTTAGCTAATTTTTTATAATAACACATACTGTATTTGACTTAGCTGTATTTTATATATGGAAACTTTACACTGCACATTTATGTTTAAATTTCCATTCATTTTCTTGATCCATGTCCACAAATCCATTTATTTTGTATTGAACTGAATCCCTAATTTGACTTTAGATTGGCACTTACAAATAAAAAAAAAGCCTGGAAGATAGAGACATGAAATTTCACAGTAATGCATAGTATAATATTAATAATGGCACAAAGTCAAACATTTCTAACGCTTATTGCAACAGTTTGACCTTATGGAATAAGCATCCTTGTCTACTAGGGATAGATTTACAGATTTTAGTTCTGTATAATTGTCTATTTGGCCAAGCTGTCTTATACTAAAATTCCTTTCCAGCATGACATAATGATTTAATTGCATTAGCTGATCCGACAACGTTATCCACTTAATCTTACGCTATTGGTTTTTTCCCCTGAATCTAATAATGACTTTTGTCCTGGAACATAGTGACTTACATAAACCTCCGTCCAGATCCTTTCACAGAACTGGGCTACAGTCATTCTACGTACATGTTACATAACACCTAATAAAGCAAATGAAACAAAAAGTGTTCTCATCAACCTACACTTAGATATTACCTAATACCTTTAAAGTTTGAACATCTTGATGATAACAAAATGGGACAGTAACTAATTTCTACTACTCAAAAAGCCAAGGAGAATTAAAATGACCAAACCATCATTCATCCAACAGCTAGAGTGCAACTTGTCTTGTTATCAGATCACTCCCACTCATTATAGGGACGCTTAATTAATTGATACTAGCCAGCCAATTTGGAGCTGGGGTGTGGGAGTTCTTTGCCTCCCCTTACTGTAAAAAGTACTCTGTACTCAGGAGGATGTAACAGTGGTATAATTATATATTTTACATGTATAACTGTGTGCTTGTGGATCTCTGGAGAGCAGGGTGAAGACTGCCCCTCTGTCAGTCAGAAATTAATAATGAGAGTTACTGGTGCTCTTGGTAAGCGGGGCTTAGTCTACAAAAAGGAGTTGACACTGTTATTTCACAGGAGAGTCCCCAGTAGGAGAGAAAGGATTCACAGGAATTTTGGACAATGTACTAATTCAGCCATTACCACTGATCCTTGTGGTTGAAGTATGTAAGGTTGACACAGATCTGGAGAAACGGGACGATATGGTCCTGGCAGTGGGGAAGTGGCGTCTTAAAAAGCAGGACCTATCATATATGCATGCAGGCCCCAATGGGGACTACAGGGTTGAAGCTAGTGAGGACTCACAGAGCAAGCAGCCAGAGGCCCGAATGTCGGACATGCGCGAGTGTAAGCCAACCAATTTGGGGCTGTTGCATATGCAAGGAGGTGTAGAAGTGCTTTGGAGGTACTGAAATGATGGGAGCAGTCTGCATCAAAGAGAAAAATTGTAAATAATCCCAAGACTAACATTCAAAGATTGCGTCCGTGTTTTACGACACCTTTTGAGTAATGAACTCTTGTTTGATACGTATGACTCTTTGGGTACTTTAAACAGGAATTCTAAAGGACGGTGTGTCCCGATCCATGCTGCTGCGTACGAATAAAAACCAAGAGTGATCTGTAACTGTGTTTGTGTACTTAACCCTCAACAAACAACTTTTCAATTGAAGGGCTAGCCAGGGCACTCGATGCTGCGAGCCTGATGTGGCTGTTTCACGACCTGAGCCCGGACTCAAGCCAGACTATCCAGACCCCAGGCCATAACCCCCTTGACACATACACAGATCCTTGTTAAATTAAAGTAGTTTAGCGTATTTAGTAATTAAGAGTAGTAGAGTATCAAGCCATAAAGGAGTTTTCTGAGATCTAAACTCCAGTTACTCTATGCACACACTGTCTTGATTCCCTAGTGTTTAAAAAGCGAGTAGACAGCTGGGTGTCAACCGTCCAGAAAGTCTAGGACAGTCTGTAAAAATAAGGCCCATTCTTGCCCTCTCAGAAAAAATAAATTTAAGGTGTCCATGATTTTTTTGAAGCTGATGAAACTTTATTAAGGTTATTCTGACTATAATTATCATCACAGTTTACAGTGAATGCAGCTGATGTCTTCATATCAGAATTATGGGATGTAGGCATGAATCATTTATAATCATAATGCGTTATTGTGGTTTTCATTGTGTGTCCATAAAGGATAGTCCATCCGTTATTTTTTCATAAACTGTCTTGATAAAATAAAATGTCAAGTTAGTAACCCAGGTAGGTCAAGAAGTGACTAGTAACTAGTTGGCACATGCTCACAAATATACATATTGTATAGCGTTGTTCTCTTGACTGCAGTGCACACTCCCTTTGGAAATATAGGGGAATAGTGACAATGTTTGCAAAGCACAATGTCATGATTCAGTAATCTGCATTTACATGTAGTGACTGTAGAAATTTGTTTAGAGACCACAAAACCCCTTTACCCTCATCTACTTTACTCTTCCTCCTTGGGTCCACCTCTGGGTCTCCAGCACTGGCAGAGTCTCTGTCTCTTGACGTGACATCAGCACTGTAGATGACAATGAGTGAGCTCAACAGCTCTGAGCCATTTATGACATCTACATCGGCAGACCCTCTGAGCTCCATCATTGTCTTCAGTGTTTTATTTTAGCGTCAATTCAGCAGACAATACCAAATACCAAAAGCAGCAGCAGAGACTCAGATATGGACCCAAAGAGGGGGAGTAAAGCACATTTTTATTTGTTTTCCTACAAATGAAGCATATTGGAAAACTTTTCAGCATGGGGACAATTCTTTTAATTAAATGTAAACAAATATTGCAAAATAATATTCAGCTACTAGTTATATATTGATAGCCCAGCCTCGCATACTAATAGTGAAATTACAGACAGACCTGACTTCTAATGGGATATAAAAGCCAAATACACATGAGCATGTATGTTTTCTCACAAGATGATAAAAAGTATTTATATGCAGATAAAGCATCATCTTCATCCATATCAGCCATAGAGACAGATCGAATCATCAGAATCCTGTCATCTTTGGTAGGTCAGATGTTTGTCATTCTACAACAGGCAGTGATATGGTAACGGACATCTGGGGTGTTACTAGAAGGATGGTAGTCATCACTGCTGCCATAGGGCTTAAGTAGCTGACCGCTACAAATAGGAAAGGAAATTATAACAAAAAAAGCTGAAAAAGTCAGGATAAACAGAGTGTAAAATATATAAGACTGGCATCAACCGTATGCGTAGGTGCTGGCAGAAAATAATTATACTTACAGCAATAGATATCTATTGCTGTAAGTATAATTATTTTCTGCCAGCACCTACGCATACGGTTGATGCCAGTCTTATATATTTTACATATTGTCTTTTTTGACTGAGCTCCCATTATATAATTTTCCCCTTTCCTCTTTTCATAGTCTGGTAACCACTCATGGACTCCAGTGTGAGGTCCTAGCACACACCTGTTTTTAATTACATCTTTAGACATATAAGCCCACACAGATTCCACCAGTTCACCATATCACTAGGGCATAGTGTCAGGACCTGGCAGTAGGAGGCCCCTTGAAGTGGGTGCCAGGCTTGATCCTCAGTGGCCGCTGATGAGACTAAGACCTCTGTTTTCAACTTAAGCACAGGGCAGTTTACTGCATTACACATTTGCACATTGCAGTTTGATCTTCTCTTTTCAGTGCCACTCATTAATTTGAATTTTTTCATATATATAGTAGTGTCGCGGCAGATATCTATTGCTGTAAGGATAAACAGAGTGACATGATATGTTAAGGACTGATGAGAAGGTAACAAAAATACAATCATGAGAAACATTGTTTGTGACACATGAGAACCTGTGACATGCCTGTCCAGTCATCACTTCCAGTAATCAGAGCGTTCCCCTGAGACCCAAGCGCACAACTCCCATATATGAACCTTTTAGAGACTTTTGCAATAGTTCCCAGTGATTTATTTGTTACCATCATGACTTTATAAACATCAAAAATCATACTTTCTAGATATTATCGGCAATATTCATACCAACGGCATACTATGTTTCCTCATATAGGGCATTCTCAAAAATAAATAATTACTACAAGCGTAACAGGAAAAATTCTTGATGGTTCAGATTGACATTGGAAGAGAGCGCCAATCTCTTAGATGATTCATAAGGTTTAGGCACTGACCTTTCTGGCTCCTAGTAATTCACTCTAAGAGTAGTTATGTAATGTATCCAATTAAAGGAGCTTATAGGAATAAAAGGTTACAAATCCCATCAGGCTTTTCTGAGTAGTGATCCAATCTATCCCTAGTTTATCTATTTACAAAGGTCTATTTTTATACAGTACATAATGGATGCAGGGGCGGATGTACAGTTTGTACAACCTGTGTAACCGCACAGGAACTCAAGAGGTCAGAGCACCGCCACCACCCTCGCAGCACCTTCTGTCACAGATGCGCAAAGGGGTTTAATATGATGAGCTATCAGACTATTGGACAAAGGGCCATCCAAGGTTCTTGCACATGAGCATTTGTCTACTTATATCCATAGCTGTAATGGAATATGGTAAAAAAAAAAATCAATTTTCATACATCATTTTAACTCCAAAATATCCCAATTAAGTGAAAGTGCCTAGCAGTTTCTTAGCCCATGTTAGTTCAGAATATCTACAGCACACTCTTATTTTTCTATCTGTTTTTTGCAGCCTCAATGTGTTCACGATATCACTTAACAGAGAGCAAAACTGCGTTATGACAACCAATAATTGCAATACTCATGATTCAATATGGTGACACATTTGGATATGTACAGCATTAAGCACTTCTAGACCCTTCTGCAATACTAGGGGAAATAGAACTATTGTAGAATCCAGAGCTGAATCAGATATATGGTGTATTATTTGTATGTATACCTGAGGTTGAAAAGGGGCAGTGGCTATTAGCAAAAGAAAACACATAACTTTCAGTGGAATAACTACAGGTAAGTTGTCTGTACACTAAGGCTCTGGTGATTGAAGGATGACCTTGTAATAGTAAGATTGTATTACTCAGTTGTAGCAAAATGTTCACATGGATCTTAGATTTTAAATTGGTTTCAATGATTTTCTCCTTATGTGTCAAGGTCACAGAGAAGTGCACCCAGTATTCTCCAACCACCCTCAGTCCCTACCTACTAGACCCACCCACAACTGGGCGACAGTCCCTGCTTTCCTACGTGTAGGGATCTACAGGAAAAGATAAAGGGGTATAAACGAACCATGACAAAGCAGACATAAATATTCAGTAAAGGATAGGCACCAGAGTGGAAGTCAAAAAAGTTGAGGTCCAAAATCAGGAGGGAAACCAAATCTAAATTCAGAGAACCAGGAGGCATGAGTAACGATAGACGCTGATCACATACAAAATCAAAATAGTGGAGCAATCTTCAATAACCCATCCAGGAGATCATGTGATAAATCCAGAACATGTGATCCAAAGGGTGTGCTAAAAGCAAATGTCAACCAGCACCACACCCACAAGAACAGGGAAAACCAAATCAGTCAGGAGCCTTACCAAGAGAACTCCTAGTAAGCCGCAGAAGAGCAGATTCAGACAACCCAGGTGTCTTAACATTATATTTTTTGATACCTGGACTTAAAATTAACCCACTGTCTAAAGTTGCTATACATTTACATGGAATCTGTCAGCAGGATTTGCTACCAAATCTGACAGCAAAATTATGTAAGCAAAGAAACCCTGAATCCAACGATGTCTTACATATATTAATGGCTGCAGTGGTTCTGACAAAATCTAAATATTTAGCTTTAGAACACAGCAGAGCTGAAATAGCTTTCCCTGCCCGCACCAGATCCTCAATTCTCAATTTATGTTGCATTGTCAGTGACGTATCAATCACAGCAGGGGAATGTCAGACTGCTCTGCTCATGACAAAGTAATTCAGTATTGGTAATCACCAGATGATGAAAGCCTTTAGTTTAAGTAGACAGTAGCACAGAGCCTGATAAGGGAGGCACACTTGAGCTTTTTTAACTCTTATGGCCACTTTACACGCTCCAACGTCGTCCGATATTGGATCCGACGGCGCGGGAGCGCGCTTTTTCTGCCCAGATTTCCAAGATCGCATCGGAGATTTACACAACGCGATATCGGCAGACAACGCCTGTACGATGTCTACGCCCCCCTTGTACGGCCAACCCAGGATCGACCATTTAACATGGGAGAGAATAGGGGACGTTGTACTGCACATCGTAGTTGGGCGTTTACACAGCCTGATCCGGCTCCAACCTCCATCCAATATCGGGCCGTTTGAGAGCACACTCATTCGATCCCCAGTATCGTTTTGGCATCGTTCGTGCATCGTATTGGCATTTATACTATACAACACACGAACGATATTGAGGCCAACGCACGAACCACGTGACTTTTGGTCGGAGTTGGACGCCGATATCGCGACGTGTAAACCCACCATTACAGCATGCTGTCCTCAGCTTGCATGGCAAAGACCTGTTGACAGATTAAGGTACTAGAAGGAAGAACGTAACACCCATCAATAGAAATTTTCAGCAGTAATGCCACAGTCAGAAAAGCTGTGATCACACCATCAGAGCAGTGGTGTCAGCTTTATAGTACGGTATATTGCACTTACTCCCATCTGAGGCTAAGTTCCCACAATGAGTTTTTGGTGAGTTTTGACAGTGCACAAAAATGTAGCATCTTAAATTTACAGCAAAGTGGCTGGGATTCATAGAAATCTCATACATACTGTGCAATTTTTTATGCTGTGAAAATTGATTTGTGGTGCATTCTGTAAATTTATATGTCAATTTCTCTCGCAGGTACGCTGAGCTTTGCGTGGAGTTTACCTCAGCGAATTGCAATAGACACGAAAAATCCACTGGGAAAAATCACACATGCGTCATTAGTGCGATTCTAGTGTGGAAACGCATTAAAAATGCATCAAAGTCCTTACAAGACTGCGTCAATAAAGTTTTATCAAAGCCAAACACCAGCAAGTATCAAAAACAAAGTGGCTTCATTTAAAACAAAACATATTAGGACACATTTACACACTGAGTATTTGTAAGCCAAAACCTGGAGTTGATAAAAAATGCAGAAGCGGAATGTGTGTTATAATTAGGCTGGAGTCACACTTAATTAATCTCCCAATCTCCTCCATTGCCGGCCTTGGTGTATATTGCACTTCACTCAGATGTCTGTCAAGTGCATGCGAGTGCAGTCTGCTACTTCACTCCCAACCATAGATTTGTATGGGTGCGAGTGATCCCAGACTCACAGACAATCGCAGCATGCTAAGATTTCTTTCCTCAGTCCATATAGGGCTGCAGAAAATCTCAGATCTGAGCTTCCTGATTGTCCAAAATGGGCACAACTGCAATGAGAGATTTCCTCACATTGTCCTTATGCAAGTGCAACTCTGTCCTTATACTTTACCTCTGATTCTTCCACTCCTGATTTTAAGTTACAAATACTGAGGTAAAAATCTCACCAAATGCTCAACATATGCACGTGGCTCCAATATCTTACTTCCGATAACAAGTAAGCAATGTATACTGAGATAATGCTATTTCTTATATATAACATGGATTATATATACTGTGTATCATTGGTGCTATTGACTTTGTTATATTCAGCAGAACTAGACCGATCTAAATGCAGTGTATACATAGCAGTTGAGCCACTTATTTATACTTATATAGTTTATGTTAGTATGAAGTCTACAGCATTCCCTTCGTTGACCTAAGCGGTAAAATATTTTTCAGTGGTTCGCCTGTATTTTGAGTCTTGTGATTATAAACTGTTGCTTCCTGCCAAATGTCTGTGTATGGTATAGTGGCCTAGCTCAGGCTGGTTTACAGTGGTTGACCATATCTAGGCTATACATCTTTATTGACTTACATTGAACAATGTTAATTGAATGTCACAAAAATACCTTTAGAATGTCGTTACACATTCAGTTATAAATGTGGAAATTTAGAGGGAACTGATAGCAGCCTGCATCTACACATAAGTGCTCAGATGCTGCTTGGCTCCTAGTTTTTATGCCATGGCAATAAACATGCTCATAGTTCACTCTACAAATTTACCATAACCCCTACACCACTCGGGGCGATTTTCCGCTTCATTCTCTCCTCCTCTTCTTCCAAGAGCCATAGCTTTTTTATTTTCAGACATTTAGCCATATGACGGCTTGGTTTTTGCAGGACACGTTTGTACTTTTGAATGACATCATTCATACCACCATATACTCTATGGAATAATGGGAAAAAACTGCCATCTGTACAGAACTTTGTAATTGTTTTAATAAAACACACAAACATGTTTAATGGTGGACACTTACTTTGGGGCATTAGGAGATCACATGAAGACATATACGCGTGTTTAGTTGGGTGTTAACTATATTAACAGGGTAATAATATGTACACTAAAATCTCAGATATGTTGGATGAGCCCTGAAAGCTTGTGAGGGTCCTTCAACTGGAAAGCAAAAAATTAAGACATAAGAAAACACACAAAAAATTGATTAAAACCCCCAAAAAACAGGAAGTGGCAGATAAGTCTATAAGTGTCCAGCGGATAGTCACCGGCAATTTTTGTTGCAAAAAAAAATGAAATTCCACAATGGTTTTGTTTTTTGTTTGCCATATTCAATATATAGTAAAACTGGCCTGGCAGTATGATTTCCCCGGTCAGTAGGAGTATGTAGATACCAAACATGTATAGTTGTTTTTTGTTTTGTTTTTATTTAAGTGGTGAGAAAAAATTCAAAAATCTGCCAAAATAAAAAAAAAATACATCTTGTCACCATATTCTGAGACTCATAACATTTTCATTTTTTTAGGATCTGGAGCTACGTGGTGGCTTATATTTTGCACCCTGAGCTGATGGTTTTACTGATACCACTGAGGAGTAGACACAATGTTTTGATCAGCTTTCAATGCATATTATTGCAACCAAAAAAACACATAATTCTGGTGGTTCAATTTTTTTCTCATTAAGCTGTTTACTGATTAGTTTAATTTATCTTATATTTTGATAGATAAGACATTTCTTAACATAGTTATAGCATGTATGTGTATTTATTTTTTCAATTGTTTTATTCTTAGTGATTTGAACTTTTGTATTTTTTTGTTTTATATTTAAAAAAAAAAATGTTATTCTTACTTTATATTCTATTTAATAGTCTCCTTAGCAGACTTGAAACTGATCGCCTATACTGTATAGAGCAGTGCATCAGCACTGTTCTGTATGGCAAATCTCATATGAACATTGGCCAAGTGATGGCGTTCATAATAGGATCGTGGTGACAAGCATAGGGGTCTTCAAATTACCCCCGGTCATGAAGAAAACCCATAGACCATGTGACGGGTGAGCAGATGGGCAGGATCAATTATGCATTTCCTGTCTGTGAGTGTTAAATGCCACTTTCATTGATTGACATCAGCATTTATTTAACTGCTTAGCAGCTGAGGGGGGACATCGGATCCACCCATGGCTGTTAGAGGCACTTTATAGCTGATTAGCCATCATGTGCATAGAAAGATGCATGTGTGGCGCCCCAGGGTCCGGTAATCACATTACATGCTTTTTAGGCAAGGCATCCACCAGGTGAAGCACATATATAACATATCCCAACCTGGGCCTGTAGGGGGAGCTCTAACAGCTGAGGTCAGGTCAGTTGCTGACGTCAGTAGAGGTCCCCTAGATATGCAGGTGCAGGGGGCGGAGCTAGTCAGTTCCTGTCAGGAGAGCTGAGGTGACAGTTGAGCAGAGCAGAAGGAGGAGAGGAAAGTGATCTTGGGGACAGGAGCCGTGTTAGGCTGGTCCAAGAAAACTGACAGTGTGTGGAGCCCATAGCGAGGGCCTGAGGAGGAGAGAAGGAAGATCTGGGAGTGGTAGTAGTGCCAGCAAGCCTAGAATTAAGTAAAGTACGGTCACCGGAGACCGAGATCGTAGGGGATTATACACCCAGCGGCCAAATCCATAGAACGGATAGTTATACACCGCCCCGTTCACTGTAAAGCTAAAGAGACACAGCCACACTACAGAGCCCAGGAGAGCTAAGTAGAGCAAAGTAGAGCCCAGGCGAGCCAGGTCCCAACGGACACAATCTAAAAGGAAAGCCTCAGGACTTGCCTGGCGTAGAAAGCCTAAAATTACCTCCAAGCTTGGGACCCCGTGAACTTTAGAAAACAGTACCCGGTACTACCTGAGTTCCACCATTAAAGGTAAAGAACAGACTGTTACTCTTGTGTCTCCACATCATTGTTTGAGCTATTTCCTGCATCCCCATCAACACCAATAACAATTATTATCACCAGCTCAGGGATCATCCTAGCCCTACCTGTGGAGGGTTTATCATCCAGCTGCATCCCAACATCATCCCCTGAAGCTGAGATAAGCAGCGGTGGTCATATCCGGCCGCATCCCACAGGTGGCGTCACTGACAAACTGTTATTTGTATTTTTATTTTTTCCCTTTTTAATTGCGGTCCCTCCAGGGCCACGGAACCGGTCCACGCTCACCACCATGACATCCCCCTGTAAGCAGAGAATAAGGACCGGTCCTGAGTAACCCATATCCCTGAGGGTGATACACATGCTCAGCCTGTAAGCCCACATCAAAGAAGACAGGAACATGACCAATGACATTATTAAACATTATCAGTTGTGTAGGGGCTAAATACTTTTTGCCATTTTTTAGATCTAGTTTATTTATGACTTGCCTAATTTTTATTAAAAGAGTGTTTAAAGGGAATCCTTCGGCCCCTAAATGATGGCATAAATTAAGTGCTAGCCGTTTAGGTGGCATAGCGCATATAAAAATAAAAAATGAAAAAGTGCACTATTAGTGTTCTAACTGGTGTCTCAATTCAACAGAAACTAAATTTTAATCAAACATGCTAAATAGGGTGCTCCGTGCACCCTTGCTGCGGCCAATAGTCCCACTATGCTCACTTGTTTTACATGGTGATTGACAGCACTGGCTTGCTTAGAGTGAGCCTTGTCAATCTGTCAATCATCAGTAAAGGGGGTGAGAACATGCAAAGACAATGAACTGTGTACCCAACTTGTTGGCCACACTTAGGATGCACCAATATTTGACCAAACTTCAGTTTCTGCAGAAGAGAGGCAGAGCTTACAGTGCTGATAGTGGGATGTTTTATAGGGGCTCTATCCCCCATTTGGCTATAAGCTTAGTTCACAATTTCAGCTTTGGCTTGCAGGGTCCTTTAATAAACCAAACGAAAAACACAACCTGCATACAATCTAACTATAATATTATCATAATCCGATTCTGTCCTTGCTGGACTGTCCTTGACAGCAGATGGCACTTTCAGTAAAGGAGATAATAAGACTGTGTTAGATATCTGACCCTCTGTCATGGGAATTTTTAGAATGACCTTGATATAGGATGATCTTTCATTTCAATATTCATTTTTATTTAAAATGCTCTTTGTAGGGCTATGGAATTCTGTATATATTTACACAGACAACACCAACAATAGATGAATATGGGTCTTGTTCCAGATGCTCGTAAAATCTGAAGTAGAAAAAAATAAGCTCTTTCATACCGCATAGGGCTTCTATGAAGATTACACATGATATCCAATACAAAGGCTTCTTGTCCAGAAATAGAAAATGTATGCAAACAGTGAAATAGTTCAAATTGTCAACCCACTTTGTAGATCTGCAGTAAAACAAAGCATGCTAAGTTCTGAGTGTCACATCATAGCCAATGTATGAAAATATACTGAGCAATCCAAGAGATTTATCCCAGTATATTACTAGATTTGTCACGAGTGGATGCCCTTTTTATAATAAAGCTTTATTACGTTGTGGACAAGAGCAGGAAATCATGAGAATTTAACAGACACATTCACTTGCTCAGCAAGGTCAGTATATGGGCTTTCAAGGAGTTTAGCTCAAGTTATTCAATTAGTAGGACAAAGAGGTAAATATTATATATATCTACGATATTGAGAAGACATTTTTGGAATATTACTCCAGATGTTTTCAAGTGGTTGTCTGGTTTACAAAGTCCATTTTTTAACTAGTTTCAGATGGTTAAGGTGTTGTCCACTACTAGGACAACCCCTTAAGGTACCTTTACACGCCGCAACTGTGGTGTAGCAACTGAGAGGCAATCAGGATTTTTGTCACGGTTGCCTTGAAATTGCTACGAAGTTGCAGCGTGTGATATGAGAACCCGCTGGTGATTTTCGAAGTTGCTCCCGAATGCGGTTTCAGAGCATTGTTCTAAAACCAGAGGCAACCCAGAAGGTGAATTGCCCTGGTTTTGGCGTGTGAACTGGCGATATGGATGGAATCTGCGTCACCTAGTGATTTCCCCGGGGCGTGCCACAGCGTGCTGGATACCGCGCACCATCAGCGATGATTGGTGGGGACTACTGTGTTTCTATTGGCTGTCCCTTCACAGGGCGCCATATTTAAAGAGCTACACAATTGCAATGGCGTCATGTATTAGCCAGCCTTCCTGCGCAGGCTGGCCAATCATAACGCTATTGCGTTGTCTAATCAGCGTGTTTGGAGCGCAGAATACACAACTCTGTCATGCCTATGTTCTTGCGGCACTGCATAGGTACACCCAAATTCCCTTAGTGATTGCGGCGTGTGAAGCGGCATAGGGATTCAACCGGATGTTTCCCGCAGGATCTGGTTCAACTTCCAGGGAACCATGTTCCCTTAGGCTGAGGACGCAATTGCGGCGTGTACATGCGGCATCGGCGTCCGGAGGCAACCATCAAAAACATGCACGCGCACGTTCAGTTGTCTCCGATCGCCGGTGATAGTTGCGGCATGTAAAGGTACTTTTATGATTCCACATGTCTCCTCCCAGGTAAAATAAAGAAGCCTGTACTCACCTCCTGTGATGGCACTATTCCAGCAGTGTCAGTAATCGTGTTCTCGGGACTTGTGTGACTTTGTGATTTCATGCAAACCCCACATCCAATTACTGCCAGTCTTTGTCACCCTGCCTTCAGTCCAAAGAGTTAATCAACAGGAAGAGAGCAATGCGGCTGTTGCTAACTTCCTGTTGTTTAACTCATTATTTCAAAGTAGGAGAGACAAACTGGTGGTGATTGGATACAGATCTCATGTGACATTACAATGTCACATGGAAGCCAGAAACATGATTACCAGTACTGCTCGAATGGCAACAGCATGGAAAATGAGAACAGGCTTCTTTATTTTACCTTGGGAAAACAAGTGCAATCAGCAGGGGTTGCCCTTCTAGTGGACAACCCCTTTAATATAATATGGAGCCATCTAGGTCAGAAAGAGCCAGTATTTTAGCTCATTAAACAGACAGCTTCCTAACCCCTTTGTGCACCTTGATGTAATTGTATGTCACAGCCAGGGGGCAAGTGCAAGGAGTGGACACAGGCTCCTAACAGCAACCAATGTGAGCTTCAAAAGCTACTGTTTAACCATTATAAAGTTGAAGTCAATTACTGTCAGCAGCATTTAAACAGTATGACTATAATATTATATGGTTTTTATATGGCCTTAACAATAAGACACAAGAAACACTGAGAGACCTGGAAATATATAGCCCTAGCAGCCTGTATTGATTAGAACAGAGGTCAAAACAAACATTAACCATTATTTTCCTCTGAGGAGATCCTTGATTCTCTAACAACCCTGAACAGTATCAAAATAAATACTCCCGAACCACACCACTCCAACTCAGGGGTTGAAAAATGTCACAGTGCTGTTCATGCTCCCAATTTTAACTTGTTCCTTGGAAACCGCCCAATGGGAACTAAACCATAACTCTTTAATAAAGGGTCAACATACCTCCAATGTGACCATGCCCCCACTTACCAAGGCCATTCCTGACCTCCTCACCTCCAGCTGCTATGAAATGGCTTTAAGTTAGTACAAAATCCCAAGACTCCACCACCAGAGTTTTATGTTCGTAGAAAGGCATCATAACATACTGGTCCTGGATCCTTGAGGAGGGTGATGATCCTGCAAAAATCTTCTTTTTATAAGTATCTTCAAACTACTTTGCTACCCCCTCCAGCAACTTACTACCCAATCCTGCATTGAATACCAACCCATTTGGCCTAAATTCAAAGTCCCCCTGCCCTCTAGCTGCTCCTGTGTATGTGCCAAATTCTTAACTAACCCTTTCCTGGTCTTCATCTTACACACCTCTGTCCTGTATGGACTTAAACTAGCAACGCCCGCTGAGGCCCTATCATGATCACAGATGTGCTCATGCGATTGTAGACACATTATTAGAAAAAAAAATTGAATATGATACAATGCATCGAGATTACAAGGCCATTTAATAGCTTGAAACTACTGATTAATAAATGAGAAATGTTTTTGTTTTTTTGCTGAGTGTGCACTGTTGACTGATAATTCATGTCAATAAATTAATTTAGGTGATGCTTTTGACTCGCCCATCCCCAGGGCCGTGGGTTACTCGGAACCGGGCTATGAGTTTTGCTGGGGGAGTCACAGGGGTCAAGACCTAGCTACCATGACCCCGGGAGAGTTGTTTTTTCTTACTGCACTGTTTGGCGGGGAATCAGGTTCTGGGGTTTGTTGGATGGGAATAAAGTTTATAGGGGAAATGTTCGTGACGCCATCTACGGCTTTAAGTCAGCATGGACCGACACTGCGGGTCAGACCTCAGGGGTTTGTTGTAATAGCAGTCAGATGTCGTTGCTCCCCAAAGATGGAGCATTACCGCAGGGCAGACATGTTTAGTTGAAAGTGTGTAAAGCTGTGATTACGCTTGGCCTTTGTGTCTCAGGTACTGAGGTAGTTGCGACTCCACAGGAGGGGAATAACCCAGTCTCACACAGCATTGGAATTCTGTACCGGTTAACTGACTTCAGTTGCAATTGGCCACAGGGCACTTCTCTCTACCAAGTCCAGTCTGGCCAGACCACAAGGAATCGGGATAGCTCGCCCAGGACCCCTTCGTGTGCCTTTCTGTTCTCTGGTCACTCTCCCAGCGCTGCTTCTTCACCTCTCCTGACAGCGCCTCCACATGCAGACTAGCAGTCACTGGTCCTGTCGGGCGACTGGTACCTGTCCCCTGACTGTAATTCAGCTGCCTTCTCAGTGGGTGCTTCGATTTGTGGCCACAACTCCTGGAGTTGTGTGGCCTCTGGTTCGATGGTTCGGGCTTACAGCA
This sequence comes from Allobates femoralis, assembly GCA_033576535.1. Taxonomy (NCBI): domain Eukaryota; kingdom Metazoa; phylum Chordata; class Amphibia; order Anura; family Aromobatidae; genus Allobates; species Allobates femoralis. The sequence goes on along the minus strand of JARQOC010000001.1, from coordinate 368,949,828 downwards.
TCCATGCCACGCTCAGGGCCGGTTCCATAATTCTTGACCATCCCCTCTGTCCGACTATCTTAGTACTGGATCTGGGCGCCAGGCTGTTCTCACCCTACCTGTGCCCCTGGGGTTCTCTCTTGTTGTTCGCCTGCACACTTCGCTTCAGCTTGCTCCTCACTCGCTTCCTACTTACTCACTAACTAACTACTCACTATCTAACCTCCCACCGCCTGTTCTTCCCTTATTCCCTTTGGTCTGTGCCCTCCCCCTGGGTTCGTCCATGGTCCCCTGTTTCCTAAGGTGTGTGGATGTGTTTGGTGGTGGTCTAGGTTCACCATCCCATTTCCTTTTGGACTGAGACACCGCACCCGGTTAATGAGTAAAAGAGGTTGATGTTGATGATTGCTAATTACTTTATGTTGGCTCCATAGGGACTTTTGATTTATTTACCTGACTCTGATGTTCATTCTGTGTCCTTGGACATAGGTATCCCTATGCACTAATTTATAATCTACTATGCAGTCTCTCCAAAGTATATACTATGTAAATACCATGCTAATGTTATGTAAACTCATTGCCTGTAGTTAATTAATGCCCGTAGTGTCGGTGTCTCCCTACACCACCCAATCCTGTCCTGTTTTATGTTATAACAATGTTTGGATCCTTTATATCATGTTTTTGATCTGTATTAAACTTTTATATATTTGCATGAAAACTTGGTCTCCACTCATGTGTTAGAAAGGTACATTAAACACAAATTTCTGTCGTTAGTAAAATAAGTAAAAAAATACTTATGAGATCCTCGTTTCCTCACATGTTTTATGATATTGTTCTGTGTTTATTCACAGTATATGGAAATATGGATCATAGAGCCAGAGAGAAACTTTGGCTCACAAAGTTGGATAAGGCTTTTGATGGTGACGGAGACGTGGTGCCGGCAGCTGACTAGAGGGCAGTGGTGGAGCAGATCAACAGCATGAATGCTTTGTTGCACCAGAAAACTCGCCTTTGGTGGAACAAGGCCTTTATGCAACGATACATTGAGAAGGGATTGGTGCCTCGGGGCCTAAGGATACAAGTCTTTCTTTCCTTCAATACTATAGAGGAGGACTTCAAGATAGCGTGGGAGGAGGTGGCTACCACCTGCTCCCATAGCTTCATGGAGCTTCTTGTGGATCACAATGAGAGGTCGATACTGGACCTTGAATCTGAGGTTAATAAGATACAGGAGGATCTACTGACGCAGATGACAAGTGATGAACAAACAAAGATGAATGAGATGCTGGAGCATGAATTCACAAAGTGGGAAAAGGAGATTGTTGATGTAAAAACAAAGAAATATCAGAGAGACGACACAGATTTTCATACAGGACGCGTATACAAATGTTGTGGGAATATAGGAAAAAATAAACCAATAGTACCCTCTGAACCTCAACCACTGGGTCTGCCAGCTTCATCATTGTCATCTCTTGTGGATGATCCATCAGGAGGGGAGGATGGTGCGGTTCGTCCTCTGACTAGAGCTGAAGTGGTCAAAAATAAAGGCGCAAGGGAGCCATTAAAGAAAGGCCAGGTATCACCTCGACCCAGTGGAGTAAAGAACAAGAATCAGTTAGAGGTAATTAATCTTTCAACTCATACTCTGACTGATGCCCAGGTCGAGGTTTTACAGTTAGGTCTAACTTTTGTCCCCAGTACTAACTACGATTCTTTTACCGTAGCCAAAGATTTGAATCTTTTTCTTCGGAAGTTGGTACTGCATAAGCTTCACTTGAAACGGGACGCTGACCGCACCATCAAATGACCCTACACCTCAAACAGAGATTGACACTTTGATGGCACTGGAGGAATTGGAAGAGGGACAGAGCTGCGCATTTCAAGGTACATTCCCAAAGCATGTCTTTTCGAAATCCACGATGCTTTCCCCCTTCTCAAGCTGTCCTCAGGTTGAAATCTTTAAAACACTGGTCATGAATGATTTGGAAGAATTAAGTACCAAAGGCACAAAGCGAAATCTGTCCTTTAGACAAACCAGCTGATAAGGGGTATAATGTCTTGTTGTGGCCGTCTGACATGTACGAATGCGAGGTAATGCGTCAGCAACGTAATAAGTCCTATTAAGAACGACTTCCCTCAAATCCCATTGGTCGTTTTTCAGTAGAACTCGCCAGTGTCCTGGGGGATGCCTTCGAACAAGGTGTCATTCCGAAGAAGGTATTGGATGGTCTCCTAGTCGAGTCACCAGTGATACCCACTTTTTATTTGTTATCAAAGATTCATAAGAATCCGACAATGACGCCGGGGCGTCCTATTGTCTCTGGCATAGGAGGGCTCTGTGATATGACTTGTAAATTTGTTGAATACTATCTACATCCCTTAGTGGAAACGTTGCCCTCCTATGTCAGAGACACTACTGACGTCCTGCGGCGGTTGGATGGATTATCACTTGAAGAGGGGGTGTCACTGGTGGCGGTAGACGTGGAGGCCTTATACACATGTATTGAACACCACCACGGGCTGCAAGCGGTTAAATATTTTTTGGACATGAGTGACCTTGATCAAATTTATTTTGCCGTATAATTTCTTCCTGTTCGGGGAGCGGTTGTACCTCCAGCGACATGGCACTGCGATGGGCGTGGCCTGTGCCCCGTCGTATGCAAACCTCTTTCTCGGATATTGGGAGCGTGAGGTTTTCTGCGACGTGGCCTGGGCTGCGTCCATGGCACAGTGCTGGCTACGATATATAGATGATATTCTTATTATCTGGGGGGGAACCGCCCCCGAGCTGGAGGATTTTATCTCCTTCCTGAATCAGAGTGATCTCAACATCGTCCTCACCTATAAGTACCATACGGAGAGTATTGACTTCTTGGATATCAAAATCACGATACAAGATGGGGGCGATGTTGGGACCAGTATATTCAGGATGGAGACCTCGGTCAATTCTCTCCTCCATGAGTCATCGTCACACACGAGGTCCACCATTACAGCAATACCGACTGGTCAATTTTTGCGCCTTAGGCGTATCTGCTCTAGTGATGTGGACTTTGAGATGTGTGCGGGGGACATGCGGGAGAGATTTAGTGACCGAGGATACACTAATAGGAGCATTAGACGTGCTTATGGACGAGCCAAGGCGACTGTAAGAAAGGAATTACTTGTGTCCAGACCTAAGTTGCAACCAACTAGTCGGCCCGTGGTGAGGTTCATTTCTACCTACAACAGTCAGTGGCACGCCATCAGGGGCATTCTCGATAGACACTGGCAAGTTCTTAAAACTGATCCTATTCTCAAGGAGTTCCTTCCGGAGCATCCCCTAATGACTGCAAGGTGTGGGAGGAGCCTCAAGGACACCTTGGTACATAGTCATTATGTGCGCAAGGCCACTTTTCCGTTCAATGTGGACAAACCCAAATGGGGATGCTAACCTTGCGGCTCCTGCATGTCTTGTAGAAATATTGTGAGGGCCAAGACATTTACAGATGCTGGGGGGACAAGGGAGTTTGAGATTGAACATGTGGATGCGGGTTGATCTATGTAGGACTGACATCAAGGGAGCTACGGATTAGGACAAGAGAGCATGTGAGAAATATCCTTGGAGCAAAAGATGAGAAAGATGCATCAGCCCTTGAACTCTGCCACGACATTTTTGGCAAATCACCAGTGTGACCCTAGTAGCCTGAAGATCTGCGGCATTGATCAGGTCCACTTGGGCCTAAGGGGTGGAGATCTTAAAAAGGCACTTGCCAAGATGTAATGCCGATGGATCTACAGACTGAGCACACTGGTTCCGGCAGGTTTGAATGAGCGATTTAGTTTCTCACCTTTCCTCGGATGACCTAGCTCCCTTGTGTATTTCCGCACGATCTCTCCTGATTCTGCAGTAGTTTTTTCTTTCTCTTTTTAACCTGGGAGGTTTCTTGCCAATTGGGAAGGAACCTCCTTGTTTTTCATATTGTATCCGATGGTTATCGTTTAATCTTCCGCCCCCTTCTCGTGTATGTTTGTATGTGTCAACTTCTTTTTTGACATGTTGTGATGCTTCTGCCCCTTTAAATTACCACTACCTTCTGGATTTGATGTCAGCTTGCCATTTTAACTTATGTGTGGTTTTTATGCTTTCACTTTTAGTCACTTCTATATATCAGAAACCCTGCCTTGTATGGACTAGTGAAGATCTATGAACACATCTGGAATGACTAATGCCTTTGGATGGTTGCAATGATTTGAGTTGACATAATGTATATATTTGATTACTTTTAGACTGTTATTTATCGCTGTCAACTCTATATACTATCTATTTTTCCAACCATTCTATGCTTAAGGCTATTCCTAAGTCTGGTTTGTCCCGCAGGATAATCATGTTCTATAAAGATTCTCTTCATAGGCACATGTATGAGCTTCACATTGCAGAGCGGGAGGGGTTAAAATAATTTTAAAAAAAAGCTCCCTTGCTCAGTAATGTGAACTTCTAACTGTGCTGAGACTAAGTCCTCAATCCTTGCCAGTGCACATGTGCGGAAGACCTGTGGTCATATGGCGATGATGCGGTCTATTGAAAGCGGCGCCCCGGGTCACATGACGTCTATGTAGGATTTCCTACCTCTGGGACGCCGCCGGTGACCGTAGCAACCGCCATAGCTGATCAGGGGTTTCCTAATCTGTACATGCGCCATGATTAGCTGTGAGGTCTGGAGTGTGCAAATAAAGCAGGGCCTGATCTCTCCACATCACACCACAGCCCCCTAAGGAAGACTGGAAACACGGGCTCCTCTCTGACACTAGGGTTACTACTACATGGCTAATGGTATGATACTGACTGCTTGGTGTTTTCAACTAAAAGAGGTTGATGTTGATGATTGCTAATTACTTTATGTTGCCTCCATAGGGACTTCGGATTTATTTACCTGACTCTGATTTTCATTCTGTGTCCTTGGACATAGGTATCCCTATGCATTGACTTATAATCTACTATGCAGTCTCTCCAAAGTATATACTATGTAAATACCATGCTAATGTTATGTAAACTCATTGCCTGTAGTTAATTAGTGCCCGTGGTGTCTGTGTCTCCCTACACCACCCAATCCTGTCCTGTTTTATGTTATAACAATGTTTGGATCCTCTGTTTCATGTTTTTGATCTGTATTAAACTTTTATATATTTTCATGAAAACTTGGTGTCCACTCATGTGTTAGAAAGGTACATTAAACACAAATTTCTGTCGCTGGTAAAATAAGTAAAAAAGTGCTGTGCCTATACTTATAAGATCCTCGTTTCCCAGTTTTAACCCGGTTAATGAGTGCAGTACCCCTTTGTGGTGACCAGGTACTACACTTTCACGTGCTTTAGTCAACAGTTCTACACTCTTCCTGGTTTTCGTATTTACCCAATACTTTGGGTGAGTCTTGTTTTAGCTAGTTTCTCTATTTAAATCATGGCTGTAAGACTGTATTTGTACCTTGACTAAGGGATAGTTCTATGTCCAAAACACATCAATTTTTGCTTTGATGCAATAATTTGAATATACAGTACTTGGAACTTTTTCAGGTGTACTAGTAAATTGATAAAGTTTTAAATAAAAAATGCCCCTGAAGAATTGTAGAAATTTCCAAATGGACCCCGACAGGAAAAAGGTTCCCCATCCCTGCTCTAGATCAACACATTACAGCATTATAATTCATTGATCTGTGCAACAATTTTAAGAAATTCATGAATATTTCAAGAAATATGTTTGTACTTCAGAATGATGGTTCTGTTTTAAAGGTGTGGAGCCCACTGGGATGGGGTACTCGGTACCGGAACGGGGTATCATGGGGGTTATCACAGCGGCCCTTGGTTCGAACCGTGTCCCGAGCTCACAAGTAAAAGGGGTTATTTACAGGGATTGCATTGATGCCACCCACGGGTTGTGGACAATGGGGGACCACTGCTGCTTCTGCCAGGAGGATAGGATGATGCTGCAGCCGGATGGATGAGTCCGCCATGGGTCGGGCTGCTCCTGACAGGGCGTAATATATATATCACAGTTCTGAATGCAGGGAATCACACACGGGAAACTTTAGCAGGGTTCATCGGGTTTTACTTGCAAGTTCTTCAGTTCAGTACACAGTACAGTTGCTTTACACAGATAACTCCGGACAGTCACTTAACCCTCTGCAGCCAGGTTTCCCTTCTGAAACCCTTCTCTTTCTCAGTTCCTCTCAGGCTCTTCTCTACACTTCTCTTCCCCAGTGTGCTGTATGGTGGCAACTCGGTCCCTTGCTTGACTTCCCCCTGTATGTGTGGGTGGCAAGCCTGGGTCTTATGTGTCGCTGTACCTCCTGTACAGTGTTGGGAGCTCTGACATGGAATCAGAGTTCCCCGTCGGTGTGTCTGTGATCCGACGTATAGCTTCGGTCACCTCAGAGCCGACTCTCTGGTCCCAGCCTAGCCTTCCAGTGTTCTTCTGTTGCAAGGGAGCACCAGGACCTTTCTTACCTGTGTGACGCCGATGTACGTCAGGGGATTCCTCTCAGCATTCGTCCTCTGTCACCGCTGCCGGTTTCCTCGGACCCAGCTGCACTGGTCCAGTCTTCCCCCTTCCCTTGGGTTACAGGCTGTGGAGCGGGCTTTCTCTCCAGGGGACTGTGCCCCGCAGTATTCTGCGCCTCCAGGGAACCCGAAACCTTCAGGGAAGTGTCTCTATGTCTTTTCTGTTCAGCTCACTCTGGTCTACTGACTCACTACTTCCTGGTTTCCCCTTATGTACCCGGTCCGTCACCTTGCCTACGCCCCACCCACTTGTGACTGACCCTACCACCCCTTGCCCGCCTAGAGTCCCGGGCTTCGGGTGGGGTCTTGTGTCGGTGGGTGTGTGTTATGAAGGTGTTTGTGCAAAACCTGTCTTCAATTTCAACAATTTTATTTTACAACAGCATTAATCAGCACTTTTCTTCTGGTTACAGAGGCACAATACTTAAACATTGCATAAGTTAACTATTTACATGTCAAACATAGTGCTATGCCCGTCTATGGCTATAAGTGCTGAGGCCTCCAGGCCCTCGGGTCACCAGCTTGTGGTCAAGGTGTTGCTCTCCGTGCCGGCATCTTACACCACACTTTCTTTTTAACCCTTTCGGACACGTGTTACACATTTACTAAAGTTACAAGAGTCCTGTGGCATAACTATACCGGCTCTCTATGCACGCCTAGTTAAGTGCAAAAGTTCAAAACGTTCACATTCTATAACTATAAAAATTTGCAAAACAGACAGAAGTGCTTCAAAAGACCTGTTCAAAAACACTTAGTGTGGTCCCAGTTCAAATTTCAAAAACTGCAGAAAGGTTCACTGTGCTAACTGGTTACAAAACCAATGGAGAGCACACAGGGTGCTCAACTATTTACATGTAATGTTCACACCACTCACTGTTCATGGCATTGATGTCTTTTCAATAAAACACACAAAATTCAAACAGGGGATAAAGGCTATTCATTCATTCAGGATTAGGATGGGGACAATAAGGAACACATCACATTCACACTTACAGTTCTGATGAATCCAGGTTCTTTACTCCTTCTTCTTCCATGGTAGGACCTCTTGTGTTCTCCGTGTTGGGAACATCTCCAACTGCTCCAGGGAACAAGCTAGCAAATGACTATACATGGTCTGCGTTCTCGTCATTACCATGGTTGTCGTGATGTCATCTGCAATGGTTGTCTCCGAACTGTTCGCTGCCTGCTGCGGATCAGCGTCGACCTCAGGTCCAGTGGTCGAATCTGGGTTTTCAGTTTCGGGGGATCCTGCATTGGTCCCCAGTCTTAAGGCTAATCTCCGTACTCAGATGCCATACGAGCCTCGTTTGCCAGGTACCATAATGTAGGATACCCACTCTCCTACTGCAACTTCCCTGTTCGGGTGATTTCCAGGAAGGTGCTCCTCCACATCCCTCCAGTTTATGAAAACGTCTCTATCTGCTCCTGATTCTCTAGCGAAAGCGAATCCCCTTTCCGGTACTACTTTCACAATCCTTCCCTCGTAATGCGGGGATCTATTAATGGTGTAGTCTCGCCGTGCAGCTGCTTTAGCAGTCAAGGTACGGGCAACCATCTCTCCCTTTTGGGCCTGCTTCTCCACTTCCTCTCGCTCCCATCTTCGCACACATCTCTGTAAGTCTTGGTCCCATGTTAATATCTCTACAGGGCCTACTCCTGACTCTGGGTCCCTCGGGAAGCCCATCATGTCTTTTTCCTGTCCGCTACGCTCCCAACAGCAACGGAGCTGTTCTCCTCTCACCTCCATGGAAGCAGGGGCTGGGGTCAATGGCTCCGGTAATAACAGACATCCCTCCTCCAGAGCTCCGAGAGTGTCGAACACATTTTCAGCACTTTGTGGTATGACCTCGGGGACAGAAACATCCACCAGTTCTTCTGTCCTGCGATCTTCCTTGCTTCGGGTGGTATCAAATGTCTGGGCCCATTCACTGTGCCGGGCCAGGAACCTTTTATAGTGGCCCCTGGTACTGGTACGAGCCCGGGTGGTTTCGGGGGTATGGACCCCTCTGGGTTGCACCGTGAAGCTTTCATGGTACTGGCTACAATCAATCTGTATCCGGGTTCTCAGTTCAGCTTGAGCCCGTGTTGGTTGTTGAGGCAACAGTCTCAGTACATCCTGCCGGGTGTCTCGGACCTCTGGATACTTTCTGCCACCTTCTGCCATAACTTTTTGGTTACCAAGCGTCTTTTTCTGGCCGGGTTCCTCAACAAACAAGTCTTGTGGGCCCTCTGGAATCAACTTGGGTCTCCCAGTTACACGATCCAGCCTGGCGTCCTCCTCTTCCGTCCGGATGTCCAGCCATGGCCGCTGCACTCCATTATGTTCCTCGTCCCGCCTTCTTTGGGCGCTCTCTTCAACTCCCGCCATATAATCATTGGTAGCCTCAGTTTGGGGCGGAGGTTGTTCTTTTGGATTGATGGCTGGCTCCCCCGGGGTTAAGGGGAGCAAGGGCGGGCCTTTCTTTTCCCGCTCTGGACCGGACCACGATGAGGGGTCTTGCCACAGATTTTAGTAGAACAGTCCAAATCTCGAGTCCGGTTCTGTTGGACCTGGTCCATCCTGTTCATGACGCCAAGTTGTGGAGCCCACTGGGACGGGGTACTCGGTACCGGACCGAGGTATCACGCGGGTTATCACGGTGGTCCTTGGTCCAGACCGTGTCCTGAGCCCACAAGTAAAAGGGGTTATTTACAGGAATTGTCGTGACACCACCTAGAGTCCCCGGCTCCGGGTTTGGTCTTGTGTCGGTGGGTATGTTATGAAGGTGTTTGTGCAAAACCTGTCTCCACCTGCCTGGCTGCAGTTCCTACCTGTGGCCACCCTGGTCACAGGGGCGCCACATAGGGTTAGAGTCAGTCCATGTATGAAATACTTCCAGGGAAAGACTGATCCCTAATGCAGCATGCAATGGAACATGTTTCCAGTATGCTGTGTAGAACACTTTTAGACAAGACATGACGCTCAAACTCCTAGCACATTAAGCTCAATTATTACAACACAATATCGCACCAAACCAGTTTATTCTGGATTACTGAAAATGGATTTATTTGGACTGGTTTTTTTTATGTTTTACTGGCCACTGACTGTTATTCCTACCCAAAAGCTCTGTTCAGTGCACATGAATAGAAAGCATTTGGTTTGCTCTGCTGACTTCTAATATTTGTGTACATGGCACTGAAGCATCCAATGGTGAAAGTATTCACACGCCATCAAGGATTTGCCTTCCAATGCAGCTAAAAAATGATATCACTTTATACATTGGAAAGGACAAAGAAATGTATTTTAAAAAGACTTACTCAACCATGATAGACTAACACAATATGTGGCCTGAAAAGTTGTGTTAATCCAAGTGCATTTTGGGCTTTAAATAAATGTAAGTAATCCCAACTCTGATACCAAACATAGGAAGGAATTCCAATGTTTTCTTAGTTGACTGCTCCAAATAGATTAATGACCTATCCAGAATGAGCCTATAACCCCATAATAATACACAATATCGGTTCATCAGCATTTTGCCTTTTTAGTCTGTAAGACGTGGTTGCAGTACATTTATTGTTAGCATATAATGCAGACATTAGCATATAATAAACACATAAAATTTTTAAATTATGTCATTATGGTGGTTTATATATAGCCGACAAGACTGTATTTTGTTATTTTTTTATTAATTGTCAGAAGTCTTTTCCTGCTGTTCATTGTACGAGCAAGTATGTATAGCAAGTAAAAGTATACTGCAGTGATCTTTCATCTGTGACTTTACTAATGACTAACAGTGAATTTTAGTTTTAGAATGACTGGATAGTCACAGATTAAAAGGTTATTGCCATCTCTAAGATCCTATCTGAATATGTGGCCGGTATAATAACAATAATATAAGCAAATACCTCCAATTAGAAAAGTAGTATAGTTCTCCTGATATAGCCATGTCTGTCTCCTGTGCAGGCCTTTGCAACAGCTATGGTGCCCCTGAGGGTCCAGTTGCCACAGAGGTACTGCACCGCATCCAGAGGTGTGGTACCCTACTCTGGGTAAGGAGGGGACACTACCCGGTAAGCCCACATTAGCATCCAACTCCACACCACTCCAGGCCAAGTGATCTGGGCGGACCCTATTGAGGGAGGGCCCCATCTCAGGCTGGAGGGGGAACTAGGTAGAGGGTGTATGAAGGAAGTAGATTAGGGAAGCACACTAGGAACTAGTGAAGGAAGTAGTGACAACAGAGGATGTACATTGGGGACGTAGAGAACATGACTGATGTTGGAGGGACATGTAGAAAAATCGAGAAGAAGACAGTTAGTCAGAGAGTTGGTGACAGGAGTAACGGAGAGAGTGGTCCTGGGGACTGGAGCAGGTTGAAGCTTGTCCCGGGACAAGGAAAGGTGAAGACGGAAAGAGGAGCCAGTGAGGGGCTCTAAAGAGACTGAAGGGGTCCCAGTGGCACGGGAAGTGAGGAATTCACCCGTGGCGGCTGTATCCACGCTGACTGAGATCAGAGTCGGGTGGAGGGACCAGGCTGCAAGAGGGGAACGGCCCCAGACTAGTGGAGAGACTGTAGGACTCAGCTAGTTAACCGGAGGTTGCAGTATCTTCAAGTGCAGCAGCCAAATCCACACTTAATCTCTGAAAAGGCAGCCACATAGGGTCAAGGGGACTGAGAGGACGTTGCCCGACAGGACCTGCGTCTGCTGGCTTGGGACACTGAGTGTGAGGCGCAGGGCAGGAGGATAAGAGTAAGTGCAGAGAGACGACCCAGGAAGGTACACCAGATGGGGGTCCTGGTAAAGTGCACCTAAGTGCAACTCTGAGAGTTGGCTAGATCTCTGACCCGGAGGACACAGCACCCGGTTGGAACTATCAGAACCGTGAGTAAAGTGTGAAGACTGCACCCTGCTGTGTCCTCAAATTATTTACTGCATTACTATCCCTGCACTACATCAAATACCATCTACTAATTGACTCTATAACTGCCCTGGGGGCTCGCTCTACCTGTGGAGAGCTGTAACATCTCTGCTGCATCACCAACCGCCCAGTGGATCTGAACTGTAGCATCGGCCATCCAATTGCCAAATACCATGGGTGGCATCATGAATTATTTCCCTTTATAAACTTTCCCCATTTTTTATGACACCGCACGGGTCACAGAGCCAAGTCACGCCACCGTGACATTCCCCAAAAAGAACTGACGGCCCAGTTCTGAGTAACCCATTGCCCTGGTGTCTAGGTATGTCATATCCATGGTTTAGACCAACTCATATATTGAAAGCTAGTTAGCTAGTTGCTTATAGTCGTAACCATGGATACCTAAACTGCAAAAGCCTTCACATAAGGTAAGAGACATAGCTAATCAGGAGAACTATACTAAATTTCTAATTGGAGGTATTTGCTAATATTATTGTTATTACACCTACTACATATTAGGGTAGGATCTTGGAAATGGGAATATCCCTTTAAAAGACACCAGTTTATACCACCAAGCATTATATCTTCTCCGACCCCTCTCCTCAGTCCCTACTGTGAGCTCTTTCTTAATTCTCTTTTTCCTCTCGCCACCAGAGAGGCTCCCTTCTTCTTTTTAAATTCTAGCATGGCTTCCCTTCTCTCATACACTAGCAAACACGCTGCTCTTATTCTACCCAGCTAGGACCTGCTTGCGCTACAGCATTTGGCAAGGACAATCAGACCATGGCAACTCTTTTCATGCTTATGCATTCAAAAATGGGAAACATAAGCACAGTGGTGGGTGAAAAACAGCCTTGCCAACATCTCCATCTCTCCTGCAGTGCATTTCATTTGATGGCAAAAAGCAGTGCAGAAAAAAAATGAAATAAGTGACACATGCAATCTTTTCAAGGGAATCACAGCAAAAACATTTACTCCAAAAGGTGGTCACTGGTCAGCAGGTGAGGAAGATCACTATGCATAAACTAAATTGTAGCTGAAAATTTGTTTTAGACAATTGTCATGCATGTCTACCATGCAGGTCCACTGGTTCTGCTTACCAAGTGTATCCATGTGGTCGTCTGCTTCATTCTCTGCTAGGAACCTCCGCCCTCTTGGCAGGTCTCCTGAGAATGATCTTAGGATGCATGCGCCACTTCCTGCACACACTTAAAGGAACAATACACCTGTTCCCTATTATGACTCAGACAGAGTGCTGAACTGCCCTGGGCATAAAAAGCATCCTCCTCCTAAGGGAGGTGCCTGGGCAATGTGTTCACTCTCTAGGATCGTTGATGCTTTCCAGGTCGCACTCTGGAGTGTTCTGCGATAGGAAGACAATTGTCTTGCAATATACTAATACCTCTGTCTCCACAGAATACTCTGCTAGCAGTTCCTTATCCTGGATCCCTCTGAACACTCTGGATCCCACCCCGGGCTGGCTAAGCCTCTCCTCAAAGATTCATCCGGATACCTCCATCCTTTCCAGAATTACATGGAGCTTCCAGGGTCCACTACACTGACAGAGCCAGTGTTCCACAGTATCTCCATGTCTACAGTCCAGTCTGTACGGGTCACCCCTCTGGTCCGGGATTTACGGCATTCAGACTTCCTGGTGCTGTACTGCGTGTATCCCTGTACAGGGGTTACCTCGTTGGTGCTCCGCTATGAAAGTTCAGTGTTGCGATCCATAGGGTCCTCCTTTCAGACACCATCTCCTTATGTTAAACCTTCCTTAATAAATATCCTTGGCTTTACTAAAGTCTCTCTCATGTCTTTGAGTATCAGGTATTCAGCTACCACTGCTCCACCAGTGGTCCTGTGAGTCCATTTAACATCTCCACACCCCTTGGACTTAACAACAGTTCTGTAATTATGGGTTTGTTGCTCTCCAAAAGGTTGTTTTCTATGGCGGTTTAACTGTTATTGAAATTAGGTTTGGTGATTGTCCGATGGAAATGAATGGAAACTCTTTTATAAAGAATGACATGCCCACATAGTGCTTCTTAAGTCTAGAGGTTTACTATAAATAGTTGAGGTATGTCTGCTCACCTTTCCTATCCAATGAGGTGCCCAGAAAAACGTAGATATAATATGTAAATATATTTCTGTCACACTCGTATGGGAAAAAATTTTTTTCAGAAAGAGTACATGTGAAGCAAAATTATAGTTTATTCGTTTCTGTTCTCAATAGTGAAAAGCTGCTTATCCACAACGTTTCGGCAGTTTGTGCCTTGATCACGCAACAGCTAATACATATGCCATAAAAAATAGAGAAACAGAACATATATTAATAAGGTATAATAACACACCATAATCATAATTCTTATGATATATCAAATAAACCAAAAAGAGCCCCACTACAATACAAAACAATAGCATATAATAGCTCTTTCATAATAACATATATAATATACATGATTCTGTGAAGCAAACAACTCTATCCATAGTAAAGAGGTAATAGTAAGTATATACCTTTAAATTTGAGGTATCGTTAATGAGTAATCCAATGCGGATTATATAGGGCGGGTACCAACACTAAATCTGGTAACTGGAGAAGTATATGAAAATAATCAAATAGTATACAAAAAAAGTATTAATCATTAGAATGGGATAATGTGAGAGGTTCTGTCACTGTGTTACCTTGTAAAGTCCTGAATATCTCTGTTATCGTGCGGGTGTCATTTGTCAATAATGATGCCGTGAATCTCATAGGTAGAGCCCCAATAAACAGAAAGATATATAGCTTTACTTATCTCTAGGGAATTATGTGAAAACACTAAGGTACACAGCTCAGCATAATACCTACTTAGCTTTCAATTGGTTTAAGATATATATCCCAGTGCCAGATTAGTACGGTCCCACTATAGGAAAAAAGAAGGGAAATCCCTTATATGAACCCACTATGAAGTGTTCAGAAAAGATAGAGGTCCCAGAGAGGGAGTGCATTACCTGACCGAGTGAGTTTCAAATGCGTGTACACCGCTGGTATGGAGCGGCGTCCGGGCTGAACGCCGCCCTTAAATAACATGTGATCCGTGACGTCTCAGACGCTAGATGCGAGTGCGCATGCGCGCAACGTGATACGTCGTTCCGAGTGTCTCCGATAATATGCGAGGTATAGCGAGCAGGGGAAAGGTAATAAATGACGCCAGTCTCCCTGGACAGAGCCAGGAGAAGACCGGACCCAAATAATGAAGTTGAGTGTTCCTGAATCTTAGCGCTGATGCTGTGACTGGTCGGTGTTATCTAATTAGACCTCTGGATACTGTAAAAAAGTGAAAATAAATCACATCATTGCACAAATAATATAAGAATAATGCATAACATATGAACAATGTCACAATAAAGATTAATTACAAATAACTACTGACCAGATCTCTCACAGACTACAGCACTATTACAGAAACTACCTTGTGCTTATAATAATCATGTATCCATGAACGAGAGGCATGAACAAAGGGAGTTTATACATGGCCAATATCAGATTGTGACTGAAAGGTGAAACTATTACACAGGTGAATATTCTATGATAATACTTCGTACTCCCTATTCAAACCCCGTGGTTCAAGCGTGTCTAATGTATGGATCCAGTAATTTTCTTTATCTTTTAACCTCTTAATCCTGTCCCCTCCTCTCCTGGATAGGGGAACATGGTCAATGACCTGAAATTTCAACTGTGAGACCCCATGACCACATGCATTAAAATGATATGGAATCGGGAGTAAATCCTTTTTACACCTAATGGTGGACTTGTGCTGACTTATGCGGTCTCGGACATGCTGGGTAGTCTCCCCAACATATCCGAGACCGCACGGACACTTGATAAAATACACTACGTATGACGACTCACACGTGAAGAAGCCCTTAATCTTGAATCTTTTCCCTGATCGGGATGGAAGAAATACTCCCCCCTGGTCACATGCGAGCACTGCATGCAACTAATGCAGGGGAAGGTACCCCTCCTTGTTGTAGTCAAAGTCCCCTGTGTCATTCTGGGTAAACTAGAGCCTATATCGGCTCTTACCAGATAGTCCCTCAGATTCCTAGGTCTCTTGGAACAACATAAGGGATTATTGGAAAACTCAGCTACTTTGGGATAAGCGGAACGGAGGATACCCCAGTGTTTCCTCACGACAGAGTTAATTAAGTTAGAAAATGGATGATATGTGTTAACAAACATTACCCGCTTATCACTCACCGTCACCATTAATTTTTTGGATACTCAAGTGACACGGTCACCAGAGGGCACGCTCATCTCAGACCTGTATCGCAAACCTACAGACAAAAATAGTCTACTTATGTATTCCAGTTGCCATCCCAAACACCTCAAAAGGGCATTACCCAAATCACAATTAATGAGAGTGGAGAGAATAGTATCCGAGCCAGAGATAAAAACCGTGAGATTGAAAGAAATGCAATCGAAGTTTAGGGCGAGAGGTTATCCTACTAGTACATTATCAACTACATTTTCCAATTCCAATAGACAAGTGAGTGATAAGCGGGTAATGTTTGTTAACACATATCATCCATTTTCTAACTTAATTAACTCTGTCGTGAGGAAACACTGGGGTATCCTCCGTTCCGCTTATCCCAAAGTAGCTGAGTTTTCCAATAATCCCTTATGTTGTTCCAAGAGACCTAGGAATCTGAGGGACTATCTGGTAAGAGCCGATATAGGCTCTAGTTTACCCAGAATGACACAGGGGACTTTGACTACAACAAGGAGGGGTACCTTCCCCTGCATTAGTTGCATGCAGTGCTCGCATGTGACCAGGGGGGAGTATTTCTTCCATCCCCGATCAGGGAAAAGATTCAAGATTAAGGGCTTCTTCACGTGTGAGTCGTCATACGTAGTGTATTTTATCAAGTGTCCGTGCGGTCTCGGATATGTTGGGGAGACTACCCAGCATGTCCGAGACCGCATAAGTCAGCACAAGTCCACCATTAGGTGTAAAAAGGATTTACTCCCGATTCCATATCATTTTAATGCATGTGGTCATGGGGTCTCACAGTTGAAATTTCAGGTCATTGACCATGTTCCCCTATCCAGGAGAGGAGGGGACAGGATTAAGAGGTTAAAAGATAAAGAAAATTACTGGATCCATACATTAGACACGCTTGAACCACGGGGTTTGAATAGGGAGTACGAAGTATTATCATAGAATATTCACCTGTGTAATAGTTTCACCTTTCAGTCACAATCTGATATTGGCCATGTATAAACTCCCTTTGTTCATGCCTCTCGTTCATGGATACATGATTATTATAAGCACAAGGTAGTTTCTGTAATAGTGCTGTAGTCTGTGAGAGATCTGGTCAGTAGTTATTTGTAATTAATCTTTATTGTGACATTGTTCATATGTTATGCATTATTCTTATATTATTTGTGCAATGATGTGATTTATTTTCACTTTTTTACAGTATCCAGAGGTCTAATTAGATAACACCGACCAGTCACAGCATCAGCGCTAAGATTCAGGAACACTCAACTTCATTATTTGGGTCCGGTCTTCTCCTGGCTCTGTCCAGGGAGACTGGCGTCATTTATTACCTTTCCCCTGCTCGCTATACCTCGCATATTATCGGAGACACTCGGAACGACGTATCACGTTGCGCGCATGCGCACTCGCATCTAGCGTCTGAGACGTCACGGATCACATGTTATTTAAGGGCGGCGTTCAGCCCGGACGCCGCTCCATACCAGCGGTGTACACGCATTTGAAACTCACTCGGTCAGGTAATGCACTCCCTCTCTGGGACCTCTATCTTTTCTGAACACTTCATAGTGGGTTCATATAAGGGATTTCCCTTCTTTTTTCCTATAGTGGGACCGTACTAATCTGGCACTGGGATATATATCTTAAACCAATTGAAAGCTAAGTAGGTATTATGCTGAGCTGTGTACCTTAGTGTTTTCACATAATTCCCTAGAGATAAGTAAAGCTATATATCTTTCTGTTTATTGGGGCTCTACCTATGAGATTCACGGCATCATTATTGACAAATGACACCCGCACGATAACAGAGATATTCAGGACTTTACAAGGTAACACAGTGACAGAACCTCTCACATTATCCCATTCTAATGATTAATACTTTTTTTGTATACTATTTGATTATTTTCATATACTTCTCCAGTTACCAGATTTAGTGTTGGTACCCGCCCTATATAATCCGCATTGGATTACTCATTAACGATACCTCAAATTTAAAGGTATATACTTACTATTACCTCTTTACTATGGATAGAGTTGTTTGCTTCACAGAATCATGTATATTATATATGTTATTATGAAAGAGCTATTATATGCTATTGTTTTGTATTGTAGTGGGGCTCTTTTTGGTTTATTTGATATATCATAAGAATTATGATTATGGTGTGTTATTATACCTTATTAATATATGTTCTGTTTCTCTATTTTTTATGGCATATGTATTAGCTGTTGCGTGATCAAGGCACAAACTGCCGAAACGTTGTGGATAAGCAGCTTTTCACTATTGAGAACAGAAACGAATAAACTATAATTTTGCTTCACATGTACTCTTTCTGAAAAAATTTTTTTCCCATACGAGTGTGACAGAAATATATTTACATATTAGAGGTTTACTATAACATGTAGTCCCTGTATCACTTCTGGAAGTATTATAACCAATACCATGAGGAAGGAGTCGGACTATGTCCATAACGATGCACCAAAAGTAATATGACTTTAAAAATGAAAGCATTGACTTCTAGACACCACGAAAAATAAAGGTTTTACCTACCTATGATTTTTCTAACTTGGGCTGTCAAACATATAAACAGGTGTCCTCATGCAGCCAATCACTGCCAAGGGTAAACAAAGATGTACCCCTTTCTTAATAGTGAGCAGTGAACTTCTCATGACCTAAAACCCAACTAATGGCAATGTTTGATATGTTTGAAGTTTAATGAAATCACTTTTAACATCACACAATATCAGAATTGCAAAATATGACCCATGTCCTGACTACTGAGCTTCTACATTAATATTTAATTTCCAGGGTATGGTAAGTTGCAGGAGGTAACACAACTTCTGTTTTCTGATTTATTTTGTAAGTTAAAATACCTTTTTATTTTTTACAAATCACCTTATTACCTCTCAGGTACTGGACAGGAGCGCTGTGTAACAATTTTTAACAATGCTTCAGACCAGTCTCCCATAGTGAGGGGAGTCATATACATAAATCTTATTTCACTTACAACGAGAAATAACAACTAAAAGGTAAAATGTAGCCATTATCAACTAAAGGCCTGATTGTAAAATACTTTCTAAGAAAAAGCCATCATGTGACCTGAAAGACATGCGGTTGGAGTAGGTAGACTGGAGAAATGACTTTGTTTGCTCTCACTATAATAAGGGCAGCTCAGTCATGCATTCACTGGTTAGATATTACATAGGTAGAGGATCTAAGAAATATCATACATCTAAGTGCCTCTAAAAAGTAATAATGTCCCCTGAATCAATAGGACATGCTGGGGTATGAAACAGAACACACAGGGTCTTATCCGGTTATAACGAAGAAATAGAGATATCAGGTGTGGTAGAAGTAATAATGCTCATGTAATGTAGGGCTGCTGCAGATCCAAGAGCAAAGGAGATGAGAATAATGAGTAAAAAATGGATCTAGTTTGAGCTACCGATGTAATGCAGATGAAGATATGTCCACGATCAAGAGAGTTATTGGCAGCTGCAGTTTATGTCAACACATTTCAAAGCCTACACTGGCTTCTTCATCAGGAAAAGACCTCAAACGTAGTATGGCAATGAGTGCCTGACAGGCCCGGACTGACCATTGGGAGAGGCGGGACTTTTCCCGATGGGCCGGTAGTTGTCAAGTGGGCGGGGCCACAACACCTGCTCCTCGGGCCACAGATCGGCTTTAAATTACTTTGCAGCCACCACCTGCCGGAATAGCAGGGACTGGGGAGCATCAGCGGCTGGGCTGCCAAGCTGATAGCAAGACATCAGAGGAGAGCAGCAGGGGCTGGCAGAGCATGACTGCTCTGCTCTGACAGCTGTTAGGGCCCGAGGAGATTGACAGGAGAAGGGGCGGGAGGAGAGGTGAGAGGGTGGGCCCCAATTTCCTCCAGGCTATGCCCCCCTCATCTCATCTGTGAGCCCTATCTCCAGTCAGTCAATCTCTCTGGCCCCGACTCCTCATCTCTACTGCAGGCCCCAGAAGTTGTTACATAGCGCGGGAGCCAGCGAAATGTGCAAAATGAGCTGCAGCAGCTGCTGGTGGTCGTGAGTAGTGTGTGTGTGTGACTTTCTCTCTTCTCTCTTACTGTGTGTGTGGCTGACTATTGTCAGTATGTGGCTGTGGCTGGCTGTGTATCTGGGGCTGCATGACTGTGTCTGTGTGTGACAGACTGTGTCTGTGCGGCTGTGTCTATCTGTGTGGCTGCTGACTGTGTCTGTGTATGGCTGGGGCTGTATGGCTGTAGCTGACTGTGTGACAGGGCTGCGTGGCTGTGGCAGGCTGTGTAGCTGATTGTGTCTGAGTATGGCTGGGGCTGTGTAGCTGACTGTGTGTGGCTGGGGCTGCGTGGCTGCAGCTGACTGTGTGGCTGGGGCTGCATGGCTGACTATGTGTCTGTGTGTGGCTGGGGCTGCATGGCTGTAGCTGACAGTGTGGCTGGGCTGCGTGGCTGTAGCTGACTGTGCATGGCTGGGGCTGCGTGGCTGTAGCTGACTATGTGTGGCTGGGGCTGCGTGGCTGTAGCTTACTTGTGTGGCTGCGGCTGCGTGGCTGTAGCTGACTGTGTGTGGCTGGGGCTGCGTGGCTGTAGCTGACTGTGTGTGGCTGGGGCTGCGTGGCTGTAGCTGACTGTGTGTGGCTGGGGCTGCATGGCTGTAGCTGACTATGTGTGGCTGGGGCTGCGTGGCTGTAGCTGACTTGTGTGACTGCGGCTGCGTGGCTGTAGTTGACTATGTGTGGCTGGGGCTGCATGGCTGTAGCTGACTTGCGTGGCTGCGGCTGCATGGCTGTAGCTGACTGTGTGTGGCTGGGGCTGCGTGGCTGTAGCTGACTGTGTGTGGCTGGGGCTGCGTGGCTGTAGCTGACTGTG
Source organism: Allobates femoralis (assembly GCA_033576535.1). Classification (NCBI taxonomy): domain Eukaryota; kingdom Metazoa; phylum Chordata; class Amphibia; order Anura; family Aromobatidae; genus Allobates; species Allobates femoralis. The sequence continues at coordinate 368,929,282 of JARQOC010000001.1, read as the reverse complement.
TGTGGCTGAGGCTGCGTGGCTGTAGCTGACTGTGTGGCTGGGGCTGCGTGGCTGTAGCTGACTGTGTGTGGCTGGGGCTGCGTGCTGTAGCTGACTGTGTGTGGCTGAGGCTGCGTGGCTGTAGCTGACTGTGTGGCTGGGGCTGCGTGGCTGTAGCTGACTTGTGGCTGAGGCTGCGTGGCTGTAGCTTACTTGTGTGGCTGCGCTGCGTGGCTGTAGCTGACTGTGTGTGGCTGGGCTGCGTGGCTGTAGCTGACTGTGTGTGGCTGGGCTGCGTGCTGTAGCTGACTGTTGTGTGGCTGGGGCTGCGTGGCTGTAGCGACTGTGTGGCTGGGGCTGCGTGGCTGTACTGACTGTGCATGGCTGGGGCTGCATGCTGTAGCTGACTATGTGTGGCTGGGGCTGCGTGGCTGTAGCTGACTTGTGTGACTGCGGCTGCGTGGCTGTAGTTGACTATGTTGGCTGGGCTGCATGGCTGTAGCTGACTTGCGTGGCTGCGCTGCGTGCTGTAGCTGACTGTGTGTGGCTGGGGCTGCGTGGCTGTAGCTGACTGTGTGTGGCTGGGCTGCGTGGCTGTAGCTGACTGTGTGGCTGGGCTGCGTGGCTGTAGCTGACTTGTGTGGCTGAGGCTGCATGGGTGTAGCTGACTGTGTGTGGCTGGCTGCATGGCTGTAGCTATGTGTGGCTGAGGCTGCGTGCTGTAGCTGACTGGTGCTGGGCTGCATGCTGACTATGTGTCTGTGTGGCTAGACTGCGTGGCTATAGCTGACTGTGTGGCTGGGCTGCGTGCTGTAGCTGACTGTGTGTGGCTGGGCTGCAAGGCTGTAGCGACTGTGTGTGGCTGGGGCTACGTGGCTGTACTGACTGTGTGGCTGGGCTGCGTGGCTGTAGCTGACTGTGTGTGGCTGGGTAGCCTATTCGTAGTAATCTCTTCTGGCTGCATCTTATCTCTACTGAGGCGGAGTTGTTACATAGCGCGGTGAGGAGCTGTGAATGAGCTGCAGCAGCTGCCTGGTGGGTCGTGAGTAGTGTTGTGTGTGTGACTTGCTCTCTTCTACTTACTGTGTGGGGTGGCTGACTATTGTCAGTATGTGTGGCTGTGGCTGGCTGTGTATCTGGGGGCTTGCATGACTGTGCTCCTGTGTTGACAGACTGTGTGCTGTGCTGCTGCTGTGTCTATCTGTGTGGCTGTCTGACTGTTCTGCTGTGTAGTGGCTGGGGCCTGTATGGCTGTACGTGCTGACTGTGTGACGTGGCTGCGTGGCTGTGGCAGCTGTGTGCTGATTTGTCTGAGTATGGCTGGGGCTGTGTAGCTGACTGTGTGTTGGCTGGGGCCTGCGTGGCTGCAGCTGATGTGTGGCTTGGGGCTGCATGTGGCTGACTATGTGTCTGTGTGTGGCTGGGGCTGCATGGCTGTAGCTGACAGTGTGGCTGGGGCTGCGTGGCTCTGTAGCTGACTGTGTCATGGCTGGGGGCTGCGTGGCTGTAGCTGACTATGTTGTGGCTGGGGTGCGTGGCTGTAGCTTACTTGTGTGGCTGCGCTGCGTGGCTGTAGCTGACTGTGTGTGGCTGGGGCTGCTGGCTGTAGCTGACTGTGTGGCTGGCTGCGTGGCTGTACTGACTGTGTGTGTGCTGGGCTGCATGGCTGTAGCTGACTATGGTGGTGGCTGGCTGCTGGCTGTAGCTGACTTGTGTGACTGCGGCTGCGTGCTTAGTGACTATGTGTGCTGGGCTGCATGCTGTACTGACTTTGCGTGGCTGCGCTGCATGGGCTGTAGCTGACTGTGTGTGCTGGGGCTCGTGGCTGTAGCTGACTTGTGTGGCTGGGGCTGCGTGGCTGTAGCTGACTGTGTGTGGCTGAGGCTGCGTGGCTGTAGCTGACTGTGTGTGCTGGGCTGCGTGGCTGTAGCTGACTGTGTGTGGCTGGGGCTTGCGTGGCTGAGCTGACTGTGTGTGGCTGGCTGCGTGGCTGTAGCTTGACTGTGTGTGCTGGGGCTGCGTGGCTGTAGCTGACTTGTGTGGCTGAGGCTTGCGTGGCTGTAGCTTACTTGTGTGGCTGCGGCTGCGTGGCTGTAGCTGACTGTGTGTGTGCTGGGGGCTGCGTGGCTGTAGCTGACTGTGTGTGGCTGGGCTGTTCGTGGCTGTAGGCTGATGTGTGGCTGGCTGCGTGGCTGTAGCTGACTGTGTGGCTGGGGCTGCGTGGCTGTAGCTGACTGTGCATGGCTGGGCTGCATGGCTGTAGCTGACTATGTGTGGCTGGGCTGCGTGGCTGTAGCTGACTTGTGTGACTGGGCTGCGTGGCTGTAGTTGACTATGTGTGGCTGGGGCTGCATGGCTGTAGCTGACTTGCGTGGCTGCGGCTGCGTGGCTGTAGCTGACTGTGTGTGGCTGGGCTGCGTGGCTGTAGCTGACTGTGTGTGGCTGGGCTGCGTGGCTGAGCTGACTGTTGGCTGGGCTGCGTGGCTGTAGCTGACTTGTGTGGCTGAGGCTGCAATGGGTGTAGCTGACTGTGTGTGGCTGGGGCTGCATGGCTGTAGCTATGTGTGGCTGAGGCTGCGTGGCTGTAGCTGACTGTGTGGCTGGGCTGCATGGCTGACTATGTGTCTGTGTGTGGCTAGAGCTGCGTGTGCTATAGCTGACTGTGTGGCTGGGGCTGCGTGGCTGTAGCTGACTGTGTGTGGCTGGGGCTGCAAGGCTGTAGCTGACTGTGTGTGGCTGGGGCTACGTGGCTGTAGCTGACTGTGTGGCTGGGGCTGCGTGGCTGTAGCTGACTGTGTGTGGCTGGGGCTGCATGGCTGTAGCTGACTGTGTGTTGCTGGGGCTGCATGGCTGTAGCTGACTGTGTGTGGCTGGGGCTGCGTGCTGTAGCTGACTGTGTGTGGCTGGGACTGCGTGGCTGTAGCTGACTGTGTGGCTGGGGCTGCGTGGCTGTAGCTGACTGTGTGTGGCTGGGGCTGCGTGGCTGTAGCTGACTGTGTGGCTGGGGCTGCATGGCTGTAGCTGACTGTGTGGCTGGGGCTGCATGGCTGTAGCTGACTGTGTGGCTGGGGCTGCATGGCTGTAGCTGACTGTGTGGCTGGGGCTGCGTGGCTGTAGCTGACTGTGTGGCTGGAGCTGCGTGGCTGTAGCTGACTGTGTGGCTGGGGCTTCCTAGGCTGTATCTGACTGTGTGGCTGGGGCTGGCTGTGCGGCTGACTGTGTGTCTGACTATGTATCTGTGTGTGGCTGAGGCTGTATGACTGTGGCTGACTGTGTGGCTGACTGTGTCTGTGTGTGGCTGGGGCTGCGAGCCTGGCTGTGTGGCTGACTTTGTCTGTGTGTGGCTGGGGCTGTGTGGCTGGCTGTGTGGCTGACTGTGTCTCTGTATGGTTGGGGCTGCGTGGCTGTGCTGTGTGGCTGACTATATGCCTGTGTGGCTGGCTGTGTGTGGCAAACTGTCTGTGTGGCTGACTGTGTCTGTGTGTGGCTGTGGCTGGCTGTATGGCTGTCTGTGTGTCTGTGTATGGCTGGGGCTGCATGGCTATGTGGCTGTCTGTGTGGCTGATTATGTGTCTATGTGTGGCTGTGGCTGCGTGTCTGTGGCGGGCTGTGTGTGGCTGGTGCCACGTGGCTGGCTGGGGTTGGCTGTGGCTGGAGCTGCGTGGCTGTGGATGGCTGTGTGTGGCTGACTATGTCTGTGTGTGGCTGGGGCTGCTTGGCTGTGTGTAGCTAACTGTGTGGTTGACTGTATGGCTATGTGTGTGTGGTGCTGGTGTGTGTGGCTGGTTGGCTGTGTGGCTGGCTGTTTATGTGGCTGGCTGTGGCTGGCTGCACCTGTGTGTGGCTGATGGCTGTCTATGTGGCTGTTTGTGGCTGTATGTCTGTTTGTGTGGCTGTTTGTGTGTGTGGCTGTATATGTGTGGCTGGCTGTGTCTGTGTGGCTGTCTATGTGGCTAGCTGTGTGCGGCTGGCTAGCTCTGTGTGTGTCTGGTTGTGTGTGTGTGTGTGTGTGTGTCTGGCTGTGTGTGTGTCTGGCTGTGTGTGTGTCTGGCTGCGTGTGTGTGTGTCTGGCTGTGTGTGTGTGTCTGGCTGTGTGTGTGTGTGGCTGGCTTTGTGTGTGTGGCTGGCTTTGTGTGTGTGGCTGGCTTTGTGTGTGTGGCTGGTTGTGTCCATGTGGCTGGCTGTGGCTCTGTGTGTAGCTGGCTGTGGCTGGCTGCGCCTGTGTGTGGCTGTTTGTGTGTGGCTGATGGCTGTCTATGTGGCTGTTTGTGGCTGTATGTCTGTGTGTGTGGCTGTGTATGTGTGTGGCTGTATGTGTGTGGCTGGCTGCGTCTGTGTGGCTGGCTGGTGGCTGTCTGTGTGGCTGGCTGTTTGTGCGTGGCTGTATATGTGTGGCTGGCTGTGTCTGTGTGGCTGGTGGCTGTCTATGTGGCTAGTTGTGTGCGGCTGTCTGGCTGTGGCTGGCTGTATGTGTGTGGCTGGTTGTGTGTTTGGCTGGTTGTGTCTGTGTGGCTGGCTGACTGTGGCTCTGTGGCTGACTGACTGTGGCTGGCTGTGGCTGACTGACTGTGGCTCTGTGTGTGGCTGGCTGTGGCTCTGTGTGTGGCTGTCTATGTGGCTGGCTGTTTGTCTGTGGCTGGCTGTGTCTGTGTGTCTGACCACTGGGACCCCACAATCCTGAGAAACAGAGCTTTGAAGAGCACCATGTAAATGGAGCTGTGGTTGATTATTCCCTCTGCTGCGCCATTCACATATGGCTCTTCAAATAACTTATTTAAGAAAGTGGTGAGGGCAATGACAATGTAAAAGCAAAATTTACGTATTGGGGCTGATGGGTGATATAGTGTGTGGGCTGGTGGGGCTTGTTTTCCAGGGCTGCTTTTTGGTCCCAGTCCGGCCCTGGTGCCTGACACTATATGGATGGTCACATTAAAAAAAAAGTGCTAAGATGATGCAGCATTACATGTTAGCAATTCAAAGGTTTCTATATAAAAACCGTGAAAGTAGGAGGCATAATAAAATAATTAATTTCCAAGCATTGCGTAACACAGTAGAAAGCAAAAGATTGGAGGCACTAGAGAAATAAAAAAAATTAAAAACCATATAAAAAATTATTATACTAAAATGTATTAGTGAAAAAAGGTGAGAGGAGGGAAAAGACCTCCTATCATAGATGACGGAGCTGTCATACACCTATGCATGTAGCTATAACATGTAGCCTTGCACCGCTCCTATAGCTGCACACCGTTCACTCCCTCATTAATAAAGCATACACACACATACATTAACTCTTTATCTATCTAATAGGATGATGACAGCTGTCCAGACCTGCATCCCACCACAAGAACCATTCCAAAGTAATCCCTGGAGAATTAATTCATCTCCAGTGACAAAAAGAGAGTGGCAATGCACCCCTGTGGTCTTAAACTGTTGGGGTGCAGCAGTTGACGCCTATTTTCAGCGATGACGTCCTCCACCCAACTCTCAAAAGGCTGAAAGGGTCTTCAGTAGAGTTGGGTATTCAAGCATGGCCTCAGACAGTCAGAATAAATCCGGAAAGGGGGAGAGAAACAGCTCCCTCAGCAATCGCTCCCTGGATTCTCGACACCGGTGTGCTGGCTTGGCAACCAAATGAACAGTATAAATTCAGTGAAGATCCAGTGTCATTGCTTCAAAGTGCTTTATTGTAACATATACATTACAATCGTCACATACCCCGTAGGGTCACATTATACGCGTTTCGGGGATGCATCTCCTTAGTCGTTAATGACTACAGTGAGACTATGGGTTATACATTATAATATATGGAGGACTATGTGATGTGCAATATAATATAGTAAGACTATGGGGAAGCATTATACTTTATGGATGACTATGGGGGGTGCTTTATAGTATATTAAGGGCAATGGGGGGTGCATTATACTATATGGAAGGATATGGGTGGGTGCATTATACTATATGGAGGACTTTGGGGGTGCAATATAGAATATGGAGGACTAGGGGGGTACATTATTCTATATGGACAGCTATGGGGGTGCATTATACTATATGGAGGACTTTGGGGATGCATTATACTATATAGATGGCTATGGGGGTGCATTATAATATATGCAAGACTATGGGGGTGCATTATAATATATGCAAGACTATGGGGGTGCATTATACTACTCCTACTACCAAAGTAAATCCAGGCAGCTGGGGTGACAGCCCATAGCTGTCCACTTTACCCGTGCTGAGAATCAAAAATACAGTGAATCCCTACTTAAATTTTTTATTAATTATTTATATTTATACCCCTATTACAGAAGGTTCGCTGCCAATGGCAACCAATCACAGATGCCAGTAAATTGGATGCGGGCGCAACAGCCAATCACAGACGCTGTCACAGAGAATGGGCATCTATGATTGGCTGTTGGAGGCAGATTGCAGTGAATAATCAGAAAGTTAATGAGCGGCCAGAAAGTACAAGTGACGGTACTCCGTAATGCTGCAGTTTAATCATGGTTTTGCTATTTTTACAGCTCTCCCAGCCAAACTCGAACAGTAACATAGACTTCTCATGGAAGCCCGTGTTTGTGGTCCGTGGCCGAACACTAGAGTGTTCTCTATGGACCTCGAACTTTACAGTTCAGGTTCGCCCAACACTAATCATAAAATCTGAGGCTTACTAAAGGACTTTGGGTTGCAATAAAGTGCCTAGTTTCAGAAAGTTGGATTTGCATCCTAGGTCATGGATCTGCCATCAGTAAAATGACCCCAAACATACTTGAAGAAGCACCAGCATTGGAGAATTCTGCAGTCACTAGCAATGAGTCTGATCTAAATCCCATTGTACACCTGTGAAGTAATTTTAAAATTGCTGTTTGGAAAAGGCACCCTCCAAATATGAGAGACCTGGAGAAGTTTGCAAAAGAAGAGTGGTTCAAAATTATTGTTAAAAGGTGTAAGTAGGTTGATGATAGTTATAGGAAGCGAGTGTAGTTGTTTATTCCAAAGGGTGTGCAACCAAATATTAATTTGAGGGTGCCAACAATTTTGTCTGGCCTACTTTTGGGTTTTGTGTTGAACTATGTCCAATTTGCCTCTTTTTCATATTTTTTTTCATGTTGTTCCAATACACACCATGGAAATAAACCTGTGTATGCATAGGCGTATATAGAAATCATCGGACCTTATAGCAGAAGTTCTAATTGGCCCTTCTCCCTAAAGAAAATAATAATAATGTTTGACTGGGTCACATAAGATCATATCGCACAGCTTTTCAACCTGTTCAAAGTAATTCTCAAAATATTGAAGCCCATAAACTCGTCTTTCATTTTTCCCATAAAGTATAATGCCAACAAAAGTGCTGCAAAAACACTGTATGATCCCCCCACAGTGAAATCCTCCACAGTTCCATCCAAAAGCACTGTATGATGACCTTACTGTACCCCTATCAACTAGTCCAGCAAAGTATGGTGACCCCAACACTATATAATCTCCAACTCCGATCCCCATACAGTCATCTATGCAGTATAATGGGCGTACATACCAAATAATGGCCCCCACAATTCTCTACACTGTATAAAGGCCCCCCAACTGTATGATGGACCGTATACAATCCTTCACACTGTATAATTCTTTACATGCAGTATAATGGCCCCCAAATAACTCTTCATAATGTATAAAGGCACATACCTCTCCAAATATTAAAATACCCCTCACATAGCATTCCATTTTGTACAATAGGCCAATAGGGAATCCCATATAGTATAATACATCCCCCATAATCCTCAATATAGTATAATGGGCCCCACATAGTCCTCCATGTAGTATAATGCACCCCCTTGTCCTCCATATAGTACAAAGCACCCACCCTAGTCACCCATATAGTATAATGCATCCCCATAGTCCTCCATATAGTATGCACCCCTATTGTCCTCCATATAGTATAATGCACCCTCATTGTCCTCTATATAGTATAACAACCCCCCCATAGTCAACCATACAGTATAATACACTTTCCAAAGTTTTCCATATAACATAATGCACCCTCTATATTCTTCCATATAGCAAAATGCACATATAATGCACAGCCCATAATATTTCCATACAGTAAAATAGAGCCAAGATCTCAATCTGCATTTGTGCCTCTTCCGATGTGATGGACTTCAGGTAACTGGTCACGTAGGCTGCGCATGCGCAGATTGAGATTTTGGGTATGCGTTGCCTTCTCAGCCACTTTCCTGAAGTCCATGGCACCCACATCACACCACCGCGACACCCCCCCTTCCCAGCCTTGAGCCAGCAGCATTGCCTCACTCATGCTACCGCCAACTTTCGTTGCCCATTCCAACTCCACCATGACCCTCCTTAAGCTATGTCTGGAGTATACACTGCAACTCCATTTTCCCCAAAATTTTAGAGAAAAAAAGTGTGTCTTATAAACCGAAAAAAATGTGGTATTCTTTCTTTAATTTAGTAACATTTTGTGACACATCTGTGATGACAATATGCTGACTGCACCCCTAGATGAATTTATTGAGGGGTATAGTTTTCAAAATTAGGCCACTTGTGGAGGATTTCTACTATTCTGCACCTCAGCAGTACTGCAATGTGGCATTGCACCCACAAATTCTTAAGTGCAATGTGAGCTTTCCAATGTACCTCAAAAGTAGTTTTCAATCACATATGAGATGTTGGTGTACAAATTGAGAGACAGTAGGGGGTAAGAGCCGAGCATGAGACTGCGCGGTGGATCAGGTCTCAGTGTAGGTTGTAAGCTTGACTAAAGAGGTGGGTCTTCAGATTTCTCTTGAAGGTGCTCAGGGTAGGTGAGTGTCTGATGTGTTGGGGGAGAGAGTTCCAGAGTATGGTGGATGTACGGGAGAAATCTTGCGTGCAGTTGTGAGAGGAGGAAATGCGAGGGGAGAAGAGAAGGAGCTATTGGGAGGAGCACAGGTTGCGTGAGTTTGTTAGGTATTGGGAGACCATGTCGGAGATGTATGGAGGGGTCAGGTTGTGGACGGCTTTGTCATGTAATGGTTAGGGTTTTCAACCGGGATCTCTGGGAAGTGGGGAGCCAGTGAACGGAGGGGGGAGACAGGGGATTAGCAGGGAGTCAGGTGGATGAGTCAGGCAGCAGAATTTAGGATAGATTGGAGTAGAGCGAGGGAGGTAGCGGGGAAGCCGGTGAGCAGGAGGTTGCAGTAGTCGAGGCTGGAGTTTATGAGAGCATGGATAAGTGTTTTAGCAGTGTCGTGGTCAAGGAAGGAGAGGATTTGAGCTGGAGACGGCAGGTGGTGGTGAGGGCTTTGATGTGGGGCATGAAGGAGAGGGAGGAGTTTAGGATTACCTTGAGGCATTTGGCATGCGGGACAGGTGAGAGTCAGCAGTCATTAACAGTGATGGATAGGTCGGGTGGGGGGGAGAGTGACTTGGGGGAAGATGATGAATTCAGTTTTGTACATGTTCAATTTTAGGAAGCGAGCAGAGAAGAAGGATGAGATGGTGGCCAGGCATTGCGGAATTTTGGATAGGAGCGAGGTGATGTCAGGGCCGGACAGATAGAACTGGGTGTCATCAGCATAGAGGTGGTATTGAAGGCCGTGGGACTCAATGAGTTGGCCTAGGCCGAGGGTGTAAATGGAGAAGAGTAGTGGTCCCAAGAACGAGCCTTGGGGAACACCAACAGATAGGGGGTAGGATGAGGAGGAGGTGTGGGAGTGGGTGATGCTGAAAGTCTGATCCGTTAGGTAAAAGGAGATCCAGGAAAGGGCTAGGTAAGTGATGCCAAGAGATTCTAGAATTTGAAGTAGAAGGGAATTATCGATGGTGTCGAAGGCAGCAGAAAGGATTAGGAGGATGAGGACGGAGTAGTGTCGCTTGCTCTTGGTGGTCAGCAGGTCATTGGTGACTTTGGTTAGGGCTGTTTCGGTGGAGTGGTGGGGTCGGAAACTGGATTGTAGGCAGTCAAGGGGCACGAGGGAGCAGTAGAAGAGGTGGGAGGACAGTTCGAAATAGACGTATTGTTCAAGTAATTTTGAGGTAGTTGGAGACAGATGCAGGGTCGAGGGAGGGTTTTTTGAGGATGGGTGTGATCAGGGCATGTTTGAAGGATGAGGGGAAGACACCGGTAGTGAGTGATATGGAGAAGAGGTGGGTTAGGGCAGGGATGAGGACTGCGGTGAGGTTAGGGATGAGATGGGAAGGGAGTGGGTCGAGGGCACAGGTGGTGAGGAGTGATTGTGACAGAAGGGAGGAGAGGTGATCTTCTGTCATGGTGGGGAAGCTACCTTTGGACGAAGAGGGTTGGGTGGTAGAGGGGGAGGGCCAGTGGATCAAAGCTTCCTCTGATGTTGTCCATCTACTGTTTTAAAAGGCAGCGAAGTCGTCGGCAGAGATGAGGGGAGAGGGAGGAGGTGCAGTGGGACGGAGTACAGAGTTGAAAGTTTTGAACAGTTGCTTGGGGTTGTGGGACAGGGCTGTTATTAGAGAAGAGAAGTAGGCTTGTTTTGCGGTGGTGAGTGCAGTCTTGAAGTCGTTGAGGGACTGTTTGTACAAGGCGAAGTGCGCTGCAGAGCGGGATTTCTTCAATCTCCGCTCAGCAGCCCTGGATGCCCGTTGTAGCTTTTTAATGAGGGTGCTGAGCCAGGGTTGTCTCTGTGCACGGGTTTTGTTGTATTAGAGGGGGGGCGGCCTGGTCGAGGGCTGTGGCGAGTGTGGTGTTATAGAGGGTGGTGTCAGCGTCAGCGTCTTGAGAGGAAGCAAAGTCTGTGAGGAGGGACCTGGAGAGTGAGTGGAAGTCAATGAGTTTAAGGTTTCTGCGGAGGTGAGGGAGTTTCCAAAAAGGGGGGAGTGTTGTAGGAGGGGAGAAGGAGGAGAAGGTCAGCAGGTTATGGTTGGATAGGAGGAGGGGTGAGTTTGAGAGGTCAGTGAGGGACCAGAGGTGGGTTCTAGCGTGTGGCCATCGTTATGGGTGGCTAAGGAGCACCATTGGGAAAAGCCGAAGGAAGTGGTTAATGATAGGAGTCTAGAGGCAGCGGGTGTGGGGGTTTCAATGGGAATGTTGAAATCACCCATGATGATGGTGGGGATGTCAGAGGAGAGGAAGTGGAGAAGCCAGGTGGTAAAGTGGTCAAGAAAAATGAAGGTGGATCCTTGGGGGCGGTAGACGACAGCCAGTTGGAGGTTGCAGGGGGACAAGATGCGGACGAAGTGCACCTCGAAGGAGGGGAGGGAGGCAGAAGGTGACGGGGTAATCGGGGTGAAGGAGCAGCTGTTGGACAGGAGTAGGCCGACACCTCGGCTGCGGTTGTTACTGGGGCGGGGTGTGTGGGAAAGAGTGAGTCCGCTGAAGCAACCGGTGGTAAGGCCGCGGTGTGTGTGTATGATCTTTCTCAACAGAATCCCCATACTCAGGTTTAACCGATAATAACGTTTCTTTACTGGCAAACATGTTTATATCACAGTCAACCGAACTATATGCGCACTGGTATATATTAGAGTCTCTGAATCTTCACTTCTGCCGGGTACGCAGCAAGAAAAAACACAACAATGAAGGTATCTTTCCCTAACTTTCCCTAAAATCACGTACCAGTCTATCACAGAAGAAGATGTCGCTCCCACGTAGCAGGCCTGGGGGTCTCCTCAGTCTTCTTCTTTGGTCTCCTTCCGCAGGTAACAGAATTTTTGTTAGTCTCTCTCTTTGTCCACACCGATCAGCAGCAGAAGGGAGATCACAACAGCACAGAAGTCTCCCTTATGTCGGTCACGGCCCCTGCACATGCACTCTGGGTGCTCGGCGGGCAAGGTTTTGCAGAGCGGCCAGAGTCACAGCACCAAAGTCCAGTGGCCCAGGATCAGTCACAGGGGCTTCTGCGGGATGATTTTTCCGGCAAGGTGTAGCAAAGTAGTCCACTTTGAACAGACATCCGCAGGCAGATCTTCTCTGGTTCAGCTCTGAATCTAGACTGCACTGTTTCTCTTCCTGGGTAAACAAAAGAGAGGGTGGGGGATTTCCACCCTCTGTGATTGTACAGTCCACTAATGCCCCCTGGTGGACAAGTGCGGACTGTGCACGGTTCATTTCAGTGTCAATTTCAATAATACAATCTGAATTATTCACCTCATTACACCGCCATAGGAGAGGGCAGCAGGGAAGGCGGTGTTAGAGGGGGTGAGCCATGTTTCAGTGATGCCAAGGAAAGAGAGTTTGTTGGAGATGAAGAGATCATGGATGAATGAGACTTTATTGCATACCGAGCAAGCATTCTTTGTGATAATATGTTTTGTAAATCATATACATCACATTGGTGATGCTGAGACTGCTGTATATGCATCACATAATAGATGCTGATACTGCTGTATATTCAGCACATAGGAGACACTGAGACTGCTGTATATACATCACATAGGAGACAATGAGACTGTTGTATATACATCACATGGGAGACACTGAGACTGCTGTAAATACATCACAGAAGATGATGGGACTGCTGGAAATACATCACTGGAGACATGGGGGCTACATTATATAAATCACAGGAGACGCGGGGTCCAATATACATCACAGAAGGGGCTAGGACATATCCATCACAGAAGGAGCTGGGTTATATAGATAACATGAGGGGCTGGTGGGCATATACATAACAGGAGATGCAGGGGCATATACATCACAGAAGGTACTGGGGGTATATACATCAATGAGGGGTATAAACATCACTTGGGGCACAAACATCACTGGGGGGGCACATTAAGCACTGGAAGTTATATACATTACTGGGGGCACATAAAGCACTAGGCGGCACAGACAGCACTGGGGGTATATACGTCCCTGGGGGGGAAATATACATCACTAGGTACTATATACGTCACTGTTTGACACATATAGCCCTGGAGGGTATATACAGCACTGAGGATAACATACAGTACTGGGGGTTATACATCACTGGAGGGTATATACAACACTATGGGTATATACATAACTGTGGGCAAATAATTTACTAGTGGTATATAAAGCACTTGGAGTTATATAAAGCACTGGGGGTTATATTCAGCACTGAAGGGTTATATACAGCACTGTGGAGCACATATAGTACTGGTGGTATATACAGCACTTGGGATATATACATCACTGGGGGCATATATAGTACTGTAGATATACAGGGTGGGCCATTTATATGGATGCACCTAAATAAAATGAGAATGGTTGGTTATATCAACTTCCTGTTTGTGGCAAAACTTTTCCAGATGGGTGGTAACCATGGCGACCATTTTGAAGTTGGCCATTTTGGATCCAACTTTATTTTTTTCAATGGAAGAGGGTCATGTGACACATCAAACTCATTAAGAATTTCATAAGAAAGACAATGGCGTGCTTGGTTTTAATGTAATTTTATTCTTTCATTAATTATTTACAAGTTTATGACCACTTATAAAATGTGTTCAAAATGCTGCCCATTGTGTTGGATTGTCAATACAACCCTCTTCTCCCACTCTTGACACACTGATAGCAACACCGCAGAAGAAATGCTAGCACAGGCTTCCAGTATCCGTTGTTTCAGATACTGCACATCTCGTATCTTCACAGCATAGACCAGGGGTCTCAAACTCGGCTGGGTTGGTGGGCCGCACATAAAAAAACATTTATAGCGAGGGGCCGCATCCCTTGTAGGACTAAGTGATATTTTTAGTAATACCAGAATTTTTTGTTCAATGTAGTAAAGTACAAATCCTGATCTCCTTCTTGTAGTAATGTCCCCATCCTGTAGTAATGTCCTTTTCTACTGATGTCCCCCATCCTGATCCCTTTTTCTAGTGATGTTCCCCATCCTGATCCCTTTTTCTAGTGATGTTCCCCATCCTGATCCCCTTTTCTAGTGATCTCCCCCATCCTGATCCCCTTTTGTAGTCCTGTCCCCTTCCTGATCTCCTTTTCTAGTGATGTCCCCCATCCTGATCTTCTTTTCTAGTGATGTCCCCCATCCTGATCTTCTTTTCTAGTGATATCACCATCCCGATCCCCTATAGTAGTGATGTCACCATCCCGATCCCCTATAGTAGTGATGTCCCCATCCCGATCCCCTATAGTAGTGATGTCCCTCATCCCGATCCCCTTTTGTAGTGATTTCCCTCATCCCGATTCCCTTTTGTAGTGATGTCCCCATCCTGATCCCCTTTAGTAGGGATGTCCCCCATCCAGATCCCCTTTAGTAGGGATGTCCCCCATCCTGGACCCTTTTTGTAGTGAGGTCCCACATCTTGGCCCCTTTTGTACTGAAGTCCTCCATCCTGATCTACTTTTATAGTGATGCCCCCATCCTGTTTTACCTTCTTTTTACACACTCACATACCTACTCATTCACACTCAGACACACCCTCACACACAAACCCACACACACACTCACACACATCCTCATATAAACACTCACACACTCTCACACACATACTGAAACTCACACACACCTCACACACACATTCTTATACACATATCCTCACTCACATACTCACACCCTCACACACACCCTCTCACACACACTCGCACTTTTCTCATTTTAATGATGCATTGCTCCAGTGCAGGGGGCCACCGCGGTCTCCGCTGTGCTGACTTCCGGCCTCCGCTGGGCTATGACTTTCTCCAGCCGCCGCTCAGACAAGCTCTGTTGCTCAGCAAGATCAATGCAATCTTCCAGCCAGAGGCCCGCATGTGACGTCCTATTCCACCATCAGCTGTGGACCTCTCATTGGCTGGCAGCTTGCATTGATCTTGCTGAGTGGCAGAGCTTGTTAGTGCCGCGGACGGAAGTCATCACACAGCGTGGACTGCAGCGGCCTCCTGCACTGGGGCGATGCATCATTAAGTTGTCCAAGGTGCCGCGGGCCGCATAGTGAAGCCCCAGGGGCCGCATGTGGCCCTCGGGCCGCGTGTTTGAGACCCCTGGCATAGACAATTGCCTTCAGATGAGTGATGAGGCAAACTTTTTTGTGAATGGTGAAGTTAACAAACAAACCCATCGCTATTGGTCTGACACTAACCCACAGTGGATAGATCCCTCCAAGACTGTTAGATCACAAAAATTGATGGTATGGTGTGGTATATGGGGTACAAAGATAGTGGGGCCATTCTTCATCAATGGAAACCTCAATGTCACTGGATATCTGAAATTGCTACATGATTCTGATATCCAGTGATTTAAAAATCATTCGGAATTTCCACTAAGGTCTGGTAGAGCCATCATTTTAATAGAGACCCCATCTAGGCAAGTGAGTGTGTTTCTGTAGGGAGGGGGAGCAGTAAGGGGGAGGCACAGCATATGGGTAATTATTCTTTGAGAGCATGTAATAAGGATCATGGAGGTTTTAATTACAAATATAGCCCTGCCTCCTATTAAGATTAATCTAATTTTCTGTAAGGCAACGTATATTCCATATAGTGTCATTTTGGCTTTACTGTGGTTTGGATTCTGTAAATTTGCTATACACCTCAACCAATCCACAAATCAAGGAGTGTATTTCCTTATCACTTCATAGCAGGTGAGCCTGTCTGTTCTCACATGCCAGGGCTCATTTTCAGTCCCAGTCTGGCTCTGTCCATTCCCATTATTGTTCTATCTGTGACATACAGGCCAGGTCCTCCAAGGAGACATGCTTTATTCAACCATTGTTACTCTGACTGAGAGAGATGGGGATTCTGAATAGAGATGAGCAAACTTTCCCCGAACATGTTCGCCAATTTAAAATTCATCACGAACCTTGCGGATTCAGTTCGGGATCGGGAACTTGAGTCATTTGACAAAAAAATCAGCGGACACATCTTTGTTCGTTAACTGATCTGCAAAAAAGCATTACTGCATTTAAGTGATGCTTTTCTCCTACCTTCTGACAGTGTAGAAAAGTGGGTGGGACTTGTTTGATGAGGGGAGGGGCTGTGGAGAGATCAGAGTAGCATCAGACTCCATTTTTTGTTTTCCCGCACTTTCTGTGTGGATTGACCGGGCCGGCAACCAACCCTTGAAGACACAAGGGCTCACCAAGTTTATCCGTAGATCGAGAACGCACCCATAAAGTGACATTGGTCAGAATTGAAAAAAATGACCTGGTCATGAGGGTGAAAACAGACTGGGTGGTGAAGAAGGGGTTAAAAGTTTTTTACCTTTACGTCTGCCTTTAAATAGCATTTCTGAGGTGACAGATTCCCATTAGTAAATAACTGTAAAGTTAAGCTTTGTTTGCTCATTGTAGAATTCAAGGGGACATACAGTAGATTACATTGATGACATCAAGGGAATTTTTGTTGAACTTTACAGAGCGATAAATTGCTTCAAATGTGTATAAAGGATGATAATGTGACAAATTGGATAATCTATGACTGTTGGGAAGGCATCTGTGTGTGTTTTACTTCAAGTCTGTATTAGCACAGTCTGATAGAGCCACCTAATGGCGATTTGGTGTAAATAACTAGGTTATATTGTCTTTTCTTACAACATTGGGATATTATGCCTTGCAGAAATTTTTTTTTTTTTTTGTAGTCAAAACTAAATTTGTTTTTCCAAAACTGTTACAGATGTTCTGTGTGAAGACACTATAGATCCCTGTGGGAGCACATCTAATATATAAAGCTGAATGTGTGTGTGTGTATGTATGTATGTATGTATGTACATCCGGGATTGGCATCTACACCGTGCAACTACAGCCACAAAATTTTGCACAGTCACACATCTGGACCCCGGAGCGTCATAGGCTATGTTGTGAGGCGAAATTGTAACCCTGCCGTTCCAGTTCACCAAACAATTTTGCCCCTATCTACATAATAGGGAAAAGTGAATGGAAAAGTGTTGGAGGAAAATCGACAACTGCCTGCTAAGCCACAAAATTTTGCACAGTCACATGTCTGGACCCCAGGAACTTCATAGCTATGTTGTGAGGCAAATTTAACCCCGCGCATTCCAATTCACCAAAACAATTTTGCCCCTATCTACATAATGGGGAAAAAGTGACAGTTACCAGTTGACAGTTGTGAATGAGAGGGGCTTAATGATAGCGCCAAAGACTAACAGCACATACCAGCATATAGTCACTAAGGTGGGGAGCTCTGACATGGGATATTCACCACACACGGGGACATGTATACACACCACACGCACACAAAGAGTAACAGTAAGTGTATAGTCGCTAAGGTGCAGCCCCAACATTGGATACTCACTACGCACCCGAACAAACACACACACACCACAAAGAGACACACACAACACAGAGACACACACACACACCCCCAAGGGACACACACACACCCTATAGGACACATGCACTCACTCCACAGGGACACACACACACACCACAAAGAGACACACACAACACAGACACACCACACAGACCCCCCCACAAGGACACACACACATAGCCACCCTATAGGGACACATGCACTCACCCCACAGGAGCACACACACCACAAGACACACAAACACACAACCCCACAGACACACACACAACACACCTAAGACACATGCACCACCCACAGGGACACACACACATGCACACCACAAAGAGACCACAACACAGACACACACCACACAGACACCCCCCACAGGGACACACACACATACACACCTAAGCACATCACTCACCACAAAGAGACCCACACAACACAGAGACACACACCCCACACAGACACACACACCCCCACAGGGACACACACACATACACACCCTATAGCAGTGATGGCGAACCTTTCTGAGGCCGAGTGCCCAAACTGCAACCTAAAACAAAATTATTTATGGCGAAGTGCCAATACGATAATATAACCTAAATTACAGCAGCAGTGGTAATCACAAGCGCTGCACAGGGGGGAGAGCCAGCAGATGCTAACTCTCTTCCCTGTACAGGGCTTGTAGTCCTGAAACATGATGATCAATTCAATTATTTTAACAATTAATTGATTTTAAACTTACCTTTGCAGTCTTCTCTTCTCTTCGGCAATGGTCAGACAGCTCATGTGTACTGCACATTGAAGCTGAGCTGCTGCCACTGCCCTTTCTAGGAACAGCAGGTGGACTGATCTGTATGGAAAAATGCAGAATATTAGACAGATAGGAGATAGATTTTATCATGGAATACAAGCAGATTTCATACTGAAATCATGGTCCTCATCTTGTAGTAATATCTCCATCATGACCCTCTCCTTGTAGTTATGTGCTCCATCCTGACCACCTCCTTCTAGCTATGTTCTCCATCCTGATCCTCTCCTTCTAGCTTTTTGCTCCATTCTGATCCTCTCCTAGCTATATGTTCCATCCTAACCCTCTCCTTGCAGTTGTGCTCCATCCTGACCTCTCCTGGCAGTAATGTTCCTATCCTGACCCCCCTTCTTGTAGTAATGTCTTCATCCTTATCCCCTTGTAGTATGACCCATCCTTGTCCCCTTCGGTAATGTCCCATCCTTGTCCCCTTGTGGTAATGTCCCCATCCTGCCCCATCATGTAGTAATGCCCCATCCTGTTGTAATGCCCTATCTTGTCCTCTTGCAGCAATATTCCCCATCCTCAGTAATGCCCTATCCTTCTCCCCTTGTAGTAATATGCCCCATCCTGTCCCCTTGAAGTAATATGCCCCATCCTGCAGTAATGTGTCTCATCCTTGTCCCTTGGTATTATTGCACCACCATTGTCCCCATCACATAGTAATATGCCCCAACTTGCCCCTGGTAGTATTGCCCTATTCTTGCCTCCATTACATAGTAATCTGCCCA
Organism: Allobates femoralis; assembly: GCA_033576535.1. Taxonomy (NCBI): domain Eukaryota; kingdom Metazoa; phylum Chordata; class Amphibia; order Anura; family Aromobatidae; genus Allobates; species Allobates femoralis. The sequence continues at coordinate 368,910,579 of JARQOC010000001.1, read as the reverse complement.
TCCTTGTCCCCATCATAATAATATGCCCCATCCTGCCATCACATAACAATATGCCCCATCCTGCCCCATGACATAATAATATCCCCATCCTGCCATATAACATATGCCCCATCCTGCCATGACTAATATATCCCCATCCTGCCCCTTTAGTATTGCCCCATCATCCATCCATCATCTCTAGTATTGCCCATCCATCTGCCCTCTTTGTATTGCCCCATCCATCCATCCTCCTCCTAGTATTGCCCCATCCATCCATCTATCCTCCTCTTTAGTATTGCCCCATTCCATCCTCCTCTTAGTATTGCCCCATCCATCCATCCTTCCTCCTCTTAGTATTTCCCCATCATCCATCCTCCTCCTCCAGTATTGCCCCATCCTCCTCCTCCTTGTATTGCCCCATCCTCCTCCTCCTAGTATTGCCCCATCATCCTCCTTGTATTGCCCCATCATCCTCCTCCTGCTAGTATTTGCCCATTGCCCCATCATCCTCCTAGTATTGCCCCATCCTCCTCCTCCTCCAGGTATTGCCCATCATCCTCCTCCTCCAGGTATTGCCCTATCATCCTCCTCCTTGTATGGCCCCATCCTCCTCCTCCTCCTAGTATTGCCCCATCCTCCTCCTCCTCATAGTATTGCCCCATCCTCTCCTCATAGTATGCCCCATCATCCTCCTCCTGCTAGTATTGCCCCATCATCTCCTCTCCTGCTAGTATTGCCCCATCATCCTCCTCCTTGTATTGCCCCATCATCCTCCTCCTCCAGATATTGCCCCATCATCCTCCTCCTCCAGGTATTGCCCATCTCCTCCTCTCAGTATTGCCCATCATCCTCCTCCACTCCTCTCCTCCATTCCCTCTCCTCCTCCTGTATGCCCTCTCTCCTCCTTGTATTGCCATCTCCTCCTTGTATTGCCCCATCCTCCTCCTCTGTATGCCATCACCTCCTCCTCTAGTATTGCCCATCTCTCTCCTCCTGTATTGCCCATCATCCTCCTCCTCCAGGTATTGCCCCATCATCCTCCTCCTTGTATTGGCCCCATCCTCCTCCTCCTCCTAGTATTGCCCCATCCTCCTCCTCTCATAGTATTGCCCCATCATCTCCTCCTCATAGTATTGCCCCATCATCCCTCCTCCTCTAGTATTGCCCCATCATCCTCCTCCTCCTAGTATTGCCCCATCATCCTCCTCCTCTAGTATTGCCCCATCATCCTCCTCCTCCTAGTATTGCCCACATCTCCTCCTCCTCCTAGTATTGCCCCATCATCCTCTCCTCCTCATAGTATTGCCCCATCATCCTCCTCCTCATAGTATGGCCCCATCATCCTCCTCCTCTCTCTAGTATTGCCCCATCTCCTCCTCCTCTATATTGGCCCCATCATCATCCTCCTCCTCATAGTATTGCCCCATCATTCCTCCTCCTCATAGTATGGCCCCATCATCACTCTCCTCATAGTATTGCCCCATCATCCTCCCTCATAGTATTGCCCATCTCCTCTCCTCATAGTATTGCCCATCATCCTCCTCCTCCTCTAGTATTGCCCATCTCTCCTCCTCATGTATTGCATCCCTCAATCCTCCTCCTCTAGTATTGCCCACATCTCCTCCTCCTCTAGTATGCCCATCTCCCCTCCTCATAGTATTGCCCCATCCTCTCCTCATAGTATGCCCTCATCCTCTCCTTCCATGTATTGCCCTCCTCTCTCTAGTATGCCCATCTCGATGCCTCTCCTCCCATAGTATTGCCCTCCATCCCAGATCCCATCCTCCTCCTTGTATGGCCCATCCTGGCTGCTGGTGAAAAAAAAAAAACTTTCATACTCACCTTTCTTCCTCCACCGCTGCTGCAGCTTGCATCTTGTGCGTCTCCAGCACTGAGGGCGGTCACGTGATGCCGGGCGCGTCACGTGACCGCTGTCACATGACGCTGGCCGGGAGGGTGGGGTCTAGAAGTGTCTGAGAGGAGAAA